>CM062297.1:267380931-267802717 GCA_031216915.1 Pictodentalium vernedei
AGGAGGGGGGGATGCAAGGGAAATTCTTTGGAGAGATGAAATACAACTTACCGAACCCCACAATTTACCTGTTCCCTCAACTTTTGTTACCTGCCAATTTCCTGGCATTGCTCCTGCCTTGAGTCTTTTCATGTATTTTTTGTGGGGAGGGGAGGATGGGGTGTTGGATTTTGGTATCGGACAATGTCCACCTACGGGTGGGGTGACACTGTTCAGTCATGTTGTCTATAATATAATCAGTTGAATATTTTTATGCCCAAATCTGGCCCAAGTCGGTTAAACATTTTGAATGTCTTTGATACAAAGTTACAAACTAACAAAGTGTGCATGTGTGTGTGTGTGTGTGTGTGTGTGTGTAGGGGGGGGGGGGGGGGGGGGGGGAGGGGGGAGGAGAAACCCAGCCCTATTTATTATAGGGACAGCGGGACACAGATGCAGGCTCAGTGGTCTGACTGTCTCACCATGTCTGTCTGTCAGTGTGTGATGTGGCGGATGCTTGTCCCCCACACACACGCACACTTTGTATCAAAGACATTCAAAACGTTTAACCGTCTTCAGGCCAGGTTCAGGCATAAAAATATTCAACTGATTATACTTAGTCTTAATTGTCTAATAAGACTCGAAAGAGCTATGTTAATTTGTTAAACAAGATATTATAGATTTGTTGAATTTTACTTTAATGTTTAAAGCATAAAAATTTCTGTAGTTTGTGGTCAGTCTCCTAAAATCAGAACTATTTCAGTTTTTAAATGTATTATACATATTTACTTTCAGGTGGATGATGATGACCCAGGTACTTCGCAGCCAAAAATTACAGTCTTCAAAACAATTTCTGACTACTAGAAATGGGACAAAAAATCTAAACAGCAGGTTGATGGAGACAAAACACTTGCTTCTATGATTTGTAAAGACGTTCAACCAATGAGCATTGTGGATGACAAAGGGTTCAAAAATTCTGTCCATACCATTCAGCCATGTTATAACTTACCATCATGACGTGTACAAAAGTTCTCAGTGTGAGATCAATACAGCTTTGCAAATCTGCCATCCTCTCGCAATAACAGTGGATCACTGGACTTCAGTGTCCAATGACGCATACATTACATGGCTGTAACAGGTCATTTTGTAACTGATGAGTTCAATTTCAAAGACGTTTGCCTAAATGCCAAGTCCATGCCCCAAAGCCACACAGCTATAAACATTGCAAATGAACTAACCCAATGTATGGAATTTTGGCTACCAAATCTTCAACAACAAAAAATTCCTATTTTTGGGGTAACTGATAATGCCTCAAACATAAAAGCTGCCGTAAGACTTCTCCCCGAAGAAACATTCAAAGGAATAAGTTGCTTTGCCCACACTCTGCAATTAGTGTTGGATGATTCATTAAAACAGTTTCAGGGTCTATCACATGTTGTGGCTAAAGCTAAATCTATTGTGAGTCACTTCCATCATAGTACTAAGGACACTTTTAAACTTAAAAAAATCCAAAAGTCATTGAATGTAAAGGAACATAAGCTTATTAACCATTGTCCCTCAAGGTGGAACTCCACGTATTATATGTTAGAGAGGTTGTGTGAGCAAAAAGATCCAGTTAGTGCAATTTTGTCAACCGAAAAAGTACCAAACCTCCAACCACACGAGTGGAGGACAGCAAATGATTATACTACTGAGCTGCAAACATTCAAAGAAATAACCACGATGATGTCTGCTACGAAGTATGCGACATTATCTATGGTGATACCGCTTTTAAACATTTTAAGTTCTAAGATGAAAAATTTTGAAATGGATTGCTTTGGAAAAGATGTTTTGTCAGGCATTTCAAAGAGGTGGCCAGATTATGAAAGAATGAACATTTTCTATTAGCATCTCTGCTAGACGGAGGTTTAAGCAGTTCGCATTTTCAAATGTTGAAAATAGAAATTTTGCAAACGATTTCACTTTTTCAATAAACAGCTGCGCCATGAGCGCATGATATGCCCATTATTAATTACAAGAGGGAACCACACAATATGAGTATACATGTGTACTTGTCAGGTTACACAGGGTTCATACAAAAAATTGCTCACAAAGTTCAAGGGTTTTTCAAGGGTTTTTCAAGGGCTTCTTTTTTTTCAAGGGCTACATATATTATTCCGCTTGTTCTATGAGCTCTAAAAAATCTAAGATTCATGTGACACGGATCTGACTTTGGAAGTCATTAAGTACTGGTACCCAAAGTGTGATCTGTGTTACAGTAATCTTGGTAAAAAGTTCCATACTTTTTTATGGTTTTTTTTTTTAACTGAGCGACACGAGCGCAACAAACAAGTAAAAGGCGAGTACACATACATTTACAATGCCCAGGAAATAGCTTGGTATTCAAGGGTTTTTCAAGAGATTTCTGAAAGTCCAAGGGTTTCTCAAGGGCTAATTTCAAATTCCAGGGTTTTTCAAGAAAAAACTCATTTTCAAGGGTTTTTCAAGAGCTGTATGAACCCTGTTACATATACTTAATAATAATAATAATAATAATAAATAATTTATAAGCCTAAAATCCACAAAAGTGTTCTTTGGCTTTACAAAAACTAATGGAATGCCCGTTGGAAGAAATGTGTTTTCATGCTTTTCTTGAATGAATTTAAGGTACTGATAGTTTTTATATGTTTTGGGAGTGAGTTCCACACAGTGGGGGCAGCCACAGAGAATGCTCTGTCACCTGCGGTCTTCAGTCTTGCCCTTGGCTGGGAGAGCAAAGTTTCATTGCCGGACCTTAAAGCTCGGGCTGGTTCATACCGATTTACAAGCTCAGTGAGGTAGGGTGGTGCGAGGCCATGAAAAATAATGAAAATTGCTCAAAGTCCAACATGTGGAAAATTGCCTATATTTTGATGAATAAAGTCCCATAACTCTGGAATGACAAATCGGACAGTGACACAAATCGAAAGGGAGATTCCTTCTATCAACATATACTTGCAACCAAAAAATCATGAAAATTGCTCTAAGCATTTTCAAGTTATTGTTCGACATGTGAAAAATAAAGTCCCATAACTCTTGAATGACTAATCGAACGGCGACACCAACTGAAAGGGAGCTTCCTTCCATCAAAATAAACTACCTACCAAAAAATCGTGAAAATCTCTCGAAGCGTTCTCGAGTTATCGTATGACGTGTAAAAAATCAACAATTTTCTAAGTAATAAAGTCCCATAACTCTGGAATGACTAATTGAACGGCGACACTAAACGAAAGGGAGCTTCCCTCCATCGATATACACCACCTATCAAAAATCGCGAAAATCTCTCAAAAGGGTTCTTGAGTTATCGTACGACATGTGACCGGACAGACGGACGGACGGACAGAAGTATATCATAATACGACCCGTTTTTTCAAAACGGGTGTATATGATTAACCTTTGTGTAAGCATGGCAAGCAAGCCACTGCTGCTGAAGCTGGGAGTTCCCAACCTTGTTCCGAGAAGCTAAATGAGGTGACAGTAGGGGGTAGTAAGCCTGGTGGTAAAGGCGGGATTTGGGGTGCATTCAAGAAAATGGTTGAAGAGAAGAAGAAAAAGGAAGGCAAAGAGGAGACTCATTCAGATGATTTGGTTTTGAATTTGAAAACTCGAATGGAATATGAACTTCAAAAGTTTTTGCAAGAACAACTTCTTGAACCCTCTTTCTGTACCTTCCACTGGTGGTTTGAAAACAAAGTGAAGTACCCCACACTTTCACGATTGGCACAAATATATCTTGGCATTCCAGCCACTCCTGTTCCTAGTGAACAGATGTTTAGCAAGGCTGGGTTAATAATAAGTCAGAGGCAAAACCGTTTAAAGCCAGAATATGCTGAACAGCTTATCTGTCTGGGTCAAAACCTTCAATGAACAATGAACATTTAAATGAACAATGAACTTTATTTGATGCCAGATGTCATTTAGGAGAAACCTAATGTTTATTTAAAGAAGTTTGTTTTAAGATGTTGACATGTAACAGATATTATAATATTAGAACGTTTCTTTTCATGTTCTATCGGTTGATAGTACCCGAGTTTGTGTGATTTCTGAAAGCTGCCGAAGGTTTTATTTCAGAAATCACACAAACTCAGGTACTATCGACCGATAGAACATGAAAAGAAACGTTCTAATTATTTTATTATGCCGAACAAAAAATAACGTTCATTGTTAAGCGTTAACTGTAGCATGCCATCAATCTTGTAACAACAATGTAGTCGAATCCAAAAACATGACGTCATTTCGAACGAATGACGTTTCTTCGAAAATGACTTGTCACCAGTGCCGTCGCTTTGGGAGTTTCTATATCAACAAATGCCAGTGTTTACAGCTGTTCATGTTATAATTCATTGTTAATGCTCGTGTGATAAGTGGTATAAATTAATGGAATATAAATTCATGTGTCTCGGACGACGGCAGTTGATAGAATTAAGCGGAGTGAAACAATTTATTTTGAACTTGAGGCGGAGGTTCAGTGAGGACGTGGATTACTAAACTTGTGGAAATCAGTGCTTACAATAAGAAAAAATTTCGAGGCCTAAAAAAAGGCCTCAAGTTTTGAAGGTCGAGGCCTACTCGTGGCTGATAAAAGGCCCTGAGTTTTGAAGGTCGTGGCCTATTTGGGACTGATTTGTACCGTACTGACTCGTGTCGAAGCCCATACTCGTGCCAGAGCCCACCACCCCGCCTTTTCAGATTTGTGAACCAGGGTGCCCTACTCGAGTCAAAGCCCACCCCCCAAGTTTCAAATTGGACGGAAGTTGTTTGAGACAAGACGTCAAATTTGCAGGCATCAAATGGAAAAACAGGTGACTTTTGCAACTCTGTACTTACCAAATAGAACTGTAATACTGTATTATATATATTTTTGGTAGGTGAGGTTTTTGTGTTGTTAAATTCATCTTTTGTGTAATACGTTATGTCTGTGTTCAGTGTAATAAGTCTTTATTAAAAAATTATATATCCCAAGCAAAATTGACTTGTTTATTTTTTTGTCGACCTCGTTTTAGAAGCTGTCAATTGTTCAAATGAGTGTGCAGGCTGCTGTCAATAGTTGTCTGAAACACGCCCACAACATATAGTTTTCACAGTTTTCACAGTGGTTGAATATCATCAGAAAGATACTTATTGAACACTGCCACTTTCGAGCGGTGCACAACTCATTGTGAAAGAACACTGCCACTTTCGAGCGTGCACAACTCATTGTGAAAAACGGGTGTTCAGAAATTAATGAGAAAGTGGTAATTAAAAATAAAAAACTTATTACAACTCTGGTATTTGAGAATTATAAAACAATATAACCAGGGATATGATTTATGACTTATTGGTTCAATAAAACATGCTCATTTATCATTTCATCATGCTCTGCAACATGTGAAGTTATGACTTTCAGTGTAAAATCAATTTTTTGAATTTAGCCAAGGGAGGCAACTATTTTGTTATTCATATTCCGCTGTGTAAATTTTATCTGGTCTTCATATTATGATTTTTTTTATTGATTTTGTGTGAAGCTATATTTTGTTTTATTAGTAATAAGTGTACATATTTAAAAAAACAGCTATTTTTAAACAGACTATGTTTGTCTGTTTTCAAGGGGATGGTTTGCAGTGCTGATTGACATACTTACGTCCATTTCTGTCTTCGAGAGTAACCTGCACAAAAAAAATGAAAACAAACACCGCATGGTTTTCTGTTTGTTTTATTCATTAAATTGAGGATTAAATCCCGAAATCTGAGAATGAAACGTATGTACAAGATAATTACGAGAATTTTTAAAGCAAATTCTATAAAATTGGTAGGCGGTTTCCAAAGAAACGTAACATACCCAGTGGATACTTACTTGTCTTAATTTCCGACGCATCCCAACGCGACTTGCAAGCACTATTAGTATTACTCGTCCCGAAGCCCCCTCCCCACTTTGCAATTTATCCACTGCAAGCACCCCCTGGGCTTCGACACGAGTCAGTACGGGTATTAATATAAATAAAGTGCAAAATTCTTCGAAATAACTCATATGTTTTGAAAATGGACATTGAAATTTTCGTGGCCAATTAAAAGGCCCCGAGAATACTGGTCTCGAGGTCGATCTCGCGGCCAGGGCCGATCGGCCGCGACTTATTGCAAGCACTGGGAAATATAATTGATTGAGGTCATAACTCATATTCAGGATTCACTGAGGTGGTGAACAACACTTGAGTTTTTAATATTTCTGATTCTTTTGAATTCAATGTTTGCAGTTAAAATTGAAAACACACCCACTGAAGATGCCCATTTGTTGGTAAGTTTGTATCTACCGGTGACGATAAAAGCTAAACGGACACAGCACCAGCATTTGGTGAATGGTGTTGAGAAATTGAGGGTGTACGTAATCGGCGCTGATCAATCGAAGTGGAGCTTACATTTTCTTTGTTCTCTTGTCTCCAGGGAAGAACGTTTCGATAGTACCCGTGTTTTGCCCCAAAACTCCAGTACTATGACTTTTAGAAGGTATCAAATTAACCAATCACGGCTGATGTTACAAACATGAGGCATAATAATAGAAATTAGAAACCGAACATGTCACAGAGAGTTTGGTCAGGCAGTGGACAGTACCGGACACTAGGCATGATTTTTTTCATTTCTCTCTTATAATATAGTCCTGTATGTGTTTGGGATAATACAGTGTAGTCTACTGAATTCAGTTCATTACACTGCACTATATTAATCCCAAAATATTCTAATTTTAGCCATGTAATCATGTATACACTATACAGTACTAATACACACCAATATTCTGCATGAAGCATTGAAGTCGAAGACAGTTACATGTCAATACAGGACTGAGGGTTCTGAACTTTTTATTTCAATTTATTTTTTTTCAATCCTGGACATCACTGATTGACTGGCAGCTGATATAAAATATTTGCTATCTTGTTGCAGCTTGATTCCCATTCTGGGGGCAAAAAAAAATTGTACTACAGTCTACATAAGTGTCTACTAATACACACCGATATTCTGCATGAAGCCTTGAGTTGAAGACAGTTACAGGTCAATACAGGACTGAGGGTTCTGAACTTTTTATTTCCAATTTATTTTTTTCAATCCTGAACATCACTGGATGCTGATATAAAATATTTGCTAGCTTGTTGCAGCTTGATTCCCATTCTGGAGGCAAAACAACTGTACTACATGTTGTTAGTTAACTTGGTACCGTATGACGGGGCTACTTTGCCTCGCTGGGGCTACTTTGCCTCGCTGGGGCTACTTTG
Source organism: Pictodentalium vernedei (assembly GCA_031216915.1). Lineage (NCBI taxonomy): Eukaryota > Metazoa > Mollusca > Scaphopoda > Dentaliida > Dentaliidae > Pictodentalium > Pictodentalium vernedei. Next base: position 267,388,170 of record CM062297.1, read on the forward strand.
CCAACTCACAGAGAAAAAGATTTTTATCAATTTTTTTTTTCATTTTACACACTGTGGAGTGCTGCTTGCTGAATAAAATAATACTACAATATTCAGAGTTATTGTTCTTGAATTATTTTTTTTGGAAGTGTGCTTGTGAAATTCAGGGTAAAGTTGTTTACATGTGTACTGGATTCAGAGGATTTTGATGAGCTGAAAAAAGACGAGAAAAAGTCTTATTCTGAAGAATTTTTTGAGTGAAGGATAAGTTGTTTTTTTTCTTTATTTTATCTATAGACTAGCAATTCAAAATGAATTTTAAGATTTGGTTTGAATTTATTTTTTTTTATGCCAAAAAGGTTGCTGGGGCTACATTGCCATATAATTTGGGGCTACTCTGCCAGCCTGGCAAAGTAGCCCCAGTTTAAGTATTTCAGGTAAGTATCATCTAATGCAGAAAAAGTGTGCAAGAACTTCACATAAAATACCTGTTGGGTGGAATTCCCCCCCCCCCCCCCCCCCCCCCCCCCCCCCCCCAAATACATAATCTTGGTACATAATCATTTAAAACATCAAACAACCTTTAGTCGACATGCCGTCAAAGTCGAGCTGGCAACATTATGTTTGTGTCACTCACAGCATTTCTAGTAATTATGCTGTACAGCCCACAACAAAGTATACCATTAGACAGCGTTATCCTGTTAATAATGCTAGAATATTGCCTTACTATTGTTAGAATATGGCAATAAGGAAGAAATAATCTGGCATTGTTAAAATTATTTTTTAAAGCCTGATCAATAATCCTTAACTTTCTCTTGTAGAAGTGTAGTGCAGACTTTGTTCGATCATTTTGCAAAATTGATGCAAGATCAAGCCAACAGTGTCACGTTATAATTTATTCATGCATTAATTGAAGCTTTACACGGTACATACAGGGGTAATGCTAGAGCCAGGGGGATGCCCAACAAGTTCAGTTTTGCATGAAAAATAGGCAACGTGTAAGGTGGAAGGCCTCTAAAATGGGCAGCACTGGTACAAACGATTGGCTAAACTTGACTTTACACCTTTGTTGCAGTCACAGTTTGCCAAAGCTGCACAAAAGTGACCTTAATCTCCCAATAAATAGATAACTAAAAAAGGGGGATGCCCCCCACCCCAGTCCCACTCCACCCATGCACGGTTGAATCTCTGTGATAGCCAAAAAGTGGGGACAGTGGTGTACAGTACAGAGAGCTATGGACATACTTAAGTGAGGGCCCTAGATAAAATTAAAAGCAAAAAGTTGCAAATTTTTGCCTTCTAGAGGCCTTTAGACTGACAAGAGTGATTCAGTTCATAATAATTTGTCATAAAAATTTTTGCACTACTATATAGTCATTAACACCTCCCCCAGGGGTGGGATTTGCATTTGCAAAGTGGTGAGGCATAAAAATTAATGCAGAACTGTGTATAATGTGGGATAGTGGAACCCAGACACTCGAGCGCAATAGGCGCTCCCATGTCAGGGTGCCACATTATACGCAGTTCTGCATTTTTTTTCATTTGCGTTTGTAGAGCCCTCTAAGGCTGGGGCCCCCTGGACTCACTCCCAATGAATTGCTCGCCACTGATGAGCGCCAGTACAAAATTGCCAAATATAAACAATTGGCTCAACTTGCCTTTATACTTGTTTGGCAACTGTGATATAGCCCTAGATGCTTAAAGTGGCATTAAACAACAAGTTAGAAAACCAACAGTGTCACAGGGCCAGGAAGGAGTTTCTGTTTTTCAAGAAAATCATTTGACAGACTGCTTTGCTCTTTCACTATGCACATGCACACAGCACATGTACCTGTGGATATGAATGGATGATAGAATGCATGGTATTTAACCACTTCAGGATCAGATACTGTGGTTGGTTTGTTAGTAAGCCAAATAACAAGATACCTGGCATCCGTTTGAATTTTAGCCGATATGTGGCAAAGTAGCCCCAAAGACGGGGTAACTTTACCACGTTCATTTTACCCTCAGCATGATGAAGTATAATACAATTTTGAAATATTACATAATATAACTTATCACTTTCCTTCCACTGTATTCACAGATACATTCATTTCAAAATTCTTTGTAAGTATGCAAACATGGTGGAATGAAATACAGAAATATCTGGCAAAGTAGCCCCACTTTACGGTATGCATTGCTTGTTTAGTTAACTTGGTGAATGCCCGGTAATAATTGGTATGTTTTCTTTATTTTGCTGATATGAATACTTGTACTTGTTTATATGATTGAAAGAACAATCTGTAAAAAATAATTTCAATTCCTCCGTTGTATTTTATATTGCCAGCCATATAGTAGGCAGATACTGAAAATAAATTGATGCTAGCCAAGTCTAGAACCTTCTTATTGCAAAAAACCGAAAACAGACCTATAAACCGAGTTTTTTGGACAAAACCAAACCGAACCGAAGTGAACAGACACACGGACTCCTGCATGCGTGATGGCCAGGCTTGTCATTTTGAGGTGGGCAATCGCCCCGAGCTGCAGTCGCCCACCTGAGTTCAAAATTCCGCAGACGTTAAACGTCCGTCTAACCCAGATTTCTGCATCCCATTAATTCAGGCGAAGGCACCTCAAGATTGGTCGTCTCAAGTGGCAATTTTCACAGATTGAACAACGTAATAAAGCGCAATTTGTAATGTGTCGTCGACCAGGTCACCCAGAGACAGTAAGTAACTCTCCAAATACGAGCGAGAGGTCTGCAAATTCCAAAGTTGTAATTAGATATTACATCGTACATCAGACTGTGACAACTCTTGTGACACGCACGATTATGGGACATATCATCCCTAAGCCAGTTCGACCCCAGACGATTCGCTTGGGATGTTTCGTCCCAAAATCAAAGTCGGGACGATTTGTGTCCAAATGCGATTGATTGGCTCCAAGTTATCGGCATCTGGCGGCGGGCACAGTGCACTGGCTTGTACAGTCACCACGTAATGTGTACATACAAGCTTGGTTATTTGGATGGAACATAATTATAACACTCACTGTAAGTCTGTTAGTAAGTGTTATGGGAAAGCTGGTATCTCGCATCCAAATATTTGAGCCTGCGTCTATACATTACGTGATGACGTACATCATAATTACACAAACCATGTACCTTAAAATGTTATTAGTTGTATACCCAGCAGGCTGAAACAAAATGACCTCCGCAAACTATAAATGGCCTTCCTGGGGGGGGGGTCATTTTAGGTGCACCCAAAATGGCCCTCCTGGGGGTCATTTTAGGTGCACCCAAAATGGCCCTCCTGGGGTGATTTTTGGCAAATCATAACAGCCCTCCTGCAATTTTCAAAATGACAAGCCTGGATGGCAATAGCTTATCTTGACTTTGTACAGTTAAGCTAAAAATATATAAATTATCTGTACCTATTCTGCATTTTTGAATAAATCCCATCATAATATGATCATAGAAGCACAAAGAAAGACATGACAATAAAACATAAGAGAATACAAGAGGCCCCAGGGGGACTTAGGCGCTCACCGAATGTTCCATACTGTTAAGACACAAATTTTATCAAAAGCTATTGTTAAGGTTCTACAGAGTAAATCTATACTCTCTGTGGAGCTAAAACATCAACAGGACTGAATGGGACAATGCTGCTGATCAAATATCAAAAGATTCTGCATGATGGTTCTGAAGAAAATTTTTGAAGAATTTTCCTTGAATTGCACAAAGTAAACATTCACGCCCCCATATTGATCAAAAGACTCAATTTGAACAAACGTGAATCCAACCCATACCAAGATGCTGCATACCAAATATCTAAAGATTCTGCCCGCTGGTTCTGGTGAAGAAGATTGTTAAAGATTTTTTCTTAAATTGCACTAAGTAAAAATTCACACCCCCCATAGTGATCCCCAATATTGAACGGGGGATTCAACTTGAACAAACTTGAATCAGAACCATACCAAGATGCTGTATACCAAATATCAAAAGATTCTGCCCATTGGTTCCTAATTAAAAAAAGAAGATTTTTAAAGAAATTTTCTTAAATTGCACTAAGTAAATATTCACACCCCTTTAGTGAGCCCCAATATTGATTGAGGGACTCAATTTGAACAAACTTGAATCAGACCCATACCAAGATGCTGCATACCAAGTATCAAAAGATTCTGCCCACTGGTTCTGGAGAAGAAGATTTTTTAATAATTTTTCAATGATTCATACGGTGCTATCCGAGTTATGCCCCATACAGAGCCCCCAAGAGACGTAGCCATTTCATTTGAACAAACATGAATTGCCATATAGTAATGAACATCCACATGAAGTTTCGTGAAAATTGGACCAGTGGTTTCAGAGAAGTCGTTTGAAAAATGTTCACAACGACGGACGACAGACAACGGACGACGTCCGGCCGGTGATAAGTTAAGCTCCCTTCAGTGAGCTAAAAACTGTTATTTCTGGTTTTAATGTCCCAAATTAGGGCAAAACGGTGCACCCAAAATAAATGAATTTAAAGGCCGGCTGGCACTGATGTAGCCATTTTTGCAACCGATATACACTTTCTTCCACTCCAAACATCTCAGCAGTAGGACATATTTAACAATTTTACACCAGACCTCCAGGGACCTGGTTGATGATTCACTCATGGAACAGCGTAGTGAGCACAAGATGTCACACTTTTGAGCTGTACCATGAATCAACCTGAAATCAACCGGAATGTTACAGTCTTGTCACAATTACCAAGTTCAAGGGCAAATCACCTAGACGTAAATATGCATTAACAATATGTGCAGATAGATGCACAGACATTCTAACAAATCAGTGTTTATGCAGCTAAAATATTAAGAGAATTTAAAACAACAACTAAAAACTACTTTTTAAAGGTAATTTTTGGGGGGGAGCAAACCCAAACCGTTTCAGGTTACTGACTTACCCTAATCAAAATCCTTGCCCTTACCCAAACATACAATTCCTTAACATACAACACCCACATTTGTCACTTAGTAGTTACATAAACCATTTTAGCCACAAAAACTACTTTTTTAAACAAATAAACCCCAATTTGTTAGTTCAACTGAATGTGGCTGGTCACATGAATCAGACTAGACATATACCAGTGCTGTTTACCGACAACTAGGCACATAACCTAAGACTTGTAAGTGCAGATGGGACCCATATCTACATCCCCTGACCTTTGTTTGGGCAGGGGATAAAGAAGCTCAAGATTAAATATGGAAATAAAACTCTTGAATGTTTTTCTTTGAAATGTGATGACAAGAAATGGTAATATGGTAATGTGATGACACACAAGTCTAAATGCAACAAGGGCAATAACTCTTGAAGAAATATTTGGACAGAGCTGGTTTGCATCCCATTCATATTATAACCAATATCAAATTTTAAATTTGATGACAAGAAATAGGGAAGGATGGACGACGGAAGAATGTAAAGACTGCCAGATGGATGGAACCCATTCCAATATCCCTGTCCCATCACTTGGAGGAGGATAATAAATCTAAGTTAAGCTTCTAATAAAACTCCTAACATGTGTATCAGCAATAACATTACGAAATAGATTGCATGGACATGTATGCTATGAATAGAAATATATGTTTACAAACTTCACCTGTCTTTCTAACAAAGCAAATTTTCGAAAATGGCACTGTTTGGAATTTAAGTGAGTGATCAGTGAACAGGATAATAAAGTGCTGCTTGCCACTTTTGATAACAAAAACAATAAAATTTTCACCTTCAAGTTCAGGGAACGATTTAATTTTTTAAAATTGAATAGCAGTTTACTAACTTGAGATAAATTTTGATTTCCTATCATTTATATGTTTTTGTCATGTGAAATTGATTTGCTACAGTTGAAAAGTGATTCGAAAATTGCTATGCGAATCCACATAAATCGAGCCCTGTTCAAGTTAATTTATTCAATCGACACAAGAGCTTTCTTATGAATGATATATGAAACATAAGGGTACTTTAGCGTAACGAAAGTTAAAAAATTTTATAGTAATTTATATATTTTTTATACTTACCAATGACCCAAACATAGCTGGTGCTAATTCTCAAAAATCTAGGGCCAAACACAAATTTTGCCCCCCAATCCCCAAAATTTGCATCTAAAACCGAAAAAATCATGTCCTAAATGGACCTCCATACTTTTCATCCACTGCGCATGCGCAGTGTCAAGGAGGTCTCGAAATTGGCGCCAATTATCATTCTTACAAGCAGTGCCTGGTCAGCGCTATGTACTCAGCGGGGAGGTATGAGTTCCCAACTCCTGGGAGGGCCATCCCCGTCTGGGTCATTGGTAAGTATAAAAAATATATAAATTACTCTAAATTTTTAACATTTTTATACTGTACCAATGACCCAGACATAGCTGAATAGTAAAAAGGTTGGAGGGCCTAGGACATAGATGAAAATCCAATAAGCTCAACTATATACAAGAGGCCCCACGTGGCCTTAATCGCTCACCTGACAAAGTGACTCTAAGAAGTATTTTAGGTCACCTTCACCATGTCATGCCTCATCAACATTAACTGGTTGAGTGATAGATTTTGTTTGAAGTTCAACATTTGTTAACTAAAATTAGTTTTATTTAAAATCATTGGTGTGTGGCCAATCTCCAATGATTTTTAATAAAGCAAATTTATCTCTGCAGACAAACTGGTTTAGCATGAAGCACAAACAAGGAATGTGAAGAGATAGCCTTGGACATCTCTCCCCAACTGTGGATATCTTCCATGTGCTACATGTATATATTTGCATGCAAGAAAACAAAAATTTTCACAAATTTTATTTTTTTTTATCATCATTGGAACAAGCTCAAACAGCTTATTCCAATAGGGGTATGGGAAGATCAGGTATATTTTTGAGACAGAAATGTGAATATATAAATAATGGTGTTTTTTTGTGAATGATGCTGGAGAATTTTGCGTAAAGATATGGTAAATGGTTTGTTCTAGATACAGAATGATGCAAAAGTATTTAAATTTGATTAGGCAAGTTGTTCCTATAATGCATTTAAAAATTGAAGTAACTGTTTTTTTGCTGACGAACTTTTAGATGTGTGTGTCTGTGTTTGTGTGTGTGTGTGTGTGTTTGTGTGTGTGTGTTTGTGGGGGGGGGGGGGGGGGGGGGGGGGGGGGTAAGAGTGTTCTTGCAAACAAAATTCCTGAATAAATGGAAAATTTTATTTTTTGTGTGAAAGACATAGTGCGTGAATGTTGATTGGAACAAGCTTAGAGAGCTCATTTTAATGTGAAGTCATAAAGCTGTGTTTTACGTACGAAATTCTGGAATAACTAAAAAAATTGCTTTTTTGACTCAAAAAGCATGGTGTGCGACCTCTCATTGGAATGAGCTCAAAAAGCTCATTCCAATGGGGTATTTACAAGCGATAAGTACATGTATGTTTAAGAGACAAAAATTAAAATTTGAATAGCGATTTTTGCGAAGAATGCTGACAAGTTTTGGCAGTTATGCTGGTAAAAAGGTAAGATATGCAAAGTGGTTGTTTTTTAGAGGCGACATTTAATTAAGGGGAATTAACCCTTGATTACTGAGGTAACTTCTAAAAGTACTGAAATTTCATGAAGCAATGTGAATAACAGACAACAGTTGCCTAAAAATTTCATGAATAACTAAAATTTTTATTCCTTTGTCTCGAAAACATGGCATATGACCTTTGTTGGAATGAGCTGAATGCGTGTGTTCCAATGAGGGGTCATAAAATTTGAACGAAGATTTGTGTGAATAATGCATTAGAACTGCTAGATTTGAGTAAACGGTTCACCCTGGATACCACCCCTTCTATAGTAGATCTTTTCTGCAAATTTTGTCTAAGATTCTATCAACTTTACAAATAAATATGTTCATGAATCACAATCAGATCCACCCTACAATGTTGCATACCAAATATCAAAAGATTCTGCCTGCTGGATCTGGAGAAGAAGATTTTTTAAGAAATATGCCTGAAACGCACTAAGTTAAAATTTGGGCTCCTATACGGAGCCCAAATATAAACCCAGGGGGCCGATTTGAACAAACTTGAATCAGATCCACCCCACAATGTTGCTTACCAAATATGAAAAGTTTCTGAAGCTGGATCTGGAGAAGAAGATTTTTTAAGAAATTTGCCTGAAATGCACTAAGTTCGAATTCAAGCTTCTATAGTGAGCCCAAATATGAAACTAGGAAGCCGATTTGAACAAACTTGAATCAGATCCACCCCACAATGTTGCATACCAAATATCAAAAGATTCTGCCTGCTGGATCTGGAGAAGAAGATTTTTTAATAAATTTGCCCGAAATGCACTAAGTGCGAATTCGGGCTTCTATATTAAGCCCAAATATGAATCCAGGGGGCCGATTTGAACAAACTTGAATCAGATCCACCCCGCAATGTTGCATACCAAATATCAAAAGATTCTGCCTGCTGGATCTGGAGAAGAAGATTTTTGAAGAAATTTGCCTGAAATGCACTAAGTGCGAATTCGGGCTTCTATATTAAGCCCAAATATGAATCCAGGGGGCCGATTTGAACAAACTTGAATCAGATCCAACCCGCAATGTTGCATACCAAATATCAAAAGATTCTGCCTGCTGGATCTGGAGAAGAAGATTTTTGAAGAAATTTGCCCGAAATGCACTAAGTTTGAATTCGAGCTTCTATAGTGAGCCCAAATATGAATCCAGGTGGCTGATTTGAACAAACTTGAATCAGATCCACCCCGCAATGTTGCATACCAAATATCAAAAGATTCTGCCTGCTGGATCTGGAGAAGATGATTTTTTAAGAAATTTGCCTGAAATGCACTAAGTTCGAATTCGAGCTTCTATAGTGAGCCCAAATATGAATCTAGGAAGCCGATTTGAACAAACTTGAATCAGATCCACCCCACAATGTTGCATACCAAATATCAAAAGATTCTGCCTGCTGGATCTGGAGAAGAAGATTTTTTAATAAATTTGCTTGAAATGCACTAAGTTCAAATTTGGGCTCCTATACTGAGCCCAAATATAAACCCAGGGGGCCGATTTGAACAAACTTGAATCAGATCCACCCCACAATGTTGCTTACCAAATATGAAAAGATTCTGCCTGCTGGATCTGGAGAAGAAGATTTTTTAAGAAATTTGCATGAAATGCACTAAGTTCAAATTCGAGCTTCTATAGTGAGCCCAAATATGAATCTAGGAAGCCGATTTGAACAAACTTGAATCAGATCCACCCCACAATGTTGCATACCAAATATCAAAAGATTCTGCCTGCTGGATCTGGAGAAGAAGATTTTTTAAGAAATTTGCCTAAATGCACTAAGTTCGAAATCGGGCTCCTATACTGAGCCCAAATATGAACCCAGGGGGCCGATTTGAACAAACTTGAATCAGATCCACCCTACAATGTTGCATACCAAATATCAAAAGATTCTGCCTGCTGGATCTGGAGAAGAAGATTTTTTAATGTTTTTCCCATTGCCTACAGTGTTAAAAAGTGCTGACTCAGCACTTTTTCAAAGTCCCAAAACTGTACCCTATGATAAAACCGATGGCAATTTTTTTTTACCAATCCTTTCTGTTGGTCCTAAGGAAGCTGCACACCAAATAAAAATTCTCAGTGCCGTGCAGTTTTGGAGATATGGGCGTTTTAAATTTTTTCTATTTTTAGCTCCTGTGGTTCCCACGGGGCTGCGGGAAAACTTTTTTTTGCATAAATCAAGTACTCATGACCCAATAAGCCCTCACATAAAATTTGGTTCAAATCAGCCTCTCGGTTTGGAAAATAGAAATTTTGGGCGGGGCAAAAAATTTTGCCCCTCTCATAACAACGTCAAGTATAGCCCCACAAACTTCTCTTGAACAAATCTGAGTCTACACCTCAAAAGGAAGCTGCACACCAAATATCAAGTCTCTGCTACTGCTGGTTCATGAGAAGAAGATTTACAAAGATTTTGGTGCCCCTTGGGGGTGTGGCACCACCCAGGAGGAGGGGCAACTTCATTTGAACAAATCTGAATTGGCATTAGGTAATAAACATTTAGCCAACATTTGAATAAAATTGGGCTAGTGGTTTAGGAGGAGAAGTCGATAATGTAAAGTTAACGCCGGACGGACGACGACGGACGACGGACGACGGACAGAAAGTGATTAGTTAAGCTCCCCTTGAGCTTCGCTCAGGTGAGCTAAAAATAGAGTCATCCCCTCGAGGAGAAAAGGAGTATTAGGCTTTACATGTATCTTTCTTATTTATGATAAAATATAAAGACACAACACCCTCCATAATTGAGCATAATAACATTCATGTTCTCTATTAACATCCAGTATAACCCTTTATACTAATTATTTTTAAAGTAGGCCAATAAAGTCAGTCCAGAGAATTGAGACTCTTTATACTCTTTAAAAGTGTCCGAGGATTGTATATTAACGCCCGTTTGACACGTGACATATACAAATGCTTCAAACCTAGCTACACTTTAAAAATATGACATGAATGAATTTAAACATTAACTTTACACTTTAAAACCATCCCGGTAACGACTCAGAATTACTGACTCCGGAGGAGGTACCCAGTTGCTTTTCACTATAAAGCAGGTGACCTGAGGGAATACCCCCCCCCCCCCCCCCCCCACCTTCCCCTTGCCCTGGGTCAAATAGCCCAGAGCGAAGAGGGCAGCAGGACGGAGTCACTGCCGGAACAGAAAGCCTGCATAACTATAGTTGCAACTGTTTAGTGGACGACATTCTGAGCAACAGATAACGGGCCTAAACAATGCAGGTCACCAGAAATGGACTCAATATTTCCGAGATAAAAATTTGTGAATGTGGATGGCTGAGACCAATATGCAGCCTTCATTAAATCTGTAATAGCAACACTATTTGCGTAAGCCCAAGATGTAGAAAGAGCTCTTACTTCATGAGCCGAAATCTTAAGCACAGACTGCTGAGTTGAAGATAGATTATCATAAGCAGTACGGATAGTTAATTGAATCCATCTAGCAATAGAATGGACCGTAATGTCCTTTCTATTAGGCATCAGAGACAGAAAAAAACGTTTTCGTCCCTTTCTGATAAACTGAGATCTTCGTTTATAAATACGTAAAGCTCTAACCGGACAGAGTAAAGGCCTATGCCCATCTGAAGACGGAAGGGCCTTAATAACAATAGGTTCCGGATATTTATTAGGAGCCTGATTTTTAGCCAAAAAACAAACTTTAGTAGTAAAGGTAATAGTGTTCCCGACACTACGATAGTGAGAATCGTCCACAGATAGTGCATGAAGCTCACTGACTCTTCTAGCAGAAGAGAAAGCTAAGAGAAATGCTGTCTTATAAGACAAGAAATTGAAATCTACTGTCTCAAGAGGCTCAAATGGCTTTTCTTTTAGTTTAAGAAGAACCCAAGCTAAATTCCATTTAGGAATTAATCTAAGGGTTCTAGGTCTATTTATCGAGAAGTTTCTAACTAATTTAGATCAAGAGACATTAGATCCAATTTGTAAACTATCATGGTGTGCATAGGTATCAGATAACATAGACCTATAACCTTTAATAGTAACAGGCTGCAGTTGATCTCGTCAAACAAGTATACTAGAAAGTTTGCAATGTCTGGAATGGAGGGATCAAAAATATCAACAGAATGATCCCTACACCAACGACAAAAGACCTTCCACTTAGCTGCATAGTTTAGTGAAGAGGAGGTCCTCCTACAGTTAGAAATTGCGTCCACTGCTCGTCCTGTAAAATGCTTGCCGTGCAAGAAGGACCGCACAACGGAAATACGTGAAGGTTGAGACCTTGCGGGTTGTGATGTAGTTGACGCGATTTCCCCTGCGAAAGAAGATCCTCTTGTGGAGGAAGTTTTCGCGGTAAGTCCCACAGCAGACACCTAAGTAGATTTATCCACGGTCTCTGTGGAGACAGAGATGCTACCGACAGAATTTTGCATTGAGATTGTTTTATCTTTAGCAACATCTGCTGAATCAACGGCGCTGAAGGATACGCATATCCTATCATTCCGTCCCACGGGATCGATAGAGCGTCTGAATCAACGGCGCTGAAGGATACGCATATCCTATCATTCCGTCCCACGGGATCGATAGAGCGTCTACTGCATATGCTCGGGGATCCGGACATGGAGACACATACGTCTGCAACTGACTGTTGAGTTGTGTCGCAAATAAGTCTATCATTGGCCGCTCCCATTGGTAGCAAATCTGATTGAATACCTGTTTGTTGAGAGTCCATTCTGACGGCAACAAGCGACCCTTCCGTGAAAGGGAGTCTGCTAATACATTCAGACGACCCGGAATATGACGGACCGAAAGTAGAACTTGGTGTTCTAGAACAAACAGAAGGATTCTTTCCGTTAAATTGAATAACGGAACCAGGGTTCCCCCAGGTTAAAATCTTTGAAATTCAAGGCCATTCCAGGCCATTTCTCGGCAATTTTCGTGGGTTTTCAAGGCCCCCATTTATGAAATTCAAGGCTTTTCAAGGCCGAGGCTGGCAAAGTACCCTAAATTATCAGATAACGACTAGAAACTTTCTCTTTTATTTCCCTTTGTTGGTAATTCTAACACTTGACATCATTTCTTGGAAAACTCTTTCTGAAAGTTATCCAAGCAATGATATCACTGATTAGAATTAGTGAGCCTGAGAAAGACATTTTCTTGTGTTTATCCTACAACTGCAGTGTAATTACCAGGTGGCACAATAGCTATGTCTCTTGTACATGTACCGCTATTCTATCTGAATACTTACTGAATGCAAATGAATTGATGTCATCCTTTCTCCCAATGAGTAAACTACATGTTACATGTAAATGATACATTTCGTAACCCACAATGTCTCCGGAAATGTCATTCGAAAAGCAAAATGTAATTCCGTTGTGGGGAAGTGTACCTTCCAACAAGCTTGGATTAAATCAACTGCATACTGTAACTGGTTACTGCCTGTTCCAGTTGAACGGTATTCAGCTAAATGCAGTTAGCGTCGAAAAGCTTTTAATGTTTCATATATGGGCGAATTATCCTTAAAATCGCACATGTTAACATTTGAGGTGAATAAGACAATAACACTTTCATTTGGAAATCCAAACTCAGAATCCACCGTGATGGCGACTGCCCGTGCCAGGACTTTAAGATGACGTTGTGGCAAATTCATCAGACATACATGCTTCAGAAATACTCAAATAGTTCAACTGAACAATCATCCATTTGTAATATTTTCAATATGAATAAATTATCCTCGCACATGCTCTCAGCATTCGAACAGGCAGAATTTACAATAAATCTTCCCATTGGCTTAAATATACAGCATTGTGCTCGTCCACATCAATAGCAACCATTCACAAAGCTTGATTCAAAGGATTTCAGTGTCACATCACTGCAAAGTTCTATCAATAATGCACGCATTGGCATTGCCGTAAATACTCCAAAATATGACCGGATTAATAAACACGCAATTACAATTATTGTAAATGCTGTAAAATATGTTTGGATTAAATTACGTATTGCAAAATTCTCAGATTTTCCAGGATTTTCAAGGCTCCCATCGGAAATTCCAGGCTTTCAAGGCCTTGAATGACCTTTTGACGAATTCCATGCTTTTCCAGGTTTTCAAGGCCCCGCGGGAACCCTGGGAACGGAATGAGTGCCTCCCTGGTTCCGAATATACGCTGCTACTGTCGTATTGTCGGACAGGATTTGGACATGTGCTTTCTGAATAATGTTCATCCAATGACGTAGTGCAAGCCAAATTGACATCATTTCCTTGATGTTTATGTGCTTGCCTAGAAACTGCGGATCCCAAAGACCCTGGCACTTCGAATCCGTTGGGATCAATGTTGCACCCCAACCTGTTTGACTGGCATCCGTCATAATTGTAAAACTCGGATCCGGCAACTGCAGTGGGACTCCCCGAGTCAACCACTGAATGTTTGCCCAAGTCTGAATCTCTTGTTTCACTTGATTTGACAAGAGAACGTCTATATCGAGCGAATGAATCTTTAAACTCCAATTCTGAGTCAAGAAAATTTGGAGAGGACGAGTGCGTAACCGCCCCATCGGAATGAGATCCGCAGCGGCTCCGCACAGACCTATCAGTCTCATGAACTCTCTCGCTGTGATTTTGTCTGAGTGAAGACAATAGCAAGCGTAACAACTGATTAATTTCGCTCTGGTTAACAGCAGACGAACGAGATTGTTGTGCGTCTCGAAGCTTATTCCCAGATGAGTGAATGACTTGGACGGCACCAGATCCGACTTCTCCTCGTTTATTATAAAACCGAGACGTCGGAGTAATAGAAGCAGATTCTGCACATCGTTCTGAAGTGTTAACTCGTTGCCGTACCTCTGAAGAATGTCGTCCAGGTAGGCCGACGTTACCGCAGACGAATGAGCTCGGAAATATATCATTACCGAGTTCATTATTCGAGTGAAAGCCCAGGGCGCTAGGTTCAAACCGAAGCACATCGCTCGGAACTGATATACAACTCCTAGGACTGCGAAGCGTAGATACTTTCTGAATGTCGGATGTACCATGACGTGAAAGTACGCATCCTTGAGATCTATGCTTGTAGCATAGTCGTTCACCCGAATACTCGCTCTGACTGATCGAATTGTCCCCATATAGAACTTCGGAGCGACGATCAGCTTGTTTATCCAGCTCAGATCTATGACTGGACGGAACGAGCCGTCTGGTTTCGGAACCAGAAACAGATGGCTGTAGAAACCCGGTGATTCCTGGTCTTCTACGACCTCTACCGCGTTCTTCTTCAGATGAGACTGTACTTCTGATAAAAGAGCGTCTCTTTTCTGCGGATTTGACGGAAGCTGAGTCCATATTGGACTTCGAGTTAATGGAGGCTTTCGTTTGAAGGATATTCTTAGTCCTTTCGAAATTACCCCTCGAACCCAGGGGTCGTCTGTAATTGACGCCCAATCGTTTATAAAACTCGATAATCTTCCGCCTACCGGAACACGATAGAGGTTCAAACCATCACCTCCTGGACCTGCGAGGCTTGCGGAAGGAGAAACTACATCCTCCGCGACCCGCACCTTGCCCCGTCGACCCAGGGACGTCTGACCGGTAAACTCGGCCAGAAGAACGTCCCCCACGAGAGTCGCTGCCTTGACGGTCTCTAGAATAAGACCTAGAGGATGCATAGGAACCTCTATAGGAACTTCTCTTGGGCGTACTTGTCCCAGAAGTGCCCGTCTTACTCTTTTCTGCTGTATCCGGCTTTTTGGAAGCGGATTTGAAAAGCAGAGAATCCGAAGCTTTCTTAGTTATCTTATCATAGATTGCTGAAAGCTTGCCGTCGAAGAGAAGCTCTCCGGAGACCGAAACGACTCTGAGAGAGTTCTTCACCTTACCATCCACGCACGTGGATGTAGCTAGGGCTGCGTCACGTCTAACCAACTCCAGGTTTGCCACTGAAAGGGCGGAGTTCTACGTGGAATAAGCTACTGCCCTTCAAAGAAGTCTTAATGAGGATTGTATATCCTGGAATTCTTTCCCTTGAAGACGTAATGATAATGTCTTGATAAGGTGATCTGCGTATGATAAAGCGTCTAAGTTAACTCTATTAGACATTATTGTCGTTTCCAACGTCGTGGTTGGAATTGACATAGACGACGGTATAGACAATTCAAAGTCTTCAGCCTTGTCGTCTAGACGCAGAGGAACTCTCGGTATGCCCTGTCCTGCCGTTTCGAATTTATTCCTTGAATTGATGAAAGGCAGATTTAGGGCATTTGCGGATAAGAAACCAGACTTGCCCGTTTTGGTAGCAAGCTTATAAATACCGTCGTTCAATAATTTGAATGTTCTTGTGACCTTATTGGACTGTGTCGGAAACTCAGGGACGATGTCCCTGAACCGATCAAATAATTCTGTGTCCAATGACGCTATCAGTCTCTTATCCGGCATCGCAGCATTCTGGTCCGACGGAACAACCTCTGGAAGATAATGTCGGATAAAATCTACAGCAGCTTTATGTTGTTCCGAAAGGGAAAGCTCCAATTCCTCCGAATCCCTTTCGCCATCCTGTCGGACCCTATGAAGTTCTCGGTCGTCCGTACCCGATGCTTCGGCGGAGCGTACCGACCAAGCGTCGTCGGATAATTTCTGATCCGACAGAGATTCTGTCGTTTGCTGGGATGCTGCGATAAGTTGTGCTATTTGGGATAGCATGTCCGTCACTGAGGCCTGTGGAGTAGCGGTCTTACGTTGCTTTGCCGCTGGAAGCTCCATGTACGTTGACTCCTGCATACTTCTTTTATGCGAACGTCCGGAGTCTACAGGCCTCGTGTCCCTGGCTACCGGATGGCGTGACCTGGTTGCCGTGGAATCCCTGATCGGCGAAGCTGGCTGGATATCCGTGGTCACGTAGCCAAGGTGCAGTCGTGTGCGCTGCCGTGAGGATGAGGAAGCCTTATCGACAGTCTCTCCAGACTGTCTATATAACAGAGCGTCCCAAGCGTCAGACGTATGCTCCGAATGCGAAACGTTTTGTACCACAACATCTGGTCCCAGATGTTGTTGTACGAGAGGGACCTCTCTCGCTCGCAGCCCGGATGGATCTGGACGAGCTAGAAACCAGACTAATAGGCTTCCTCCGTTCTCTCCTCTGATCCGTCGTCACTGGGTGTGCACTTTGTCTTATTATAGTGCTCGCATCACCCAAATCTCCTTCCTGGACCACAACGGACGAAACCCGGCTGCCGAGCCATTCGATGAATGGTCGCTACACCGGGCGAGCTAGCGGACGCCAATGCCGTCGATCCTACTAGGGACCTCTTAGGCAATTGACGTATTTCCATGAGCACTTTTGCCGCTAGCTCTTCATTTAACTGTGACGACGGAGGCACACTTTTGGAAGACATCACGGAAACATCACCCTGTTCTTGTACCTCTGAAATAGAGATTGATAACCTAGAGTGACCCAGCGGAGAAAGGACGGGCATGGCCTTTTCCCCACTAACAACATACCGTGACACACGTTTCCAATGTTTGTCATCCCAATTGACACATACTGAACAGGAGTTAGTGCGAGTACACTGACTACAATTAATACAATGATCATGAAAGTCAGAGGAAGATTTCCTCTTATTACAATTTAAACAATATCCTTTCATTGTGAAAAGAACACAAAAAGTCCTACTCGCACCAACCCCTGAAAACAAAGATACATAATAACATGATCCATTAACATAGAAAAAATAATTGAAATCAAAAAAAATTTTTGAAAAAATATTTTTTCAGAAAAGCCCAAGTTTCTGAAAGTAACATTGAGCCCCAATGGATCCCAAAAAGCCAGAGTGTGGACAAAAATATTACAAAAAAATTAATGCAACACTTACGTATAATAATAATGTATCTTGTTATGATTAAGCTATAACAGAAAGACAAGAAAATCCCTCTCAACAGAAACCATTGTCAATGTAAACAAGAAGTGTATAAACACCAGAAACATGACTCCAGGCACTGATAAACATGGCCCGAAATCAGTTACCAATAACACACTATCTGATGCAAAACAGAGACTTCCAGGGAAGAAACTGCAGAACATCAGACGGTAGATGCAGAACACTATGCCTAAACACCCATGGGTGAGGACGTAAACGTGGGGAAAAGAACAGAATTCATTCTGTTTCCCAGCTAAAACTCCCAAGAAATTTTAGTAATAATATTACAAAAAAATATGCCAAAAGCATGGGAGAATAGCAAGGGGGGACTTGAAGGAAAGGGAGGGAGGAAACACTGAACAAGCAGTGTAACTTTATAGCAAGAATGACAACAACAGGCCCATGCCTCGAAATTAGGCAACATAACATAATTTCATAAAAAAAATTTAAGTTACAGCCCTGATTATTTCCTGCCACTCATTTTTCCTCTCCTCCTTCTATTTCCTCTTTAGATCCACCATTTCTCTAATATTTATGTGTCTGGCATCATTTAAACTGAGATTTACAAGCACAAATATCAGTCAGATGTGAACTGATGAAGGGCCAAACAAAGAATGGTAATTGGCTCCAATTTCGAGACCTCCTTGACACTGCACATGCGCAATGGAGGAAAAGTATGGAGGTCCATTTAGGACTTGATTTTTTCGGTTTTAGATGCAAATTTTGGGGATTGGGGGGCAAAATTTGTGTTTGGCCCTAGATTTTTGAGAATTAGCACCAGCTATGTCTGGGTCATTGGTACAGTATAAAAATATTGTGGTTTTGTCAAATGGTTAACTTATCTTTTTCAAATTGTGGCTTATTTTTAATTTAAAAGTGCCGAAATTATACTTATTTTTGTGGCAAGAGATTTGTTCTCTGCATGAATATTTACCATCTGCATGCAAGGACAAACAATTTCTACACAACAGAATCCAATCAGAGATACTATTTTATATAAGAAAAAGAAAATCCATGGTTCTAGTCTGGGGAAAAAAAAAATTTCAGTTTAATGAACATTGTCTGCAGCTGGAAAAAACTAATGCTTCAGCCATCAAGGGGTCAAAACCATAAAAAATACATACTCACCCCATATTGGCAAATCATCAATATACATCTGATACCAATAGTGGTTTTTTACTGCATACACAAATGCATTGTACTTTTCGTCTGAGAGCTGAAAATGACAGTATTCTGTTTTTGGAGTATTGCCTTGAAAGAGAAAAAAAACATCTTCATTTATTGAAAGTCAAAGTTTAATATGATCCCCAGCTCAAATTATAGTAAAAAACGATAAGATAAATGACCTGTCATCCAAATGACAATGTTAGATGGTCAGTGTTTTATGTTTCAGTGATGCTAATCGCCAGGCAATGCACCATGTAAACCGCAATTCCGAACAACGGTTTTAGTGTTTGTTATCAATGTTGAGGGCTTTAACGATTTAATTATTGATGAGCACATTTTTTAGTAATGGGTGCTGTCATCTTGCATACATATTTGATAAACCGGTATCACAGCGGAATAAAATGAAACTAAAACATAAACCTGTACACTACAGTTTTATCTGTTATGGAAACCATCACCAAAATGCATCAAAGGTAATACTGAGTGTCACAAGCAAATCCCTCATGTATTAAGTATTCTTTACTTATCCCTTCTTTTTTTACATTTATCAAAGAAATTACTTATTTATTCATTTGTGTTTAAAGTCGCTGACAGCATGTATGACTACAACATGACCACAACTAAAGTATAACTAAAGATCTGACTGTCCCAGGTGGGCCTGTCCATACTCCCTTCCTGCCATCACGATAATTTTAGGATGAAAAGGGGCATAACTCCTGATAACTCTGGCACTGGCAAAAAAAAGTCTGATCAAAACTATAATCGAAGGTGCACAGGTCCCAATGGTAGTGAACATCCATAACAAGTTTCAAATGAATCCCCCCACAAACATCTGAGAAAATCTCCGGACAAAATTCAGGCCTATGTGGCTGCTATTTCAAGTTGAAAAGGGGCATAATTCTGGCAACTAGAGCACACTGTCACAGTGCCGAAGCTGCAACAATTCGTGCAACGCCAATGATGTTTTAAAACTCGTTGGTGACAAAAAAAACTTTTTGGTGATAAAATAACTCGTTGGTGACAAGTCCATAAATGTGACAGAAATTATCCCAATGACATGCACTATTGAGAGGGTGTAGACATCATGAAGATACACTTGCATAAAAAAGTATGGTGTTATTCCATGAAGTATCTTGGGAGTTAGGGTGTTTGAAAATTCGTTGGTGACAAAAAAAACTATTTGGGTGACAAAAAAACTTGTTGGTGACAAGTCCATAAATGGGACAGAAACAAGAGGCCGCAAGGGACCTGAGGGCGCTCACCTGACATGGTAGCCTAAATATCAACCCAGAGAATTGATTTCAACAAGTTGCATCTGCTCTTCCTAAGAAAAGCTTATACCAAATATCCTAAGATTCTGACCAGTGGATGTAAATAAAACCAGAAGATTTTTAAAGAATATTCTTCATACTGAACTAAGTTATAATTCCGGCTCCCGCAGGGAGCCCATATATGAACCCAGGGACTTGGCTTTAACAAATTTGAATCTCACCCCCCTAAGGATGCTGCACACCAAATATCAAAACATTCCGACTGCTGGATCTGAAGAAGATTTTTAAAGAAAATTCCTCATTTTGAACTAAGTTATAATTTGGGCTACCACAGTGAGCCCAAATATGAACCCAGCGACTTGGCTTGAACAAACTTGAATCCCCCCCCCCCCTCCCCCTTAGCATGGTGCATACCCAATATCAAAAGATTCTGCCTGCTGGATCTTGAGAAGAAGATTTTTAAAGAAATTTGCCTGAAATGCACTAAGTTCGAATTCGAGCTTCCATAGTGAGCCCAAATATGAATCTAGGGAGCCGATTTATTACAAACTTGAATCAGATACACCCCACAATGTTGCATACCAAATATCAAAAGATTCTGCCTGTTGGATCTGGAGAAGAAGATTTTTGAAGAAATTTGCCTAAAATGCACTAAGTTCGAATTCGGGCTTCTATAGTGAGCCCAAATATGAATCCAGATTTGAACAAACTTGAACAAGTTGATGCACAAATACAGTAAGTTCAAAGACTGGTGATAACGACAATAATTTATGGAAATGAAATAAAGCAATAGCTCACATCTGGAGGTCACCCCAAACACACATACCAAGTTTTAAAGTGATTCAATCATAAATTTGCCCTGAAGGGTGTATTAAAGGGAAATATTGAGGCCTAACTAAATTAAGTTCAAAGGTCAACGGCAACATTTTTTGATAGAAATGGAAGAAAATCGACAGCTCCCATATAGATGTAACTCCATACAAGCACACCAAGTTTGCAAGCGATCCAATCATAAATGTGCCCTGCAGGGTATGTCAAAGGTAAATACTGATGCTAAGTTTTTACTACGTTCATCGAAGGTCATTGCCAGTGGCAACATTTTTTGACGGAAATCGAAGAAAATCGATAGCTCCTATCTAGAGGAAACCCCAAACAAGCATACAAAGTTTCAAACCGATCTGATCATAAATGTGCCCTGTAAGGCATGCCAAGGGAATATATTGATACCTGACTAAACTAAGTTCAAAGATCGTTACCAGCGGCAACATTTTTTGACGGATGGAAATGGAAGATAAATCGACAGCTCCCATCTAGAGGTCACCCCAAACAAGCATGCCAGGTTTCAAAGCAATCCGATCATAAATGTGCCCTGTAGGGTGTGCCAAAGGGAAATATTGAGGTCTGACTAAACCAAGTTCTAAGAACGTTGGCCGCGGAAACATTTTTTGACAGAAATGGAAGAAAAGCGATAGCTCCCATCTCGAGGTCTTCCCAAACAAGCAAGCCAGGTTTCAAAGCAATCCAATCGTAAATGTGCCCTGTAGGATGTGCCAAAGGGAAATATTGAGGTCTGACTATACTAAGTTCTAAGAACGTTGGCCGCGGCAACATTTTTTGACGGAAATGGAATAAAATCGATAGCTCCCATCTAGACGTCACTCCAAACAAGCATGCCATGTTTCAAAGCAATCCGATCGTAAATGAGCCCTGTAGGGTGTGCCAAAGGGAAATATTGAGGTCTGACTAAACTAAGTTCTAAGAACGTTGGCCGCGGAAACATTTTTTTGACAGAAATGGAAGAAAAGCGATAGCTCCCATCTCGAGGTCTTCCCAAACAAGCATGCCAGGTTTCAAAGCAATCCGATCGTAAATGTGCCCTGTAGGGTGTGCCAAAGGGAAATATTTGAGGTCTGACTATACTAAGTTCTAAAAACGTTGGCCACGGCAACATTTTTGACGGAAATGGAAGAAAATCGATAGCTCCCATCTAGAGGTCACTCCAAACAAGCATACCAAGTTTCAAAGCGATCTGATCATAAATGTGACCTGTGAGGTGTGCCAAAGGAAATTGTGGACGTAAGTACTAACGTACGTATGCCGACGGACGAGAACTGATGGCAATAGCTCAGCATGACTTTGTCAAGTTGAGCTAAAAATAACCAATATTTACGAATAAAACTTTACAAATATGGATGTCATTGGAGCTGGTTCCAATGACAGCCATATTTGTACAATTGTATTGACAAAGTGTCAGGATATTTCAGGTCATGTTAACCTTGCATTGGTTAATTTGCTCTCGATATGTTAGGTCAAGCGTTAAACTGACTCAATTCTTTTCATGCGAATCATAGAAGTGTAGCGAGAATCTATATGGATTCTCGCTGTATTTGTGGTGCAATTCTTTGCTGGTGCACCATCGACGTGCATTACACCTTAGTACACCGTGCCCCCCAACCCCCCCCCCCCCCCCCCCCCCACATGGGCAATCGGATTAAGTGCGTTGTCGTGCTGTCCGGTATTGAAATTTCAGATTCGGTATTAGTATCAGTATTTTTCAGGTAAATACCCTGTTTTCAGTATGGTATTCAGTATATGCACAGAATACTGAACATAGTCGCAAAATGGACCAATTTCCCCAACATGATTCAACCATATAGTAACTAACAGGTTCAGCACTGACATCTCATGAACTTGACAAGTTAATTCAACTGTGATAACTGATTATATGTAGTCTAGCAAGTAATTTAATGAATCACTTGATTCAGTATGAAACATCACACTGAATCAAGGGATTCATTAAATAACTTGCCATGCTAACTTATTGGACTCTTGGCCTTCTTATTAGGGCACAGAATACTGAACATAGTTGCAAGTTCGCAACTGAAGACCGGTCTTGATTATTACACTGACGGTTCAAAAGTTCAGAACATCAAAGCTTTGACGTACCTGAACGACAAATGCCTCTAACGGCTTCTTGGCATTTAACGTCGACGTTCTTGACCTTTTACCTTTAGCATCAATAGTTTTTTCATCCAATTGTTTTTTTTTATTATTAAAAGTCTAAAATGGGGTAAAATTTTGCGATTCGTCGACAACGAAAAATACTAATCGATTTCGGGCTGACCGATCAACAATCGATTAATTGTGACAGCCCTCCTTTGTATCATGCCCCTCCCCCAATGAATCAGGTAGAAGAAACATATATGTTCAACTTTAAGACTTTTCAGTAAATTTTCACCAGTAGTAACATTCTTGGTCAATCCTTTCCCCTCTTATCCTTCAAAGTGTCAACAAGATTAATGTCCACTGTCCAGTGAATCCAGTGTCCAATATCCACACAAATATGCAAGTAAATTGAAGTAATGCAACTGTAATTAATCTCTCTATGATAATCCCAGTTGTGAAACATTGTGCAATCATTGCCAATCATGTAATGCGTCAATGACATGGTGTCATCCACCTTTCATTGTTTGGGTTCATCAATGATAAAAAAGTAAAATAAGTTTGTTTTTTTAAATTTATGACATACTCCCTGTGGAACCGCCTGGGGGCCAGTGACAATGCCTTCTCCCTCAGCCTTTCCTCCTCTGCTGTCTCCTGCTATGGTTGTGATCTACAGTAAACTTTAATCCAAAACTTCAAAGAAGGGTCAAAAGGGACCTGTCCAAACCGTCCAGGCAAGCGAAACCATTCATTTGTCATTTTATGACATTCATGTAGTTGCAATTATAGGGTTTTTGGAGTGGAATCACTCTGCTAACTTCACTTTTGGTTCCTGGCTTCATTTATTTATTTAGGTTTAACAACACTTTAACAAGCAGGGTCATATTGAGTTGGTGAGTTTTATGGGTGGTGGAAGCCTGAGTACCTGGAGAGAACCACCAAGCAGCTGCCAGCTCCCCAACATCGGAACTCTGCACTGCAGCACAGGCAGGGTTAGATTGGTTGAAGACATGCTCACCATCGATGTGCAGTACGCCTTAGTGCACAGCATCATCGTACCCTCATGTGGACAAACGGGGTTAAGTGCCTTGCCTAAGGACACAATGCAGCAATCCAAATCGATCGCTCAGACGGTCACCCATCGAAGGACTAACTGGGTTGACGTTGCTTAACTTTGGTGATCTGATGAGAACCGTTTACCGAAACGCCACCACGCCCCCTTCTGGCTTCATACATGTTTTTGAAAAATCCAGAGAATCCACGATTTTCCATGATAAACAAGTGTTTGACCACCGAGGCGGTATTAGTCCCCTACAGCGCTTTTGTGACATAAGGTGTTTTTGTCACAGAAGACACTAGAGTATATAAGTATCTTGGATTTTGAAAAAAAAATATTGAGCGTGCATAATCCCCTCACAACCCTTTATCTATGTACCATATATGAAAGGCATAGCTTGAACCATGTTGGAGGGAGGGGTGGTAACATAAAATAGAGAAAAAAGCTTAAAAAACACAACAAAAATGGCCGCCATTCTCCCATCTTGGATATTGAAAAATAAATATTGACTGTGCATCATCCCCTCAGAACCATTTATCCATGTACCAAATATGAAAGGTGTAGCTTGAAGCATGTTGGAGGGAGAGGTGGTAACATAAAAATAGACAGACAGACAGATGTTCGACTTTGAAAAAAAATATTGAGCGTGCATAATCCCCTCACAACCCCTTTATCCATGTACCATATATCAAAAGTGTAGCTTGAACCATGTTGGAGGGAGCAGTGGTAACATAAAATAGAGAAAAAAGCTTAAAAAACACAACAGAAATGGTTGCCATGGCGTCATCTTGAATTTTGAAAAAAAAATATTGAACGTGCAACATCCCATTACAACCCTCTATCCATGTGCCAGATATAAAAAGTGCAGCTTGAACCATGTTGGAGTGAGGGGTGGTAACATAAAATAGAGAAAAAAGCTTAAAAAAAACACAACAAAAATGGCCGCCATGCCGCCATCTTGGATTTTGAAGAAAAAATATTGAACGTGCATCATCCCCTCCCAACCCTCTATCCATGTGCCAAATATGCAAAGTGTAGCTTGAACCATGTTGGTGGGAGGGGTGGTAACATGAAAATAGAGAAAAAAAAAGCTTAAAAAACACAACAAAAATGGCCGCCATTCGACCATCTTGGATTTTGAAACAAAATTTTTAAGCATGCATCATCCCCTCAGAACCATTTATCCATGTACCAAATATGAAAGGTGTAGCTTAAAGCATGTTGGAGGGAGAGGTGGTAACATAAAAAACAGACAGACAGACGTACAGATGGATAGATGGTCGGACGGACAGATGGACGGAGTGCAATCCTATAGTCCCCTTATGGTTCCCGTAGGGGACTAATAAACTGAATCAGCCTGAATGTTAGGAATCCTAGAACCAGACAGACCGTATTTCTTCAGAAACGGAAGTACCAAGTTAACAACTTGCCATTTTTCGTTTTTCTGCCATCACTTTTTATTTCTTTCTCTGATGTATTGGCAGCGTCTGCTACTAGGCCTATCGCTTATAAAGTTCACATTTGCACATTTTATTATCATTTCGATCAAAATATGCAGCCCACAGGCTTTTAGATTTACGATCCACCTTGATGAGTTGACTTTGTCAATTTCGCAGAAAAATATAAATACCGATATATGCGATATTTTGATTTGCTTTTGGTACAGTTGTCGGTAATACCGAAACAGAACCAAAAATTTGGTATGCTGCACAGCACTAGTGCCTTGCCCCAGGACACAATGCAGTTACCCCAACTCTATTAAATATGGATGAAGTTCTGAACTTGAAGACGGCTCAAGGAAAGGTTCTCTTTATTTCAAGAGCTGTCAAAAATCTTCATTTACTAAAGTTCTACGCTGTCTGGGGAGAAAAAATAATACTAAAGCCTATTTAAGACGAAGCGTATAATTTCTGTCTGCAGCTTTCTTTGCAGACACTGATCACAAAAGGGGGCTCTTTCACGATCATGTCAAAATTCGATTGTGATTTCATAATAAAATACTGCAAAAGCAAGACCGCAGCAAGAAAAACAAACAAAAATAGGATCTCAGGTGCAGTGTTTTCTCGTATTTCAGGCCTTTATATTACCCCAAATTCAAGCCGGTAAAGGGTGTCCCGAAATTAGGAGATGACTACCAACAGCTTGTTGTAACATTCTAAAATGAAGATATTTGTTAATACTTTTTTATCATGCAAAATAGGCCTTAGAAAGCCATGTATTATATTCTATTTGTATGTAAATTGACTAATCATGTAGTTTCTCATATTTTGTGGACATTTTTGACAAATCCGGTGTCCCCAAATTAGACCAATCTAAAGCCCTGCATATTTCTTTTTCAACAGGTGTGATTTTACAGTGTTGTCAGGAAGAAAGCAGAGAGAATTTTGACCAGATTGCAACAGAGCTTCGATCCAGTCAAAATTCTATGACCGCTTTGCAACTGTAGAACTGTATAATTGTCTTCAGAAAAAAATCAATTCAAAATCAAAACTATTTATTCAAGGTCACTTTCAACATCTTTGGATATATCATGACTGCAACACAGGTATAAGTCAAGGTGAGCCAAACATTTATACAAAAGATAGGCATGTCCCTATGATTATTCAAAATATTTTATTCAATCACAATATTGAATTCAAAAATGCCGCTCAGGATCACCGATCCAATGTCGAGTTGTGACAACAGTTCCTCGCACCAAGGCCAACACACCTATGAAGTTTCATGACTCTAGGTTGAACCACTATCAAGTTCTCATCCGGAAACCAATTGTTGCAATATACTATGTTCAAGGTCACTGTGGCCTTGACCTTTGACCTGGTGAGTCCAACATCAATAGGGTTCTTCCTCGCACCAAGGCCAACACGCCTGTAAAGTTTCATGACTCTAGGTTGAACCACTATCAAGTTATCATCCGGAAACCAATTGTTGCGATATACTATGTTCAAGGTCAC
Source organism: Pictodentalium vernedei (assembly GCA_031216915.1). Taxonomy (NCBI): domain Eukaryota; kingdom Metazoa; phylum Mollusca; class Scaphopoda; order Dentaliida; family Dentaliidae; genus Pictodentalium; species Pictodentalium vernedei. The sequence goes on from CM062297.1 coordinate 267,414,945, forward strand.
TGTGACCTTGACCTTTGACCTGGTGAGTCCAAGATCAACAGGGTTCTTCCTCGCACCAAGGCCAACACACCTATGAAGTTTCATGACTCTAGGTTGAACCACTATCAAGTTATCATCCGGAAACCAATTGTTGCAATATACTATGTTAAAGGTCACTGTGACCTTGACCTTTGATCTGGTGAGTCCAAGATCAATAGAGTTCTTCCTCGCACCAAGGCCAACCCACCTATGAAGTTTCATGAATGTAGGTTGAACTACTATCAAGTTATCATCCGGAAAGGAATTGTTGCGATTTACTATGTTCACGGTCACGTTGACCTTGACCTTTGACGTAGCGAGTCCAAAATCAATAGGGTTCTTCCCCTCACCAAGGCCAATCTACCTATGAAGTTTCATGAATGTGAGTTGAACCATTATCAAGTTATCATCCGGAAACCAATTGTTTAAGATTTACTACGTTCAAGGTCACTGTGACCTTGACCTTCGACATAGCATGTCCAAAATCAATAGGGTTCTTCCTCTCACCAAGACCAACCTATGTATGAAGTTTAATGAATGTGAGTTCAACCACTATCAAGTTATCATCCGGAAACCAATTGTTTACGCCCGCACGCCCGCCCGCCATTCACCAAACTATAAGTCGAGTTTGACTTCGTCACAACTCGACTAAAAGTCTGCATTGAATATCTATTGAATATCTTCAATATCTTCTCCAATATGTTTTGTCGTCGAAATCAAACAGATATATATTTGAACCTCTGACTACTTTTCCGATTTCGAGTGTATGTTAAGCATTAATGCGTGCCACACAAACTACAACATTACCAAGTTATTTCTAGTCCAGTGTCTTGGACTACTCAAAGAGACTGGGTTCATATCAACATGTATTGGGGTCACTGTTCAGTTCCACTGACTCGACTACAGACAATTGCTATGTGTAATATGTTTGCGGTTCACCAGCATATACATGGCATTTCTCAACAAGAGCAAAAATAATAAATTTCCGAGTTTCATTTCAGACATTCTTCGGGATAGGGATGTTCCATATTTTAAGAGAAGCATAAGAATTTTATTATTTGTGCAGTAAATATGGCACCAACTGCATCGTTTGTGTGAATCTGTCCACTGGAGAATTCTCATTAAGAAATTCTGGTTTGTATATGCAAAAAGACAACTTAATGATGTGTCCTTTGTGACTGAATGCACTTGATTCAAATGCAATTTTATTACCATCAAAGTGCTTCTAATAATGATTGTTATTTGGTTCGCTATCCAATTTGATTTGCAAATAGTATGCAGTATTTGATTCGATATACAAATATATGCAGAGGCCTAACCTAAGGAGCTCACTTGCTTTGGTTTGGCTCTGGGTCCTATTTCACCAGTAATGCAGAACTTGTTCACCACAGGTAACAAGCACTGTCCACTTTCCCGGGCTTCCACAGGGGGTCAAAATCAAAATGACATCTGGATTGAACACAAAAGTGTCATTATTTATGATTGAAAATTCAACACAAAGGTAACAAAAAATATAAATCAATCAGGTTTCAGGAGAGGTCACATACAATTATAGATATCTTACCTTTGAAGTCAATATCAATCCCACTAAATTCCAATTCAACACCCTGCAAGGCCTCTCCAAGGGTTTCGTGGTAGTGCCCAATGCTCTCTTTTGGCCCACCACAGAAGGGCAAGGAAAAATACGAATAGGTTTCCTGTCGATTGTGATAGGGTCCAACAGTGTTCATCCACAAAACGACTTCCTCCCCATCTGCATACTGAAAAATATAAAAATTTGTGTAATTGATGAATATCCATATGTGAACCTAAACAACCAGTTACATTCTCTTGTATCATCTATTCTTTGAACAACCCTCCATAACAGGACATTAAAAAACCTTTGAAATTGTGCAAGCGAATTGAAACAAAGATGTATTCCTCCAGCCCATGCCAATACCCATTCAGAGAATCAATGACAGTTTTTCAGTAAGATTTAACTGATTTTTTTTTAAAAACTGATTTTTACAGATCATTTTTTAGAAAGAATTCAATCCTTCCTCCTCCACCCAACAACCCCACCACCCCAGCAAACCACCATTCGAAGCATCATTGCTTAGTTAGTTTTCAATGAAAACCTTTGAGGAAATGATAATGCCAGTGACTAAAATCATTTTTCAGACTGAAAAACGATTTTTAGTCAATGGGATCATCATTGTCTGAAAAGTTCCCTATTGAAAAGTCTAGCCAAGAAATGATGGACCCTCCAGACCCCACCCCACCAACTTTACAGACTTGTTTTACATGTCTGTATCAGCCCTCCCCTCCATAATCAGCTGAATTCCCACAATGCATGGGTGTTATAATCAAAACAGACAGCCAATTTAACATGTATTAAGAAAACAGGCCACATCAATTTTACCTACTGTTAGATTGGAAGAAGAATGATTTTTTTTATCTGTCGGCAATTTAAAAATTTTTAATGGGTAATCTTCACTGAAATGGCCAGATATCAGAGATTTTTTATAGGTAGGGTCAAATATAGAATAATCGTAAGCTACCATTTGTCATAATCAGCTGATTCCCATAAATGACTGGTTCTGATTGTCGATTCTGATTATCGGTTCATCACCACTAGTCTTGCCCGATTCTTCACAGAAAAAACAAGGCAGTCTAACGACATCCAACCTCTGCCGACTTTTATGTTATGATAGGAATAATTATTTATTATTTATTTATTGGTGTGTAAGGTCACATACTTACACACAAAGGCTAATCATAACCGTGACAGTTTTATGGTTGGAGGAAGCTGGAGTACCCGAAGAGAACCACCGAGCAATGACGAGCAGCTGCCAGCTCCCCAACATTGTAACTCCGCAGTGCAGCACAGGCAGGGTTAGATTGGTTGAAGACATGCGCACCATCGACGTGCAGTACGCCTTAGTATACAGTGCCATTGTGCCCCCCATGAGGACAATCAGGGTTAAGTGCTTTGCTGAAGGACACAATGTGGGGAATCGATCGCTCAGATGGTCACCCATCCGAGGACGAACTGGGCTCGACGTTGCTTAACTTCAGTGATCTGACTAGAACCGGTTACCGCAACGCCAATGATAGGAATAAGCATATGCGGTGATCTAGACAGATGAAAAGATGGATGAACAAACACGGAGATAGTGAATGGACTTCATAATCATCGGACAAGGTTAAATACATCATTTGGTTCATCACTGCAGCTGAAGGAACCGTAACTGAAGATATCTTCCAAAAACCTGCAATTCTGGTAAATTCAAGGTCGACAAGGGCTGTAACTCTGGAAAAATTATTCAATTCGAAACTTCCTTTCCATATGCACATGTACACATCATACTGATATTGCACACCAAGTTTCATAAAAATCCAATACAAAATGCAGGAGTTACCATACTGACCCGTGTCGAAGCCCAAATCCCTGCTTTTTCAGATTTGTGAACCAGGGTGCCCTACTCGAGTCAAAGCCCACCCCCCAAGTTTCAAATTGGACGAAAGTTGTTTGAGACGTCAAATTTACAGGCATCAAATGGAAAAACAGGTGACTTGTTGCAACACTGTACTTACCAAATAGAACTGTAATACCGTATTATGTATATTTTTTGGAGTTGAGGTTTTTGTGTTGTTAAATTCGTCTTTTGTGTAATACATTATGTCTATGTTCCGTGTAATAAGTCTTTATTAAAAAATTATATATCCCAAGCAAAATTGACTTTATTTTTTTGTCGACCTCAGTTTGGAAGCTGTCACTTGTTTGAAATGAGTGTGCAGGCTGCTGTCAATAGTTGTCTGAAACACGCCCACATCATATAGTTTTCACAGTGGTTGAACATCATCAGAAAGATACTGATTGAACACTGCCACTTTCGAGCGGTGCACAACTCATTGTGAAAGAACACTGCCACTTTTGAGCGTGCACAACTCACTGTGAAAACAGGTGTTCAGAAATTAATGAGAAATTGTTAATTAAAAACAAGAGGCCCCACGGGGCCTGAAGCGCTCATCTTGTACAGAACACAATTTAAACAGAGTCCAAGAATGAGTCTACATTAAGCAAGCCATCTCCATAGGCTACACTGTCAATCCTTGAGTCCCTCAGGAGTGACAAAAATAATCTGGGCATCATGCCTTTTCTTCAGTTGATCATAAGTAAAATGTAGAGCTCCCCTATGAAGCCCCTTGATACAACCTATGTGGATTAATCTTAGTACCTCTAGAGGGTACTGAATACAAAATTTTTAATTCTTCAGCAAAATGGCCAATTCCGGCTCCCATAGAGAGCCCAAATATTAACCCAGGCTCTTGATTTGAACACAGTTAAATCTGACTTCCCTAGAGATGTTGTGTACTGAATATGAAAGCATTCTGACTGTTGGATCTGAAGAAGAGAAATTGTAAAGAAATTTCTTCGAATTGCACTAAGTTCAAATTTGGGCTACCATAGCGAGCCCAAATATTGACCTATGGATCCGATTTGAACAAACTTGAATCTGACCCCCCTAGAGATGTTGTATACCAAATGTGAAAGCATTCTGACAAGTGAATCTGAAGAAGATTTTTGAAGAAATTCCTTCATATTGTACTAAGTTAAATTTCATGTTCCCATATGGAGCCCAAATATTAACCTAGGCACTCAAATTGAACAACCTGGAATCTGATTCCCCTAGAGATGTTGTATACCAAATATAAAAGCATTCCGACTGGTGGATCTGAAGAAGATTTTTAAAGAAATTTTCTCATATTGCACTAAGTAAAAATTTGGGCTACCATAGTGAGCCCAAATATATACCTAGGAATTTGATTTGAACAAACTTGAATCTGACCCCCATAGAGATGTTGCATACCAAATATCAAAGCATTCTGACTGATGGATCTGAAGAAGATTTTTTTAAATTACCCTCCATATTGAACAAAGATAAAATTTGGGCTTCCGTAGGAAGCCCAAATATTAACCTAGGGACTTGGTTTGAACAATCTAGAATCTGACCCTCATAACAATGATGTATACCAAATATTAAAAGATTCTGACTGGTGGTTCTGAAGAAGAAGATTTTTAAAGAATATTCCCCATATTACCCTAATGTTAAAACTTTGGGCTCCTGTAGAGAGCCCAAATATGAACCAATGAGCTTTATTTCTACAAACTTTTATCTGACCCCCCTATGAATGCTGTATACCAAATATCAAGAGATTCTGATGATTGGTTCTGGAGAAAAGATTTTTTAAAATTTTTGCAAATATGCTGACTCAGCATTTTTACGATGCCCATTTCAGAACACCCTAACATAACCAATGGCAATTTTTTTTTACCATTCAATTCTACTGGTCGTAAGGATACTTCATACCAAATAAAAGCTCTGTTCCGTGGGGTTTGGGAAATATGGGCGTTTGAAAATATTTCTATTTTTAGCTCCCAGGGTTCCCATGGGGATGTGGGGATTTTTTTTTTTGCATGGGTCAAGTACTTATGACCCAATACTACCACAAACCAAATTTGGTTCATACCGGACCATCGGTTCAGAAAATAGAAATTTTGGGCGGGGCCAAAAATCTTACCCCTCCTGTTACAAAGCCAAATATTACTTTACGAACTTCGTTTGAACAAACTTGATTCTACACCTCATATGGAAGCTCCATAGCAAATATCAAGTCATTGTACACACTGGTTCTTGAGAAGATTTTTAAAATATTTTGGAGCATTTTCCCCCACTCCCTCCCTATGGGGCTGGGCATGCTGAGTTGAACAAAAATGAAATGCCCCTTTGGGACCATCACTCACACAAACTTTCACTTGAATTGGCCCAGTGGCTTTGGAGGAGAAGACCAAAACATGGTGTTGACGGACGACGGACGGACGCCAGACGACGGACGACAGACGGGAAGCGATTAGATTAGCTCAGCTTGACTTTGTCAAGATGAGCTAATAAAAAATAATTACAACTCTGGTATTTGAGAATTATATAACAATATAACCAGGGATATGATTTATGACTTATTGGTTCAATAAAACATGCTCATTTATCATTTCATCATGCTCTGCAACATGTGAAGTTATGACTTTCAGAGTAAAATCAATTTTTTGAATGTTGCCAAGGGAGGCAACTATTTTGTTATTCATATTCCGCTGTGTAAATTTTATCTGGTCTTCATATTATGATTTTTTTTTTATTGATTTTTGTGTGAAGCTACATTTTGTTTTATTCATAATAAATGTACATATTTTAAAAAAAACCAGCTATTTCTAACCCTTCACCCAACGAATCGCCCGTATCCGCCCGCGTAATATGCAAATTCACCAATTGAAAAAATATTATTTTTCAAATAATTTCAACAAAACCATATCATGTGACCCATCGTTGGAACGAGCTCGACGAGCTCGTTCCAATGAGGGGTCACATATGATTTTGTTGAAATTTTTTGAAAAAATTAAAAAAATGTTATTTAAAATAATAAATTTTGATATCGTCTGCGATGGGTAAAGGGTTAAACAGACTATGTTTGTCTGTTTTCAAGGGGGTGGTTTGCAGTGTTGATTGACATACTTACGTCCATTTCTGGCTTCGAGAGTAACCTGTACAAAAAAAATGAAAACAACACCGCATGGTTTTCTGTTTGTTTTATTCATTACATTGAGGATTAAAACCCGAAATCTGAAAATGAAACGTATGTACAAGATAATTATGAGAATTTTTAAAGCAAATTCTATGAAATTGGTGGGCGGTTTCCAAAGACATGTAACATACCCAGTGGATACTTACTTGACTTATATTGCCAATTTCCGACGCATCCCAACACGACTTGCAAGCACTATTACTCGACCCAAAGCCCACCCCCCACTTTGCAATTTATCCACTGCAAGCACCCCCTGGGCTTCAACACAAGTCAGGACGGTAAGCGAACAAGCATTTGTGACGCAACCAGGAAAAATCTGCTGCGGCGAAAATTCCTGACCACGTGTGCATCTACACTTGATGCCGATACTTCAGACCAAGTTTAACAAGAGCGCATGTATCACTGAAGCAATACAATGTCTCCTACCGGACTAATGAGCATTAATAATTATACAAATGTTATAACCTAGATGTGATCAGCATGAATTCCGTTGAAGCGTTTCAAAAAAAAGTCCGGAAAACTGATATTTTGGCGCTTTTCCATATTTCCAAGGGCCATAACTCACACAAGAATAATGTAATCAGCATGAAACTCAAACTTGATCTGTAAGTCATTGTTCTATAGTAGGTTACCAAGAATGAAATCACTCGGTTGAAGCATTTCCAAAAAAAGTCTGGAAAACTAAAGTATGACTGACAGACTGATGGATGGACAGAGTGCAAATGAAACTTGATCTGTAAGTCATCGTTCTATAGTAGTTTACCAATGAAAGTGTCAATGACACTGTAACTTAACTTGTGTGTTGTGTTTGATGAAAAGGATAATGTTCAATGTTTATGAAAGGATTATGAAATAAGACAAGAATTGTGATAATTGGGAATATGTTCATTTCTGTTCCCTGTATGCTATGTTTATGATAAAAATAATATGAGGTGTACACTGTACTAAAGAGCTGAGGGGTGGGTTAATATGACCTCACAGTTAATGTATGTGGCCCTCACAGTTAACATATATCAACAAAAGTTACCAAGTTACACTGAAATTATTCCAAAACGAGTCATCCTATCAAGTTACATTGAATCCCTTCATAAATATATCAAAATGGGACGTTCTCATCCAGACATTATGTGAAGTCAACCTACCAAGTTACAATGAAATCCCTTAATAAATATGACCTGTAGACTGTGCTAAAGGTTTTTGGGCTTTGGGCTCTGGCAGCCATCATGGTTGAATGATCGCAACCAAAAGGGGACATTCTCATCTGGGCATCATCTGGAGTGATCCTACAAAGTTACAATGAAATCCCTTCATAAATATCACAACCAAAAGGTGATATCATCTAGGCATTATATGGAGTCAAATTTACGGGTAACAATGAAGTCCTTCCATAAATATGACCAATAGACTATGCTAAAGGTTTTGGGGTTTTGGGTTCGGGCAGCCATCAAGGCTGAATGATCACGGCCAAAAGGGGACGTTCTCATCTAGACATTATTTGGAGTCATCCTACCAAGTTACAATGAAATCCCTTAATAAATATGACCTGTAGACTGTGCTAAAGGTTTTCGGGCTTTGGGCACCTGAAGCCGTAACAGTTGCCCAATAGTGTCCAAAAGGGGACGTTCTCATCTAGACATTATATGAAGTCAACCTACCAAGTTACAATGAAATCCCTTCATAAATATGACCTGTAGACTGTGCTTAAGGTTTTCGGGCTTCGGGCTCGGGCAGCCATAATGGTTGAATGATCGCAACCAAAGGGGACAATCTCATCTGGGCATCATCTGGAGTGATCCTACAAAGTTACAATGAAATCCCTTCATAAATATGACCTGTAGACTGTGCTCACAGTTTTCGGGCTTTGGGCACTTGTAGCCACCACAGCTGACCAATCACGACCAAAAGGGGATGTCATCATCTAGGCGTTATATGGAGTCAACCTAATAGGTTACAATGAAATCCTTCCATAAATATGACCTTTTACCTATGCTAAAGGTTTTTGGGCCCGTGCACCCATCAAGGCTGAATGATCGCGATCAAAATGGGACATTCTCATACAGACATTATATGAAGTCAATCTACCAAGTTACAATGAAATCCCTTCATAAATATGACCTGTAGACTGTGCTAAAGGTTTTCGGGCTTCGGGCGTGGGCAGCCATCATGGTTGAATGATCGCAACCAAAGGGGACAATCTCATCTGGGCATCATCTGGAGTGATCCTGAGAAGTTACAATGAAATCCCTTCATAAATATGACCTGTGGACTGTGCTCAAGGTTTTCGGGCTTCGGGCACCTGTAGCCATCACAGTTGACCAATCATGACCAAAAGGGGATGTCATCATCTAGGCATTAAATGGAGTCAACCTAACAGGTTACAATGAAATCCTTCTATAAATATAACCTTTTGCCTATGCTAAAGGTTTTTGGGCTCGGGCACCCATCAAGGCTCAATGATCATGGCCAAAATGGGACGTTCTCATCTAGACATTATTTGGAGTCATCCTACCAAGTTACAATGAAATCCCTTCATAAATATGACCTGTAAACTGTGCTGAAGGTTTTTGGGCTTCAGGCACCTTTAGCCGTCAAAGTTGCCCAATCATGTGAAAAAGGGAACGTTCTCATCTAGACATTATAGGAAGTCAACCTACCAAGTTACAATGAAATCCCTTCATAAATATGACCTGTAGACTGTGCTTTAGGTTTTCGGGCTTCGGGCAGCCATAATGGTTGAATGATCACAACCAAAGGGGACAATCTCATCTGGGCATCATCTGGAGTGATCCTACGAAGTTATAATGAAATACCTTCATAAATATGACCTGTAGACGTGCTCAAGGTTTTCGGGCTTCGGGCACTTGTAGCCATCACAGCTGACCAATCATGACAAAAAGAGGATGTCATCATCTAGGCATTATATGGAGTCAACCTAATAGGTTACAATGATATCCTTCAATAAATATGACCCTTTACCTATGCTAAAGGTTTTTGGGCTCGGGCACCCATACAGGCTGAATGATCGCGATCAAAATGGGACTTTTCATCTAGACATTATTTGGAGTCATCCTAACAAGTTATATTGAAATCCCCTCATAAATATGAACTGTAGACTGTGCTAAAGGTTTTCGGGCTTCGGGCACCTTTAGCCGCCACAGTTGCCCAATCATGTCCAAAAGGGGACGTTCTCATCTAGACATTATATGAAGCTAACCTACCAAGTTACAATGAAATCCCTTAATAAATATGACCTGTAGACTGTGCTAAAGGTTTTCGGCTTCGGGCTCGGGCAGCCATCATGGTTGAATGATCGCAACCATAGGGGACAATCTCATCTGGGCATCATCTGGAGTGATCCTAAGAAGTTACAATGAAATCCCTTCATAAATATGACCTATAGACTGTGCTAAAGGTTTTCAGGCTTTGGGCTCGGGCAGCCATCATGGTTGAATGATTGCAACCATAGGGGACAATCTCATCTGGGCACCATCTGGAGTGATCCTAAGAAGTTACAATGAAATCCCTTCATAAATATGACCTGTGGACTGTGCTCAAGGTTTTCGGGCTTCGGGCACTTGTAGCCATCACAACTGACCAATCACGACCAAACGGGGATGTCATCATCTAGGCATTATATGGTCATCAAAAGTTACCAAGTTACAGTGAAATTATTTCAAAACGAGCCATCCTATCAAGTTACAATGAAATCCCTTCATAAATACTGCCTGCAGACTGTGTTCAAGGTTTTCGGGCTTCGGGCCTGAGTAGCCATCAAGGTTGACCGATCGCAACCAAAACGGGAAGTCCTCAACTCTACATTATACTGAGTCATCCTACCAAGTTACAATGAAATCCATTCATAAATACGACCTGTAGTTTGTGCTAAAGTTTTTTGGGTTTTGGGCTCGGGCAGCCATCATGGTTGAATGATCGCGACAAAAAGGGGGACGTTCTCATCTGGGCATTATCTGGAGTCATCCTACCAAATTACAATGAAATCCCTTTATAAATATGACCTGTAGGCTGTGCTAAAGGTTTTCAGGCATCGGGCCCCTGCAGGGACCAGCCTAGGGGGGAATTTTAGGGAGACTTCACGTTTCCCTCCAGTAAAAATAGGGAGACTGCCCAGTCAAGTAGGGAGACTTCATTGGCAAGTGGGGAAAATTAAGAATATCTATGTACCACCCCTGCCACCCCTTCATATTTTCAGCTTGTGGTCCTCCATTAATGTCCGATTAATCCAGGTCCAGTTGTCTATAATGCATCTATGCCAGGTTAAAAAATCACAAAGTAATTATTAACTGAAAATCCCCCACTGCTACCCCGACTGCTGACCCCTCCCCTCTTCTTCGTGCCAATCCTCCAGCACCCTCCTGTAGTTGCCTTTCACCAAAGTCCAACTAATCTAACAAGAGGCCCCAAGAGGCCTGAGGGCGCTCACCTGACATGGTAGCCTAAATATCAACCCAGAGAATTGATTTCAACAAGTTGCATCTGCTCCTCCTAAGAAAAGATTATACCAAATATCCAAAGATTCTGACCAGTGGAACTAAAAAAAAGATTTTTAAAGAATATTCCACATATTGAACTAAGTTATAATTCAGGCTCCCACAGGGAGCCCATATATGAACCCAGGGACTTGGCTTTAACAAACTTGAATCTCACTCCCTAAGGATGCTGCACACCAAATATCAAAACATTCCGACTGCTGGATCTGAAGAAGATTTTTAAAGAAAATTCCTCATTTTGAACTAAGTTACAATTCGAGCTCAGGGCTTGATTTAATCTGAAAATTTTGAATAGCAATTTACTATTCACCCTGGAAAATTGATTAGCAGTTGATCCAAAAGCACTTGAAACTAATAAATCTTGAATAGCAAAATTCAGAAATTGGAGAGCAAAGTGCTATGCTAATCCAGTTAAATAGAGCCCTGTTCGAGCTCCCACAGTGAGTCCAAATAAGGACCTAGAGACATGGCTTGAACAAACTTGAATCTCACCCCCTAAGGATGCTCAATACCAAATATCAAAACATTCTGACTGCTGGATCTGAAGAAGATTTTTAAAGAAAATTCCTCATTTTGAACTAAGTTATAATTCGGGCTACCACAGTGAGCCCAAATATGAACCCAGGGACTTGGCTTGAACAAACTTGAATCTCCCCCCCCCTAAGCATGGTGCATCCCAATATCAGAAGATTCTGCCTGCTGGATCTGGTGAAGAAGATTTTCAAAGAAATTTGCTTGAAATGCACTAAGTTCAAATTCGAGCTTCTATAGTGAACCCAAATATGAATCTAGGGAGCCAATTTGAACAAATTTGAATCAGATCCACCCCACAATGTTGCATACCAAATATCAAAAGATTCTGCCTGCTGAATCTGGAGAAGAAGATTTTTTAAGAAATTTGCCTGAAATGCACTAAGTTCGAATTCAGGCTTCTATAGTGAGCCCAAATATGAATCCAGGGAGCCGATTTGAACAAACTTGAATCAGATCCACCCCACAATGTTGCATACCAAATATCAAAAGATTCTGCCTACTGGATCTGGAGAAGAAGATTTTTTAAGAAATTTGCCTGAAATGCGCCAAGTTCGAATTCGGGCTTCTATACTGAGCCAAAATATGAATCCAGAGGGCCGTTTTGAACAAACTTGAATCAGACCCATACCACAATGTTGCATACCAAATATCAAAAGATTCTGCCTGCTGGATCTGGAGAAGATTTTTTAAGAAATTTGCCTGAAATGCACTAAGTTCGAATTCGAGCTTCTATAGTGAACCCAAATATGAATCTAGGGAGCCGATTTGAACAAATTTGAATCAGATCCACCCCACAATGTTGCATACCAAATATCAAAAGATTCTGCCTGCTGGATCTCGAGAAGAAAATTTTTTAAGAAATTTGCCTGAAATGCACTAAGTTCGAATTTGAGCTTCTATAGTGAACCCAAATATGAATCTAGGGAGCCGATTTGAACAAATTTGAATCAGATCCACCCCACAATGTAGCATACCAAATATCAAAAGATTCTGCCTGCTGGATCTCGAGAAGAAAATTTTTTAAGAAATTTGCCTGAAATGCACTAAGTTCGAATTTGAGCTTCTATAGTGAGCCCAAATATAAACCCAGAGGGTCGATTTGAACAAACTTGAATCAGATCCACCCCACAATGTTGCATACCAAATATCAAAAGATTCTGCCTGCTGAATCTGGAGAAGAAGATTTTTTAAGAAATTTGCCTGAAATGCACTAAGTTCGAATTCAGGCTTCTATAGTGAGCCCAAATATGAATCCAGGGAGCCGATTTGAACAAACTTGAATCAGATCCACCCCACAATGTTGCATACCAAATATCAAAAGATTCTGCCTGCTGGATCTGGAGAAGATTTTTTAAGAAATTTGCCTGAAATGCGCCAAGTTCGAATTCGGGCTTCTATACTGAGCCAAAATATGAATCTAGAGGGCCGATTTGAACAAACTTGAATCAGACCCATACCACAATGTTGCATACCAAATATCAAAAGATTCTGCCTGCTGGATCTGGAGAAGATTTTTTAAGAAATTTGCCTGAAATGCACTAAGTTCGAATTTGAGCTTCTATAGTGAGCCCAAATATGAATCTAGGGATCCGATTTGAACAAATTTGCATCAGATCCATCCCACAATGTTGCATACCAAATATCAAAAGATTCTGCCTGCTGGATCTGGAGAAGAAGATTTTTTAAGAAATCTGCCTGAAATGTACTAAGTTCAAATTTGGGCTCCTATACTGAGCCCAAATATAAACCCAGGGGGCCGATTTGAACAAACTTGAATCAGATCCACCCCACAATGTTGCTTACCAAATATGAAAAGATTCTGCCTGCTGGATCTGGAGAAGATTTTTTTTAAGAAATTTGCCTGAAATGCACTAAGTTCGAATTCGAGCTTCTATAGTGAGCCCAAATATGAATCTAGGAAGCCGATTTGAACAAACTTGAATCAGATCCACCCCACAATGTTGCATATCAAATATCAAAAGATTCTGCCTGCTGGATCTGGGGATGAAGATTTTTTAATAAATTTGCCTGAAATGCACTAAGTTTGAATTCAGGCTTCTATAGTAAGCCCAAATATGAATCCAGGGGGCCGATTTGAACAAACTTGAATCAGATCCACTCTGCAATGTTGCATACCAAATATGAAAAGATTCTGCCTGCTGGATCTGGAGAAGATTTTTGAAGAAATTTGCCCGAAATGCTCTAAGTTCGAATTCGAGCTTCTATAGTGAGCCCAAATATGAATCTAGGGAGCCGATTTGAACAAACTTGAATCAGATCCACCCCACAATGTTGCATACCAAATATCAAAAGATTCTGCCTGCTGGATCTGGAGAAGAAGATTTTTTAAGAAATTTGCCTGAAATGCACCAAGTTCGAAATCAGGCTCCTATACTGAGCCCAAATATGAACCCAGGGGGCCGATTTGAACAAATTTTAATCAGATCCACCCTACAATGTTGCATACCAAATATCAAAAGATTCTGCCTGCTGGATCCAGGGACCAGCCTAGGGGGGAATTTTAGGGAGACTTCAAGTCTCCCTCCAGAAAAAATAGGGAGACTGCAGAGTCATGTAGGGAGACTTCATAGGCAAGTGGGGAAAATTAAGAATATTCATGTACCACCCCCGCCGCCCCTTCATATTTTCAATATGTGGTCCTCCATTAACGTACAAATAATCCAGGTCCAGTTGTCTATGATGCATCTGTGCCAGGTTAAAAAATCACGATGTAATTATTGACTGAAAATCCCCCACTGCTACCTTCTCCTTCATGACCCCTCACCTCTTCTTCGTGCCAATCCCTCATCACCCTCCTGTGGTTGCCTTTCAACAAAGTCTACTAAGCTAATAATTTCCTAAGTCTGAAAGTGTGAACAGGACCAGATGTAAGAAGGTTGCCTGGGAGGTACTTTGTTAGTTAATAAACAAAATACATTCTGGGGTCGAGTATTTTGTAAAAGAAATGTCATTCCGCATCATTTTTATGGCATTCCTGTGTCATTCCACGTCATTTCATGTCATTGCGATGTTTAGGAGGACCCTTTTTCAAGATCGTCCACATGCACACTTGTGTCCTGTACAAAAGCTTTTCTTGACATCACTAAAGCTTTTTTCATGTGTTTCAATTCCATTCGTGTTTTTCTGGGAATAGACAGCCCAACAGTTAACAGTCGTCAGCAAATCGAAATGAAAATAATGTGTTATAAAATACGTCCGTTGTGTATACATTTTCGGCATCCTGAGCGACGTAACCTACTTTCAAACTGGGTTGTTTTGTTGAGTCGCGTAAGTCACCTATTTTCGTTTCGACACTTGAAGCTCCGACTGGAACACAACAAAATAGAAATAAAAAAATCCGCCAAAAGCGACAATGGACAATTGCTTGTCGTGTGATTTCAAATAAATGGACGTTTATTTGACGAATTAAAATGCCCATTTATCACACTCGAGCACATTCGATTTTTGAAAATACTCATTTTCATGTAAACCTCGCATCACTCAGTTCAGCCTTTTCTCATTTTGGCCAATTTTTAGAGGGCGACTTGTAATCGCCCCGACTATTTTTCTAGGCGACTTT
Organism: Pictodentalium vernedei; assembly: GCA_031216915.1. Lineage (NCBI taxonomy): Eukaryota > Metazoa > Mollusca > Scaphopoda > Dentaliida > Dentaliidae > Pictodentalium > Pictodentalium vernedei. The sequence goes on from CM062297.1 coordinate 267,430,206, forward strand.
GGGCTTAGAAGGGCGACTTAATCACCCTAGTCGCCCTCACGGCTGGTCCCTGGCTGGATCTGGAGAAGAAGATTTTTTTAATGTTTTTCCCATTGCCTACAGTGTTAAAATGTGCTGACTCGGCACTTTTTCAAAGTCCTGAAAAAAGTACCTTGTGATCAAACCGATAGGATTTTTTTTAACCATTCTATTCTACTAGATAAAAGTAAGCTTTATACCAAATAAGAATTCTCTGTGACGTGTAGTTTTGGAGATATGGCAGTTTTAAGTTTTTCCTATTTTTAGCTCCCGAGGTTCCCACGGGGAAATGAGAATTTTTTTTTTTGCATCAATCAACTACTTATGACCCATTATCATCTCATATAAAATTTGGTTCAAATCGACCTCACAGTTCAGAAAATAGAAATTTTAGGCGTGGCCAAAATTTTTGCCCCTCCCATAACGAAGGCAAATAATGCCAGACAAACTTCTCTTGAACAAACTTGATTCTAAACCTCAAAAGAACTCTGTATACCACATATCAAGACTCTGCTACTGGTGGTTCATTAGAAGAAGATTTTCAAAAAATTTGGCCATTTTTCCCCACACCTCTGCTCAATATGAGCCGAAACCTAATTTGGATAAAAATCAAAATGCCCCTATATAACCACCACTTACATTTAATTTAAATTTAATTAAAATGTGGCCAGTGGTTTAGGAGAAAGAGGCTCAAACACCACCTTCACGCAGGACGACGGACGGACGGACGAAGAGTGATAAGAAAAGCTCACCCTGACTTTCAGTCAGGTGAGCTAATAATTGCCTAAGTCTAAAAGTGTGAACAGGACCAGATGTAAGAAGGTTGCTTGGAGGGTATTTTGTTAGTTAATAAACAAAATACATTCTGGGATCGAGTATTTTGTAAACTTTCCGCGTCATTTCATGTCATTCTGGTGTTTAGGAAGGCCCCTTTTCAAGATCCTTCACATGCACACTTGCATCCTGTACAAAGCTTTTCTTCTCATCCCTAAACCTTTTTTTCATGTTTCAATTCCATTCGTGTTTTTCTGGGAATAGACGGCCCAACAGTTAACAGTCGCCAGCAAAACGAAATAAAAATACAGTGTTAGAAAATACGTCCGTTGTGTATACATTTTCGGCATCCTAAACGAGGCAACCCACTTTCAAACTGGGTTATTTTGTTGAGTCGCTTAAGACACCTATTTTCGTTTCGACACTTGAAGCTCGGACTGAAATGGAACAGAATAGAAATAAAAAATCCGCCAAAAGCGACTATGGACAATTGATTGTCGTGTGATTTCAAATAAATGGTTGTTTATTTGTCGAATGAAAATACTCATTTATCACTCTAAAGCACATCCGATTCTTGAAAATAATCGTTTTTAATATTTATGTAATTTAAACCTCGGATCACTCAGTTCAGCCTTTCCTCATTTTGGCCAATTTTTAGAGGGCGACTTGTAATCGCCCCGACTATTTTTCTAGACGACTGGGCTTAGAAGGGCGACATAATCGCCCTAGTTGCCCTCACGGCTGGTCGCTGGGACCCTGTAGCCGTCACAGTTGACCAATCATGACCAAAAGGGGATGTTATCATCTAGACATTATATGGAGTCAACCTTGGGCTTAGAAGGGCGACATAATCACCCTAGTCGCCCTCATGGCTGGTCGCTGGGCCCCTGTAGCCGTCACAGTTGACCAATCACGACCAAAAGGGGATGTTATCATCTAGACATTATATGGAGTCAACCTACTAAGTTAGAATGAAATCCCTCCATAAATACAACCTATGGACTATGTTAAAGGTTTTCAGGTTTTGGGCTTGGGCAGCCATCACGACTGAATGATCGTGACCAAAAGGAGACATTCTCATCTGGACATTATATGAAGTCAACCTGCCAAGTTACAATGAAATCCATCCATATTAAATACGACCTGCATGCAAACTGTGCTAAAAGTTTTGGAGTTTCGGGCTTGAATATGACCTATACACTGTGAAGGTTTTGGGGTTTTGGGCTTGGGCAGTCATCACGGTTGACAGGCCACGATCAAATGCGGAAGTTCTCATCTAGACATCAGAGTCATCCTACCATCTAGACTCTGTATGATGTCTAGATGAGAACTTGACTTTGTCAAGTTAAGCTAAAAATGTTCTTGCAGGGCAATATCCAGGGATAATTTGGGGACACCAGCCCATATATGGCATTTTCCGCCGCTTACTGGACGTCCACCACCTATCGCAGTAGAGAAACTGAAAGAAGGATTACCACACTGAATACAACGGTTTTAAAAGACATGAAAGTTAGAATTATCGTAATGTCTCCACGTGCTTTCCGCATTTATTTATCAGAGTGAAATTGCCATGGGCCAAGTTTCATAAAAAATCTCATCAAAAATGTAGGAGGAGTTAAGCAGACAATGTGAACAGACTGACCGACTTCCGCATACGTGATGGCAATAGTGTATCTTGAATTTGTAAAATGACAAGCCTGAATTTCTCATGTGGCCGTTTCCTTTTATGTATTGGCTGTTTGGATTTTCAGATGTAATGAGTTCATATTGGATAATGACTTGCATTTTGAGGTTTCAACTTACGTTTTATACCCCAACGAATACAACAAATTGCGCAAATTTAAACTGCATAATTGAGGGTTTCTAGTTTCTACAGCAAAGCAGACAAATGTAGATCGTGTAGGCATGATACCGTAAGATACCATCAAAGGGCCTCATTTGAAGGATTGCTTAAAAAAAGAAAAGTCCACATTGGATAAAAAAAAATTGCCAGCCAAAACCGGGGGGTTGTGCTAGGTTACCCCCTCCCCACCCCCCCCCCCCATTGTATTCAAAAACAAGAGGCCCTACAAGGCCTGAAGCTCTCACCTTGAACAGAACACGATATAATCCGAGTCCTCGAATGAGTCTACATTAAGCAATCCATCTCCATAGGATACATTGTCAATCCTTGAGCCTGTCAGGAGTGACAAAAATAATCCGGGCATCATGCCTTTTCTTCAGTTGATCATAATTTAAAATGTGGAGCCCCTTGATACAGACTTTGTGGATTAATCTTAGTTACACACCTCTAGAGGGTACTGAATACAAAATTTCTAATTCTTCAGCTACATGGCCAATTCCGGCTCCCCTAGGGAGCCCAAATATTAACCCAGTCTCTCGATTTAAACAAAGTTGCATCTGACCTCCCAAGAGATGTTGTAAACCAAATATGAAAGCATTCTGACTGTTGGATCTGAAGAAGAAAATTTTTAAAGAAATTTCTTCATATTGCATTAAGTTAAAATTTGGGCTACCACAGCAAGCCCAAATATTAACCTATGGACCTGATTTGAACAAACTTGAGTCTCAACCCCCCTCCCCTCCTAGAGATATTGTATACCAAATATGAAAGCATTCTGACTAGTGGATCTGAAGAAGATTTTTAAAGAAATTTCCGCATATTGCACTATGTTAAAATTCGGGCTACCATAGGGAGCCCAAATATTATCCCAGGGAACCAATTTGAACAAACCTGAATTTGACTCCCCTAGAGATGTTGTAAACCAAATATGAAAGGATTCTGACAGGTGAATCTGAAGAAGATGTTTGAAGAAATTCCCTCATATTGTACCAAGATAAATTTCAGGTTCCCATATGGAGCCCAAATATTAATCCAGGCACTCGAATTGAACAAACTTTAATCTGACCCCCCTAGTCTGGCCCTAGAGATGTTTAGAGGTGAGACGATTAATTGGTGTAACATCAGCACTCGGCCAATAAGCATCCATCGTTTCACCATCGGCACTCGATGGTTCAACATCAGCCCTCGTCGATTGCCTGAAATTCAGTGAAAGTGAAATGGATGATCTGTAATGAACTTTCTTCCCCTTCGTGGGACAACCAGTGGCAAGCAATCGGTATGTCACTTGTCTGTTATTGATATCAGGTAAGTGATGGTTCATGAAAGAAAAGGCAGAATATTATATTGAAAGATTTTGATTGTGTTACTGTGTACTGAGTTGTTTTTTATCCATCATGTGGATACGGATGCTCTTCACTGCCCAAACTGTACTGCATTCTGAAAAATGTCGGAATATTTCTTTCAACCAAGCTCATCGTCTCATTGAATATATAATGGCCTTCTTTATTCCCATATTGAACAGACAATTCCTCCATATTAGTAATCTGTGTTAACTATGAGAGGTTCAGGTGCAATAAGTTTAATATCAGGCCATTCGGGGAGGGATTTATCAACACGAAGCCACAGAATTTTTGTCATGTTGAAATATGTGGAGCATGTGATAAAGATAGATAATGCAGTGCAACATCATGACTCGTGTGACACAATCCCATATATGGGTTTACTGAAAAAACACCCACTTTAACCCTTTACCTAATGCAGACGATATCAATATTTTTTATTTTAAATATCATTTTTTTATATTTTTCAAAAAATTTCAACAAAACCATATCATATGACCCCTTGTTGGAACGAGCTTGTTCCAACGAGGGGTCACATGATATGGTTTTGTTGAAATAGTTTGATTAACCCTTTACCCAACGAATCGCCCGCATCAGCCCATGTAATATGCAAATTCAGCAGTTGAAAAAATATTATTTTTCGAAAAATTCCAACAAAACCATATCATGTGACCCCCTCTTAGGAACGAGCTCATTGAGCTCATTCCAAATAGGTGTCCAATGATATGGTTTTGTTGAAATTCTTTGAAAATGAAAGTGTCAATGACACTGTAGCTCAACTTGTCAAGACAAAGACATGCACATGTATAGTATGTGACACAGCAATGACAAACATCTAGGTAATGACCTGATAACAAAGGTACATATAAAGTATTGTAATGGTCTGTACATAAATACTGACCGTTGCCTGTAACAAATGTATAGGTAAAGTATTGTAAAGGTGGGTGAGTCAGATGCTAAACCAGAAAAGAAATCTTTTCAGAAAAGAAAAGTTCTCCCAGAGTGGGTCTGACTGAACCCCAAAATATTTGTTCTCATAGCACAGTGATAACAAAGGCACCCCAAAACACACTCGTTCCTGTCCCAAGGTGAAAACAAAGGTACCCAAGAAGTTTTGTGAAGATCAATTCATAAATACGAGCTGTATAGAACTTGTGACAAAAAACTGATTGGACCTAATTTTGGTACAAAATGGCCACTGGCAGCCATCTTGAATTTTGGACCGTACCCAGAAACACTCATTCTCGTCCCAAGGTGATAACAAAGGTACCCAAGAAGTTTTGTGAAGATCGGTTCATAAATACAGCCTCTACCCTGAGCCGTATTGACATGTGTGCTCACATTGTGCAAGTAGCACTGAATAAGTCAAAGTTCATCTAATTTGCGTAATTTCTGCACGAAAAAAAAACCCTTAGAATATGCGATGTATTCCATGTTACTAAACATTCATACAAAAATTTATTCAAATCAGAACTTTCATACAGAAGTTCTGTACAAAAGACTGATTGCACTAATTTTGGTACAAAATGGCTGCTGGTGGCCATCTTGAATTTCGGACCACACCCAAAAACACTCGCTCTCATCCCACGGTGATAACAAAGGTACCCAACAAGGTTCGTAAAGATTGGTTCATAAATATGGCCTCTAGTCTGAGCTGTATAGAAGTTGTGTACAAAAAACTGATTAGACCTAATTTCGGTACAAAATGGCCACTGGCAGCCATCTTGAATTTTAGACCGCACCCAGAAACACTCGTTCTCGTCCCAAGGTGATAACAAAGGTACCCAAGACATTTCGTGAAGATCAGTTCATAAATACAGACTCAAGTCTGAGCCGTATTGACATGTGTACTTAATGTGTGTAAGTCGCACTGAAATATCAAAGTTCATCTAATTTGCATAATTTCATGAGAAAAAAACCTGTATTATATGTGATGTATCCCATGGTACTAAACATTCACACAAAAAATTATTCAAATCAGCGCTTTCATATGGAAGTTCTGTGCAAAAATCTGATTGCACCTAATTTTGTACAAAATGGCTGCCATCAGCCATCTTGAATTTCAGACCGGACCCAAAAACACTCGTTCTCGTCCCACGGTGATACCAAAGGTACCCAAGAAGTTTCGTAAAGATCGGTTCATAAATACGGCCTCCAGCCCGAGCCGTATTGGCATTTGCACTTACAGTGCTGAAATTAACACCAAAAAACATCAAAATTAGTCTAATTTGCACAATTTACGCACGAGAAAAAAAACCGTATTATATGTGATGTACCCCATGGTACTAAACATTCATACAAAAAATTATTCAAATCAGAGCTTTCATATGGAAGTTCTGTACAAAAAACAGATTTCTGCATCATCGGTACAAAATGGCGGCTGGCAGCCATCTTGAATTTCGGACCGCACCCAAAAACACTCGTTCTCGTCCCACGGTCATAACAAAGGTACCCAAGAAGTTTCGTAAAGATCGGTTCATAAATACGACCTCTAGCCCGAGCCATAGCCAATTGTTGACGTACGGACAGACGGACGGACGGACAGACGGACCATGACAATAGCTCAAATTTGACCTCGTCAAAGTTGAGCTAAAAATTATAAAATGATATTTAAAATAATAATTTTGAAATCGTCTGCATTGGGTAAAGGGTTAAAACGTGTGGTTCCAACGACAGCTTTTGATTTTCACAAAACATTTTCTTCAAAATAACTGATAGTCGACGATGCATGTGATGAGTTCTCGACTCAGTTGTTAGCTGTTTATTTTAAATCGAAAATATACTGCACTGGTGGTGCTTCATTGACATAAAATTAACCCTTTGATGCCTGTTATTTAACTTATTTAAGTGAGTATTAAAAGTGTGTTATCTTCCGGGTTGATGGGGATTAATGGCACGTAAATTCTGATTACTGTAAATCAGCCAGCTTCTGCAGTTAGCTTGAATAATAAAGAAACCATCTGACATCGGCATTTGCTATCGGCCGATTGTTGTCGAAAATAATTGGCATTCGTCTGATGGGGCATTTTACTAATCGGCTCATCTCTAAGCATTGTGTAGCAATTTTTTTCCGCTGCTTAATTGGCCCCTGGGGTGGGGAGTGGGGTTGGTGGTCAAAGGGCTATTATTTTTTGTAGCTCAACTTGTTAAGACATGTATATGTATAGTATGTGACACAGCAATGACAAACATCTGGGTAATGACCTGATAACATAAGTACATATAAAGTATTGTAACGGTCTGTACATAAATACAGACCATAGCCTGTAACAAATGTATAGGTAAAGTATTGTAAAGGTGGGTGACAGTCAGATGCTAAACTAGAAAAGAAATCTTTTGAGTCCCAGATTGGGTCTGACTGAACCCCAAAATATGTGTTCTCACAGCACAGTGATAACAAAGGCACCCCAAAACACACTTGATTTATTAAGTGCTACTTATAGTATGTGACACAGCAATGACAAACATCTAGGTAATGACCTGATAACAAAGGTACATACAAAGTATTATAACGGTTTACCCCCATTAGTCAGACACCCAATTGTCATACACCCCAGCTGTCAGACAGTTAATTATGAATTAGCTGAAGTTAAAATAGATGATTGCCTATTGTTATAAATGGAACAATCCAGATGTATACAATCCGAATAAAATTTAGTTTCAACATTTTGTTTTGTTCATATATTGTGTAATAACAAAAATAAAAAAAATTTTTTTTCCAAACAGTTTGCTGTTGTTTTTTTCATTTGAGTTTGACTATTTATTGATAACTAATCAAAATTAAAGAATCACACATAAGTTTTGTAAAACAGAAATCTCTTTGAAATAATTTTCTTTTTCAAATGTTTTGCTGTTGTTTACATTGTAACAACGATGCTTGTCTATATATAGTTGAATGCACCCAACAAGTCATCCAAGTGAACTAAAATAAGGTTAACTGGGTCGTAAGGGATTTGTAAATCCCACATCGTCCCTGCCTTCGGCACGCTAAAACCTTTCATTCATCAATAGGCATAACCATTCACTCATTCAACAATAGGCATCAAAATGGTAAGTTTACAGCGAGTAGAATACATTACTTACAATAAGAATGCTGTACAGAAGACCTGTATCCACTGGAGATATATCAAAGAACTGTTTTGTACATTTTTTTGTCATCGTAATATTGTACCTTTGTTTTTGATGTGTACCTCACATTTTTCATTTTGTTAATATTTGTTTAATTTTTTTTTTTTTATAAAACATGGTTTTCTATTTATTTAACGTTAAAAATGAGTTATCATGAAATATGAATTTTTGTTTATTTACTATAAAACAAGTCTAAATATTTTCTTTATTGTTCTTCAGATTTTTCATTTTATTGTTTTTTCTGTTTATTTAACACAAAAAACTATTTGAATGATTATTCATGTCTAGAAATCTTTTCTTGTTGAATTTCATATTTTTCTTTTTTATTTTGATATATTTCCTATTTATTTTCTTTGTTTCATAAAATATGATTTTCTGTTTAATTATCACAAAAAAACTATTTATGTGTGCGACTATTCATGTTATTGTCACATATTTCATAATTTTATTGTCATTTATTTTCTATCTATTTTCTGTTTATTTCTAAGACACACTGGTGAAGAAATAAATCGCAAAAAGTTAATTGTTTCTTTTGTGCCTGACTTATTGGAATATCCCACTTTATTCTGAAGGTTATAAGTAAGGGATTAGCTGTTCAAACAACCCAATAATCTGTGATTATAAACTGTCTGACAACTGGGGTGTCTGACTAATGGGGGGATACCATTGTAACGGTCTGTACATAAATACTGACCGTTGCCTGTAACAAATGTATAGTTAAAGTATTGTAAAGGTGGGTGACAGTCAGATGCTAAACTAGAAAAGAAATCTTTGAGTCCCAGAGTGGGTCTGACTGAACCCCAAAATATTTGTTCTCATAGCACAGTGATAACAAAGGCACCCCAAAACACACTCATTCCTGTCCCAAGGTGAAAACAAAGGTACCCAAGAAGTTTTGTGAAGATCAGTTCATAAATACGAGCTGTATAGAAGTTGTGACAAAAAACTGACTGGACCTAATTTCGGTACAAAATGGCCACTGGCAGCCATCTTGAATTTTGGACCGCACTCAGAAACACTCGTTCTCATCCCAAGGTGATAACAAAGGTACCCAAGAAGTTTCGTGAAGATCGGTTGATAAATACAGCCTCTAGCCTGAGCCGTATTGACATGTGCACTTACAGTGTATAAGTAGCACTAAATAAATCAAAATTCATCTAATTTGCATAATTTCTGCACGAGAAAAAAACCCATACTATATGTGATGTATTCCATTTTACTAAACATTCATACAAAAATTTATTCAAATCGGAACTTTCATACAGAAATTCTGTACAAAAGACTGATTGCAATAATTTTGGTACAAAATGGCTGCTAGTGGCCATCTTGAATTTGGGACCACACCCAAAAACACTCGTTCTCATCCCACGGTGATAACAAAGGTACCCAAGAAGTTTCGTAAAGATCAGTTCATAAATACGCCCTCTAGCCTGAGCCGTATAGAAGTTGTGTACAAAAAACTGATTAGACCTAATTTCGGTACAAAATGGCCATTGGCAGCCATCTTGAATTTTGGGCCGCACTTAGAAACACTCGTTCTCGTTCCAAGGTGATAACAGAGGTACCCAAGAAGTTTCATGAAAATCGGTTGATAAATACAGCCTCTAGCCCGAGCCGTATTGACATGTGTACTTAATGTGTGTAAGCAGCACTGAAAAAATCAAAGTTCATCTAATTTGCATAATTTCTGCACGAGAAAAAAACCTGTATTATATGTGATGTATCCCATGGTACTAAACATTCATACAAAAAATTATTCAAATCAGAGCTTTCATGTGGAAGTTCTGCGCAAAAATCTGATTGCCCGTAATTTTGAACAAAATGGCTGCTAGTGGCCATCTTGAATTTCAGACTGGACCCCAAAACACGCGTTCTCGTCTCATGGTGATATCAAAGGTACCCCAAGAAGTTTCGTAAAGATCGGTTCATAAATGCGGCCTCTAGCCCGAGCCGTAATGGCATTTGCACTGACAGTGCTGAAAGTAACACTAAATAAATCAAAGTTAGTCTAATTTGCATAATTTAAGCACGAGAAAAAAACCTGTATGATATGTAATGTATCTCTTGGTACTAAACATTCATACAAACAAATTATTCAAATCAGAGCTTTCATATGGAAGTTTTGTACAAACAGATTTCTGCATCGTCGGTACAAAATGGCAGCTGGCAGCCATCTTGAATTTCAGACCGCACCCAAAAACACTCGTTCTCGTCCCACAGTCATAACAAAGGTACCTAAGACGTTTCGTAAAGATCGGTTCATAAATACAGCCTCTAGCCCGAGCTGTATCCAATTGTTGACGTACGGACAGACGGACGACAGGCCATGACAAAAGCTCAAATTTGGCTTCGCCAAAGTTGAGCTAAAAATGAAGAAATCTGAGGTTTCAGAAAAATAATTTGTACTGTTGGCTTCAACTTGTGTAAGGTAAAGGATTAAAGATGCAGTACATAAAGCAATGTTGGGCTATATGAGTCAATTTTCTTTTTTGCATGTAATAACTCCCAATCCTTCAAAATGCATTTTGGAAATAATTGCCTAAGTGACAATTTTTGTGTGTGTTGGTGTGTGTGTGTGTGTGTGTGTGTGTGTGTGTGTGTGTGTGTGTGTGTGTGTGTGTGTGTGTGTGTGTGTGTGTGGGGGGGGGGGGGGGGAGTAGTTGTGGAAACTATATTAAAACCTGGCCTGTATTACTAGCTGGAAAATACACATATCAACTTTGGTTGGAATCAAATATCAAATAATCCAAACTGGAATTATCAGTCGGAAACCAATTGTTTACAGACAGATGGATGGACAGACAGATGGACGGACGAAAGTCATGACTATAGCCCTGACTATAAACAGTCGGGGGGGGGGGGGGGGGGGGGGGGGGGGGGATAGGGGTTACGTGAGTTTAAAAAAAGGTTCCGCTAATAGTGACTGTATATAGTTCAAAATGCATATTCGAGAAAAAGAAAAATAAACCAGAGGCCCCACGGGGCCTGAAGCGCTCATCTTGTACAGAACACAATTTAAACAGAGTCCAAGAATGAGTCTACATTAAGCAAGCCATCTCCATAGGCTACACTGTCAATTCTTGAGTCCCTCAGGAGTGACAAAAATAATCTGGGCATCATGCCTTTTCTTCAGTTGATCATAAGTAAAATGTAGAGCTCCCCTATGAAGCCCCTTGATACAACCTATGTGGATTAATCTTAGTACCTCTAGAAGGTACTGAATACAAAATTTTTAATTCTTCAGCAAAATGGCCAATTCCGGCTCCCATAGAGAGCCCAAATATTAATCCAGGCTCTTGATTTGAACACAGTTAAATCTGACTTCCCTAGAGATGTTGTGTACTGAATATGAAAGCATTCTGACTGTTGGATCTGAAGAAGAGAAATTGTAAAGAAATTTTTCCGAATTGCACTAAGTTCAAATTTGGGCTACTATAGCGAGCCCAAATATTGACCTATGGATCCGATTTGAACAAACTTGAATCTGACCCTCCTAGAGATGTTGTATACCAAATGTGAAAGCATTCTGACAAGTGAATCTGAAGAAGAAGATTTTTGAAGAAATTCCCTCATATTGTACTAAGTTAAATTTCATGTTCCCATATGGAGCCCAAATATTAACCTAGGCACTCGAATTGAACAACCTGGAATCTGACCCCCCTAGAAATGTTGTATACCAAATATAAAAGCATTCCGACTGGTGGATCTGAAGAAGAAGATTTTTAAAGAAATTTTCTCATATTGCACTAAGTAAAAATTTGGGCTACCAATAGTGAGCCCAAATATATACCTAGGGATCTGATTTGAACAAACTTGAATCTGACCCCCATAGAGATGTTGCATACCAAATATCAAAGCATTCTGACTGATGGATCTGAAGAAGAAGATTTTTTTAAATTACTCTCCATATTGAACAAAGATAAAATTTGGGCTTCCGTAGGAAGCCCGAATATTAACCTAGGGACTTGGTTTGAACAATCTAGAATCTAACCCTCATAACAATGATGTATACCAAATATTAAAAGATTCTGACTGGTGGTTCTGAAGAAGAAGATTTTTAAAGAATATTCCCCATATTACCCTATGTTAAAACTCCGGGCTCCTGTAGAGAGCCCAAATATGAACCAATAAGCTTTATTTCAACAAACTTTTATCTGACCCCCCCTATGAATGCTGTATACCAAATATCAAAAGATTCTGATGATTGGTTCTGGAGAAAAAATTTTTTTAAATTTTTGCAAATATGCTGACTCAGCATTTTTTCGATGCCCATTACAGAACACCCTAACATAACCGATGGCAATTTTTTTTTACCATTCAATTCTACTGGTCATAAGGATACTTCATACCAAATAAAAGCTCTCTGTTCCGTGGGGTTTGGGAAATATGGGCGTTTGAAAATATTTCTATTTTTAGCTCCCAGGGTTCCCATGGGGACGCGGGAATTTTTTTTTCTGCATGGGTCATGTACTTATGACCCAATAATACCACAAACCAAATTTGGTTCATACCGGACCATCGGTTCAGAAAATAGAAATTTTGGGCGGGGCCAAAAATCTTACCCCTTCTATTACAAAGCCAAATATTACTTCACGAACTTCATTTGAACAAACTTGATTCTACACCTCATATGGAAGCTCCATAGCAAATATCAAGTCATTGTACACACTGGTTCTTGAGAAGAAGATTTTTAAAATATTTTGGTGCATTTTCTCCCACTCCCTCCCTATAGGGCTGGGCATGCTGAGTTGAACAAAAATGAAATGCCCCTTTGGGACCATCACTCACACAAACTTTCACTTGAATTGGCCCAGTGGCTTTGGAGGAGAAGACCAAAACATGGTGTTGACGGACGACAGACGACAGATGACGGACGACGGACGGGAAGCGATGAGATGAGGTCAGCTTAACTTTGTCAAGATGAGCTAAAAATGCTTAATGGGAGGGGGGGGGGGGGTGATAATTTCTGTCTGGATTTTTAACCACAAACTTTAACCAAAACTGTAAAAAAAACATTTTTGACAAAAGGAAAAAAAAAGGGTTCTGCATGTAGTTACTGGAAATAGTTCAAAATGCATATTGGAGGAAATAATGGGAGGGGGGAGAGGGAGGGGGGTGTTTGGGTTTTTAAGTAAAACTGTAAACAAGCATTTTTGACGAAAGACAAAAAAAGTGCCTAATTGGCCTCCGAGGGGGGGGGGGGGGGGGGGGGGGGCTGTGGTGTTTGTGTTTTTAACCAAAACTGTAAACAAGCATTTTTGATGAAAGAAAAATAAAGTGCCTAATTGGCCTCCGAGGGCTTGGGGGGGGGGGGGGGGGGGGGGGGGGGGGGGGGGGATGGGTACGCAAGTTTAAAAAAAGTTTCCGCATGTAGTGACTGTAAATAGTTCTGGGTTTTTAACCACAAACTTGGAGTCATCCTACCAAGCTACAATAAAATCCCTTCATAATTATGGCCTGTGGAATATTCTAAAGGTTTTCGGGCCTCTGCTGCCGTCACAGTTTCCCAAAAGGGGACGTTCTCATCTAGACATTATATGAAGTCAACCTATCAAGTTACAATGAAATCCCTCCATAAATATGACCTGTAGACTGTGCTAAAGGTTTTCGGGCTTCGGGCCCCTGTTGCCGTAAGAGTTGCCCAAAAGGGGACGTTCTCATCTAGACATTATATGAAGTCAACCTATCAAGTTACAATGAAATCCCTCCATAAATATGACGTGTAGACTGTGCTAAAGGTTTTCGGGCTTGGGGCTCGGGCAGCCTTCATGGTTGAATGATCACAACCAAAAGGGGACATTCTCATCTGGGCATTATGTGGATTGATCCTACGAAATGACAATGAAATCCCTTCATAAATATGATGATCTGTAGACTGTGCTGAAGGTTTTCGGGCTTCGGGCACCTGTAGCCGTGACAGTTGCCCAATCACGTCCAAAAGGGGACTTTCTCATGTGTAGAAATTATATGAAGTCAACCTATGAAGTTACAATGAAATCCCTCCATAAATATGACCTGTAGACTGTGCTAAAGGTTTTTGGGTTTTGGGCTCGGGCAGTCATACCGGTTGACCGATCACGACCATAAGGGGACATTCTCATGTAGACGTGACCTAAAACCTGCATATGAAAAATCAGACAAGAGATATAGGGTATAGTCTGTACTTGAGGACTGAATAAAAAACTTTAACCACAAACTTTAACCAAAACTCCAAATGTCAACTAAACAAGAATAAGAAAAAAAAAAACCAAAAAAGAAACACTTGAACCTTCAATAAAAAAAACTTTAACCAAAAGCTTTAACCAAAACTCTAAATGTTAACAGAAAAAGGCAGACGGACAGACGGATGGATGGACAAGTCATTACTGTAGCCCTCACTGTAAATAGTCGGGCTAAAAATGTGATTTCCCATAGGCTTTCCATGGTAACTATGAGCTGCAATTGTGGCCATGTTTTGCAAGATTACATCAACATTACATGATCATTGGTAGGTGTCACAGTCTATGTATTTATGTATGTATTGGTGTTTAAGGTCACATACTTATGCACAATGGCTAATCGTGACCGGGACAGTTTTACGGGTGGAGGAAGCCGGAGTACCGGGAGAGAACCACCGAGCAACGACGAGCAGCTGTCAGCTCTCCAACATCGTAACTCTGAACTCGGCACCGCAGCACAGGCAGGGTTAGATTGGTTGAAGACATGCGCACCATCGACGTGCAGTACGCCTCAGTACACAGCGTCATCGTGCCCCCATGTAGGCAATCGGGGTGAAGTGTCTTGCCCAAGGACACAACGCGGTTGCCGCAGGTGGGATTCGAACTGAGGACCTCTCGGCTTGCAGTCTGCACCTCTACCAACTGAGCCACATAGTGTCACAGTCTTCAATCACGTGAAGTTTCAAAACATTTGAATCCATCAAACAGAATCATAGAATGTCTCTGGTGGCCATATTTTCCAGCCAACGGGAACAAAAAGAGGATCGTTTGTAGAGGGCCTCCTATGGACCATTCTTGCCAAGTTTTTGGTTCATGTCAGCTCAATACTTCCAGAGAGAAGATGAAAATGTGATTTCCTATAGTTTTTTTCTACAGTAACTATAAACCGCAATTGTGGCCATGTTTGCAATATGATCAACATTAAAATGAGGAACGTTGGTGGAGGTTGTCACAGTTATCAACCATGCAAAGTTTCAAACATTTGGCCCTGTGGTTTCAGAGAAGAGTTTTCAAAATTGACCAATCAGATTCAAAGAATGCTTCTGGCGGCCACGTTTTTTCACCCAACAGGAATAAAATGAGTAACAGTTGTAGAGAACCTCTCATAGACAATGCCTGCCAAGTCTGGTTCACATTGGCTCAGTACTTTCAGTAAAGATGATGAAATTGTGATTTCCTATAGGGTTTCTATAGTAACTATAAGCCACAATTGCAGCCAAAATTGCAACCCGATGAAGATTAAAATGAGGATCACTGTTAGAGGAGAGTTACAGTCATCAGTCACACTAAGTTTTCAAACCATTTGGCCTTGTAGTTTGAAAGAAGATGCACACATTTATGAATTCTGTTTTCAATTAAAATGAAAGTGTCAATGACACTGTAGCTCAACTTTTCAACACATGTACATGTATAGTATGTGACACAGCAATGACAAACATCTAGGTAATGACCTGATAACAAAGGTACATATAAAGTATTGCAACGGTCTGTACATAAATACTGACCATAGTCTGTAACAAATGTATAGGTAAAGTATTGTAAAGGTGGGTGGCAGTCAGATGCTAAACTAGAAAAGAAATCTTTGAGTCCCAGAGTGGGTCTGACTGAACCCCAAAATATCTGTTCTCATAGCAAAGTGATAACAAAGGCACCCCAAAACACACTCGTTCCTGTCCCAAGGTGAAAACAAAGGTACCCAATAAGTTTCGTGAAGATCAGTTCGTAAATACGAGCTGTATAGAAAGTTGTGACAAAAAACTGATTGGACCTAATTTTGGTACAAAATGGCCACTGGCAGCCATCTCGAATTTTGGACCGCACTCAGAAACACTCGTTCTCGTCCCAAGGTGATAACAAAGGTACCCAAGAAGTTTCGTGAAGATCGGTTGACAAATACAGCCTCTAGCCTGAGCCGTATTGACATGTGCACTTACAGTGTATAAGTAGCACTAAATAAATCAAAATTCATCTAATTTGCATAATTCCTGCACGAGAAAAAAACCTGTACTGTATGTGATGTATTCCATTTTACTAAACATTCATACAAAAATTTATTCAAATCAGAACTTTCATACAGAAGTTCTGTACAAAAGACAGATTGCACTAATTTTGGTACAAAATGGCTGCCGGCGGCCATCTTGAATTTCGGACAACACCCCAAAACACTCGTTCTCATCCCACGGTGATAACAAAGGTACCCAAGAAGTTTCGTAAAGATCGGTTCATAAATACGGCCTCTAGCCCGAGCCGTATAGGGATTTGCACTTACAGTGCTGAAAGTAACACTAAATAAATCAAAGTTAGTCTAATTTGCATAATATAAGCACGAGAAAAAAACCCATATGATATGTAATGTATCTCATGGTACTAAACATTCATACGAAAAATTATTCAAATCCGAGCTTTCATATGGAAGTTCTGTACGAAAAAAAAATTTCTGCATCGTCGGTACAAAATGGCTGCTGGCAGCCATCTTGAATTCGGACTGCACCCAAAAACACTCGTTCTCATCCCACGGTCATAACAAAGGTACCCAAGAAGTTTCGTAAAGATTGGTTCATAAATACGGCCTCTAGCCCGAGCCATAGCAGCTTGGCACTTACAGCTCTGAAAGTAACACTAAATAAATCAAAGTCAGTCTAATTTGCATAATATACGCACGAGAAAAAAACCCGTATTATATGTGATATATCCCATGGTACTGAACATTTATACAAAACTTTATTCAAATCAGAACTTTCATACAGAAGTTCTGTACAAAAAACTGATTTTTGCATCATCGGTACAAAATGGCCGCTGGCAGCCATCTTGAATTTCGGACCACACCTAAAAACACTCGTTCCCGTCCCAGGGTCATAACAAAGGTACACAAGAAGTTTTGTAAAGATCGGTTCATAAATACGACCTCTAGCCCGAGCCATAGCCAATTGTTGACGTACGGAGAGACGGACAGACGGAAGACGGATGGACGGACGGACGGACGGACAGACGGACGGATGGACAGACGGACGACGGGCCATGACAATAGCTCAAATTTGACTTCGTCAAAGTTGAGCTAAAAATCAGTAAAAGAAGGTTAAATATTTTTGAAAAATTACAACTTTTTTCAGAGAGTATTCTCTTTTCAAAATAGCTTTGGATAGGTAAAAGGTTTACAGGAAACACATTACTCCAATTTTTGTCAAATCTTAAAAAGATATACAATAATTACTATCATCTAAGCTGACATGATTGCAAGAATGTTAGCAAAATCTTGTTTTCTCCAAACACCTGTCAACAACCAAGATTATCTGATAAGAACATCAGTAATGAGCATATATCAGCATCCATGTACAGTTCCAATAGTTTACAGTTAAAGTCAAAATAAGTTGTAGGATAAACCTATAAACTGTGTATCTTTTTTTCTTCCGACACTGAAAAGACCAGAAGCTGACATCATTTTCTGGAACGCTCTCACTGATAGCTTTCCAGAAAATGTCCGATTCTGAACTTGTCAGGGAAGGAGCAGCAGTTTACTTAGTTTATTGCAGTGTTATGCTACAGCTTATTTTGACTTGCACTGTATACACATTTTTTTTTGGGGGGGGGGGGGCGGAGGGAGTTCCCAGTTCTCAGTGGAGAAAACTGGAACCAACCCTTACCAGATTCTCAAAAAACAAGTATTTTTGCTGACAGTACTGATCTTTTGTGCAGACAGGAGAGGCATTGGGTTAAGCATTAGAATATAGCCTCTGGTGGCCACATATTTCCATCCTCTCATAGACCATTCCTGCGAAGTGTGGTTCCTGTCGGCTCAGTAGTTTCAAAGAAGATGAAAATATGATTTCCCATAGGGTTTCTATAGTAACTATAAGCTGCAATTGCGGCCATGTTTACAACCCGATCAACATTAAATGAGGATCGTTGGTAGAGGGGGTCCCAGTCATTATGTCAAGTATCAAAACATTTGGCCCGGTAGTTTCAGAGGAGAAAATTTTTGAAAATCCACCTATCAGAATCAAAGAATGCCTCTGGCGGCCATGTTTTTCAACCCTCGGGAACAAAATGAGGATCGTTTGTAGAGAACCTCCCATAGACCATCCCTGCCAGGTTTGGTTCACGTCGGCTCAGTAGTTCCAGAGAAGATGAAAATGTGATTTCCCATAGGGTTTCTATAGTAACTATAAGCCACAATTGTGGCCATGTTTGCAACCCGATCAACATTAAATGAGGACCTCCCATAGACCATTCATGCCAAGTTTGGTTCACACCGGCTCAGCGGTTACAGAGAAGAAGATGAAAATGTGAAAAGTTTACGGACGCCGGATAACGACCGACGGACGACGACGGATGCCAAGTGATGAGAAAAGCTCACATGGCCTTTTAGGCCAGGTGAGCTAAAAAAAAAAAAAAAAAAGAAGAAAAGAAAAAAAAATGTATGTTAGTTAAAAAAACAACTTTAATTCCCCTTCTTTTCAAGATATTCAGAGAATTTCAGAGGGAGGGGATTTGGTTTCTACCTGTACCTTCTGGTAATAAGATCTAGTGTACCCCCCCCCCCCCCCCCCTTCATATGCAGGGGTGCATCAACAGGGATTCATGTGTTAAGGGTGTCTCATTATGCAGCCTCTCCCCAACTTTGATATTCCAGTTTAAAGAATCGGGTATTTTGTGGCAGTGTATCCACTAATGCTGGGAGAGGGGGGGGGGGGGGGGGGTTGAGGTGGGGGGAGGGGAGGGGAGGGGAGGGGAGGGGCATGGTAAAACTGCCTCAGGTCTGTGCCCCATCAGGTGATGGGGCCCAGGGAATTTTGATGTTTTAAAATTTAGGGGTGGAAGTAGATCTATGGATACGCCGGAGCCGAAAGTCGTGGGAAGGCTTTTGATACAGGCCTTTGATGCTTGTGGAGGTGGCAAGAGTACGTAGTTGCATTACTGACGAGGTTCCATCCATATAAAATATAAAAAACACTTGTTCCAGTTTGTTAGTTTTCCACCAGTCTTTCCTGAATCGTGGTGGTCATGATTCTCTTTGGAGGAGGGTGGGAGGGGGGGTTGGGGGGGGGGGGGGGGGGGGCTATTCAGATCTGACCCAAGAGTCTACGGTCCTGGGTCTCCCAAAGTTCCAGGCATTGGGTTCACCATTCAGCCCCACCTTATTCAATGATGACATCACTATTTTCTTGACATGGAGACTTGTGCTCCTTGACGCAGGGGGTAGGATATTTTCCAACAAGCATACAATAAAGGAGGCAGTTTCCCCGACTTTGGGACTCCTCTCCCTGGGGGGTCACATCTGATCCAATAGTCTTGGGTCCTTAGCCAGGGCCTCCCAATGGTAACCCCAGGGTCCAGAACTTTGGGAGCAGACTCAGTCCTGACCGAAGAGTCCAAGGCCCTGAATTTCCGGGCCATGCCTGGGCCTCCCAAAGTTCCAGGCCCTGGGGTACTATACCGGGAACAGGAAGATTTGACCTCGGCAAGATTCAATCTCAGGAAGATCCAATAGTCTCGAGTCCTTAGTCACGGCCTCCCAATGGTAACCCAAGGGTACAGAACTTTGGGTGCGGACTCAGTCCTGACCCAAGAGTCCAAGATTCTGAACTTCCGGGCCATGCCTGGGCCTCCCAATGTTCCGGGTCCTGGGGTACTATCCTGGGAACAGGAAGGTTTGACCTCGGCAAGATTCGATCTCAGGAAGATTCGGCCTGCAGCCCTTCTATTTCAGAAAAAACGTGTCGGCAAAAAAAATGCCGATGTAAAATATATGCACCTCGGCAAAAACATAGCTACCTCGGCAATTTTTAAAATGGTGCCAATTACACTTATTTGTTCTAAATTCGCGACTAGTCCCTCGAAAATGGAAATGGAAACAATGTTGAATTTGAAATGAGCATATTGACAAGGAGACATAATCTGCATGGCCCGCAGTGTGGATATAATATCACAGATATCACACTGACACAATGTATTGTAGTTAACAATTACATAGTCTGTCGATAGTTTGTTGTTACATAAGTTTTGTTTGCATCGAGTCAAGTGATATAATTTACTCATAGTACATTTCGTTGAATACAACATGGGATTTTCCAAGTCTTGTGAAGTTATACATGACGTCAATCATACTAATCCCGAAACAATACCAAATGCATTCGACGATGTCCGATAGTATGGGTCAGGGACCAGCCGTGAGGGCAACTAGGGCGATTAAGTCGCCCTACTACTCACAAAGTCGCTTTGAAAAAAAGTTAGGGAGACTTCAAGTCGCTGTCTAAAAATCGGCCGAAATGAGGAAAAGCATAACTGAGTGATCCAAGGTTTACATAAAAACAATTGTTTTCAAGAATCGAATGTGCTTGAGTGTGATAAATGAGCATTTCCATTCGTCAAATGAGCGACCATTTATTTGAAATCACTTAAGAATCAATGCTCCATTGTCGCTTTTTGTGGATTTTTTATTTCTATTTTATTCTGTTTCAATCAGATCGGATCGTCATCTCGAAGCGAAAATAGGTGACTTGCGGAGCTCAACAAAATAACCCAGTTTGAAAATAGATTACGTCTCGACTGAAAATGTACGCACACACAATAGACGTATTTTCTAACACTGTATCTTTATTTCGTTTTGCTGACGACTGTTGGCCAGTGTATTTCCGAAAAAACAAACGGAATTGAAACACGTGAAAACGAGCTTTATTAAAGACAAGGAAAATTCTGTGCAGGGCATAAAAGTGCACATGAAGGATCTTGGAAAAAGTACCTGCCAGGCACCCACCATCTCACATCTGATCATGTTCACACTTTCAGACTTAGAAAATTGTTAGCTCAGTTGACTAAATTTCGTCCAAAGCAACCACAGGGTATGTGTGTGTGGCAGTGGGGGTGGGGGTGGGGGTTTGAGGTGGGAATGGGGAGGGGTCATGAAGAAGTGGGTCATGAAGAAGTGGGTAGCAAGGGGGATTTTCAATCAATAATTACTTTATGATTTTTTTTAACCTGGCATAAAATGCATTATAAACAACTGGACCTGGATGTAATCAGTTGTTAATGGAGGTCCGTGAGGTGAAAATAAGAAGGGGCGGAACATAAATTGCACTCAATACCATGACGAATAGCTGGAATCTTGCATTGAGAATAAGAGCTATGCCCAACGATCGTGACCACTGACAGAATCCTGCTGCTAAAAGGCTATATTATGTCAAGTCTCTGCTGCTCAGACCTGTAGCATGGGTCGCATTTCGCAATATTTTATATACTGAACTTACAGTGAAGTGCCAGCATCAAGTTGAGGTTTACAGGACTCTTCACACCACAGTTCTGTGAAAACTCAACTTGATATTGGCAAGGTAATCAGTCAGATTCACTTTCACTAGTAGTATCACTACAACGGTCAGTCTCCAGTTCCGACTCACAGTCACCAACGGTAAAATGTGAATGGTCATCAGAATTTGATTGTAAGCTTGTGCCAACATTGACAGGCATTTCTTGATCACCAGGAGAGGAACACGTAGCGCCAGCGGTCAGATTTTCGGGGAGAAAAAGACAACTTGTCTTCCGGCATTTACCTCCCTGTATTGACGTATGGCTTTTTCTTTAGAAGACTTATAGCCCTCTGGGCGTGGTGGAGCTTTACGGACATTTCCATCTGGATAGTATCCCAAAAACTTAACTACCGGTACTTCATTGTACATTTGGGGATTGAACCCATCAAAATCATTAGAGCAAAGCACCAGCATATGCTCAATATTTTGATTATTCAAGGAAAGACGCTCTTTTGACAAAATACGTGCAAAGGAGCTAAAAACTCTTTCAACATCGGCGCTACTTATAGGCAGCACGATACAAATTTCTGGGATATGGATAACGTTGGTTATTGCCAATTCAACCTGCGAGGGAAATAGCTGTTGCCAAGTTTGTTCATTAGTTGATTTTTTAAGAAATGTTGTCACATATGTGTAGAGGCGGCCAAACTCTTGGGACAGTTTACTTATGTCGAAGTTGTTAGCCTGTATTAACACACCGAAATGTTTTTTTTAAATATCTACCCTCTCAAGAATGATATCCATAGATTTAAAGGGATAACTTTTTGTATCCAAGAGTACTGAGGCAGCATGGAATATTGGACCTTCAGTGAATTCGGCCAACCTACTTCTAAGATTCTCCTCAACCGACTCGAGAATTTCTACAACACTTTTATGGACTTCAGCCAATGCACTGGAGTACTCGTGAAAATCTTGAGTTTTATCACAGAGTTCATCCTCAGCTGCCCTATCAACATCTGCTCTTGTCATACGAACAGGCAGGGCGGCATCATCGGGTTGTAAATAAGGCCATGCTATTTTACTTAAGGTGGAAAATATATTATTTTTGTAAAAGCAGGCCTCTCCCATTTCCTTAACGACTGAAACTATTTTACGAAGCACTTCAGTAGAATGTTTCATGGTAGTAATTGCTTCTGGGGCCAGTAATTTCTGGCTTTCTAAAATCTGTGAAAAGGGGGCAATGTATGCCAAAATATCTTGCCTAACAGCAGCATACAAGAGAAGCCTAAGTTTCGACGCATTTTTAGATGCCCCTGTAATATAGACTTACAGCCGGCCATAAATTTATTATATGGCGAGCGTATATTTTGATGCAAGAAACCTAAGAAAATTGGCAAGTTTCTCAAGTAACTGCTTTGAAATCGACCTGGTGAGAAACCCACCGCGAGCCACTCGGTCATTTGTATTGAGACCCTTCATTTCAAGAAGTGTGGCTCGTCTTCTAAATAAACGCCACTTTAAGTTTGCCCGCTTGAATAGATAGTAAGTATTGCTTAGCACAGATTCAATATCTTTGTTCAATTTGGATTGTTTAAAAGCACCGTGAATGGCCAATTCGGCCTTGTGGTTGGCGCACCAGCCTTTTATTAAGTGTGACCCGAGTTCTTCAGTTTCAAGTTTGTACAGGGCTGAATTGACAGATGCACCATCACTCCCATTTCCTATTTGCCTGTCCTTGCGGTCAAATGTAAAGTTCTGCTTTTTTTATGCTGTTGTCTAGAGCGGCTTTTAAGCCAGCGGCATTGGAGTTTTCAGGCTCTTCTAAACTCATGATCTGGAAGTTAGGTTTACCGAGGTTACATGTTTTTATGACATACACTTCCTTCTCCTCCACTGTTTTCGCCGAACTTGAATCATCATAAAAAATTGAAAAATATCTCCGCACACCAGAATTGAGTGGATGGGTTATTTGAGTGGCCCTAACGTGTTGTGCAAGAAATGTTCCCATTACCAGCACCACCTGGTTGGACATATAGCCAGATCCGAGATCTACTTTATGTACATCTTTTTCAAAGTTTGCTATACAGTACGTGCCAAGTGTATTACGTCTCAAACACCCAACGCGGTGGTCATTTTTTAAAAAATCACCGGCAGACACCATGTCACACGGTGTAATTATAAATGAATAAATCACGGTGTCCATACCGCGTTCAAGGGTGATAAAGATGACTTTTTTTTACACTGGAAGTCTCGATTACCAATAAAACAATGTGCTCCCGTAACTCCTTTGAAGTGCCGCCGAAGATAAAAACAAACTTGAAAATTAAAAGACACGTGGATATTGTTTCCGACACCCTTCCCTCCACCGACAGACATCGTTGTCGCCCATTTGCAAACGCTGTGGGAAACGCAAGTAAACTAGATTTCTGATCATATTGTAGGTTTCAGAAATCGGCCTTTGAGCAAGTTTGTGGGCCGGTTGAGTCTCGTCTGCATTTAAAAAAAAATTTAAAAGATTTTAAAAAAGCGATATTATTCAACCTGTACCGTGCGATCAGAATGAAAATACTCAGACTGAGGCAGTATAGGCAGCAATCTCACATGCAATTGAAATCGGAAATAAAAATAAAAAATATTGTGACTGACACAATGTTGACATTTGACGCTGCGTGGATCCAAAAAGTTCCAATTTATTGAACGTTCGGTGACATTAAAGTTAACTTTACAGACAAAATGGAAACACAAGAACAAGGGTTAAATCCATAACTGTAATTCCAAAGAAAACACAAAGTAAGCTACATGTACTTAAAGGAACCGAATTTACCCCCTCCCCCCCTTCAAATGTAAGTGGATATGAACAGATCAACACTTGCACAAGAATAGACCTGGTCTGTGAGTGTAAATCCTCTGCACATCAAACTGAGAATGAAAAGTATTAAGCCTACAGTCTTAACTCCACCCGTCTTTTATTTTATGGAAATATAAGCTATGGTATCTTGCGCTTGTGGCAGTAAAATTGACGAGCACTTTTACTCAGAAATCCCTGGTAGCTAAGAGAAGAAGAGTATTTCAAGGTCTATCAATGAATGTCATGAAGGATTCGGCAGGATAAGTTTGCCCCCCTCCCAACAAAATGTCCTCTTAAATGGAACGAGCTCAGTCCAACGAGAGCTAACGACCTGAGCTATAATAATTAAGTTGATGCAAAAAAAAGAGATTTTTTTCAGTTGGGCTTGTTTGGGCTTATTACAGATCTATCTGTTTAACCTACGTACCAGTGAATGCAGCTAAGGGTTAACTAATAATTAAATGATGAAAACTACTTTTATTTTCAAAAGTGGGGGTTGGGCAAAAAAAATTGTATCTGAATTGCCCCCTCCCCCCCCCCCCCCCCTTTACTGTTAATCGGTAAAATTATTCTAAAAAATAAACAAATAAAAAGGCAGCCATGTCCATCAGTGATATCCAAATTACTTCAAACTGAAGTTATTTACCAAACATCAGACATAGGTCAAAAGCCAATTTTACAGTTGGGAGTTCTCTCACCACAAAGTCGGCTGTTTGGGGTGAATCGATATTCTGATTGGACATGCATTTCTGAGTTAAATGATTAAAGAAAAGTGCATTCGAATGAAAGAAAAACAGTGATCGTATGTTTTGACTATTTATTCATCAATATCATATGAAAGAACACACCAGAAAGTGTTTTTTTTTTAAATACAAGGGCATTATTTTTTCACAACTTCCAAACAACACGTGTATGAGAAGTCAGCCATTTTATCGTCTGAATGCTTTTCGCTCCACTCAGTTCGCCCCGCCGGGTTAAATTAAAGTAATATAACTTAGTATTTTGGTCTAGAGGCTTTGAAACGAATTCTTGAGGCGTTCAAACTGAAGTATGTCTCCAGTGTGCTGTAAGCTTTTTTACAGAACCTGAGCACACTCTGTGAGTGGAAACTTCACTACATGAGTGTTTTGTCGCAATCAACCAATACTTACCCCTCATCTAATCCCAGCCACTCAGTGTGTACTATTGGAAAATTATGGATCACAGCCTTGCTTTGAAAACAGACAGATGAAATTTAGAATCAGGCTTTTTTTCTTCAACTCGAGAAAGAGTTCATTGAATTCGGCAGCTGATAATTTTGACACTTATTCCCAATTAATGGACTATGTAAAAATGAAGTCACACCTCAACATCCTTATAGAGTCAGCACATATAACTAGAATAAATAATTCTAGCAGTTTGTTCAGCAATTAAAACCAGTGGCAATAATCTTTTTTAATTAGACAGTCACCACAATAGAATTAATGATCAGAAGTTTAATCAAACAGCTGCCAATTATTGTATAAACCTTATGTTATTCAATAGCCTATTGATAGGGGCGGTTTAGTTCGAATTTTGCTTCAAAACAGAACTGCTTGACATTAAGACTCTGGCAGCCAGAGTTATTATTATTTAGGATCTAGACATGGAAGTGCTCATTTACATGAAGGGTCTACCATAAAATGGCGAAAAGAAAGACAGTGGGCAAATAGGGACACTCGCAGGTCGCCGAGGGAACAGCACTGTGGTACCTACTCGTTCTCAACTCACCTGTCTTTTGTTTCTGTTTCTGCCTTGTAACGGCTACAGATTAGTGTTGTACGGTTAACCGGTTTTATAAGTCGGTTTCGGTTTTGCTTGAAAACCGAAACCGTGTAACTGGTAAATGAGTACAGTTTCGTTTTTTTCCGAAAATGTCGGGAAGAGATGTTTTCTTTATTCAGTTTGCACTAACAATGTCTGAAATGTCAAGCTTTGTCAGGAAATAACAGTGTCGTCAATGCACGCCACATTCTGGGTGTAAAGCAGACCTTTGTGGGAAAGAAGCGCGATCGCGCTCGCGCTTCATCGCGCTTCATCGCGCCTCTAAATTGTACACCAGGAGCGTTAAAAATCACACCCTGTGCGCGCTTTGTGTTAGTTGAGCAACCTGAACGTAATGGTCGGGACCTGACCAGTATTTTCAGATTGCTCAACTCGCTTTGTGTATAAAAGAAATTCACTGTCATAACTCTTGTTTGTCATAATGATATGTAATCTGATGCTTAAATACATGAAATAACCCCCAAACCTGGTATTTTACATGTTGATAATAATTATAATCGAGTCAAATCTCCATTGCGCTAGGTAAAGAGATAAATCCAATTTGCGTATTGATATTCTTGTTGAAATTTTCCTTTGAGAACTATTTCATTCAACATCGCATAAATTATATCCAATTCTTCTAAAATTATAATATCTCAGCTAATCAGGATGCTGAATGTGTTTGCGTCATAGCACACTGAGCTTTGGGTTATCTGATTGGACAGTCAATAGAAACTGAAACAATTCCTGGTCACATGGTTGTGTTGGAAAATCGAAATGTCAACTTTCTAAACCACGTTGTTGAATTCTTCCACAAAAATGACTCAATATAATTTATATTTCAAATTCACGAATGAAACGTGAAATATGAGGACGGATTATTTCACATAGACAAACAACCCCCCGATCCATTACTGTTCTGCCTACTGGTACAAGGTATACCAACATTTATTTATCAAAATACGATGCCAAGTTATCAGAATCACCCAATTTTCGTGACACTAGTGTTGCACTTGTGTGTCCACCCCAAGCAGACTGGTTGGAGCAATAACGCCTAATTTTTTATTCCGTTCAGTTTGGGAGTATTAAGCAAACTAAATCACAATTATCAATTCATGCTTCATGGCTCATAGCAAGTTTTTTGGGAAGCGCGATTGCGCCTCTGGGTGCAAAATAACAAGCGCGATTTTTCGCTCCTCTACAAAATATTCCCGCAAAGGCCTGGTAAAGAGGTCACTGCAGCATGTCCAGATCACTCAAGAATGATGTATGACAAGTTGTCAATCACACATCGTTGACGTAAAAATGGGTTTTGTTTTCTGTGAGAATGACAAAACAGACAGCCAACACGCCTACATTTCACTGATTACAGGAAATACCTTGCGCAATTGGCTTCGTTTTTGAACAGGTTTGTATGACATAGTCTATCAGTTTAATTAAAATTACTTATCTATAATCTGCTGGACAGGGAATAATATCATATCAGAAAAAGGTCTTGGCATTTCACTGTCGTATTCGAAAATAACATTTGTCACGGGTTGCCCCACCACATGTTTCGGATGTAGTCTGTTGCCTCCCTTGATGTGCTTATCCGGGAAGAGGTTTTACTGCAATTCAGTCTTGGGACGTTCCTACCCGAGACGATTTGTCCTGAAGGCTTCGGCCCATTAAAAACACGAAACCGCAAGTTCTTATTCTATTTAGTTCAATATATGAAGGCCAAAACGTCTTGAACCAAAACATCCCGAGGCCGAAACGTCCCAAGACCGAATCGTCCATATCCATGGGAAAAAGCTGCGTTCTGTAATATCGCTGTCAACGTGCCGCGGTTGCATTCCCACATAACTTACTTTAAGGGGGCCAACCAAAGGAACAAATCAGCGGTAGAAATAGAAATTTGAAGGCAAGAGGCAAACGCAAAAAAGTCACAATATATAACAGTACACCAGTGAATTTGTGAAATCAATTCCGTTGAGCTAAAATCATTGCGTGCACGAGGTGTGTGTGTGTGTGTGGGGGGGGGGGGGGGGGGGCAATAGGTATTTGGTAAAGTGGTTCGTTTTGAAGTCCACCCAGCTACAAACAATATGACTTTCCCATTCCAGGCGGACATGAAATGATTGCTGATTATTTTACTAGGGCGGGTGGTGGCACTAGTCACCACTGTGTGTGTGTGTGGGGGGGGGGGGGGGGGGGGGGATATTGAAAAGATTCCATACATCAGTTCATTGTCAAATATGTTAGGATGGGTGTCTAGGTGACCCGCTTGGCAACGCTTGTTATTATTTGCAATGCCTGGTAGGATCATTTTGTTAGGCTGCCCAGGGCCCCACCCAGGAGTGAGCACTGAACAGAGCCCTGGGAAATTGTGAATTAGATCTTTTCACACCCATGTGTTAATATCAATTCATCATAGACTCTCTATGCCTGAACTTAAAGACCAGAGGTGTGGGGTGGGTGGGTGGGGGGGGGGGGCATGTGCCTAGAATTGGTGAGTGGTGATATTCTACGAACACTGTTACATTTTATTTTCTTTTATATTATTTTGTTTTGATAATGCCTGCCATTTATACACTAAGCACAAATGCTAGGCAATGCCAATTAAATCATCATTGAAAATATGACAGTATGGGCATTATATCGACACTACATAGTTTCTGTTGGAAACTGCAGATGTCTTACTATAAAAAACCGAAATCCGACCTATAAACCGAGTTTTTTTTTTAAAAAACCGAACCGAAACCGAACCGAAACAAGAAAAATAAAACCGCACAACACTACTACAGATTGTTGGGATTTAAACAGAAAAAAATCTCCACGGTGCACTTTTTCCCCTCGCACCGCCTGAACCACATTTCAAAACTGCAGTTGAGAAACGAGTCGAACCCAGAGTCCAGGTTGATTTAATAAATAGATTTTCGGTGGGTAAACTTACCAAATGCATAAATAATATTTAGGTAGACTAGTCTGGGTTAGACAAACAGAATGCGTACACAGTTTTCGTACCAGGAAAAGAAAACATCGACTCTGGGTTAGCGCTTTGGTTTTTTTTTCAAGCATTTTCAATTTATTTATATTTTCTTCATGTGACAAAATATCAAGAGAAAATAGCCACGTGTGAATTATTTTGTGAATTGCGAGTTGACAGAAGCACATACATGTACTCTTATTATTATTACATACTCAAAGCGTCACGGTTGAACACCGGGTCACAACAATACCCATGTATAAATCCTTTGTTTTCTTAAATTTAATTAACTACTGTTTTCACAGAACAAAGATTTGATCTTCATAATCCTTTTCATGCCACGCCACAGTGTCCAAAAATCAACACTGTGTGAGACCAGTTGAAAAATGCGATTTTCACTCGGCACGGGGGCGGGTGATTGAGACGTAATACACTTGGCACGTACTGTAGCTTCGTAGTCCTTGAATGGTTTATTTTTCAGAATGATACAATGTGCTAGTTGGAATTTTTTGATAAGCTGAGCATGATGGCCAAAATTATATTTACGCATGGTTTCATGCAAAGTATGTTGGAGGTTACCACTACAATTGTTTTTATTTTCATCACTGACACTTGTGGACACAGCACCACTGGCACTGATTACTTCACCCTTTACGCTTGATATTGGCATTGCGCGGCGATGTGCAGAAGATTTAGAAATGTGATCCATGGCATTACACTTTTTGATCACATCTGTACCATTTATCAGCTTATTGGACAACTTCGACATGACGCCATTGAATCCGGGCAATGCATGCTTGCTGCTCGCATCGGAATTTTGGTAAAAGTTCCTGCACGTGGAACAGAAAATTTTGAGGACTGTTTCCCCATCATCCGCCAAGTCATATTTTATACAGTCTATACGCCAAGCGTCAACAGTCTTTCTTTTCACCATATTTCAAAATGGATAGTTTACAACAATTTCGCAAATTATCTACATTAATTTGCAAACTTAATTGTTATTTGAAGCGTCCATTACACAAAATCTGTTATGTAACGTGATGTATTCATTACGTCATGGATTGAGTAATGAATGCAATCATAATGAATGCATGAAAGAAACAATGTGCTAACCAGTGCACTGCAGTGACGTAATATGACATGCTAAAAAAAACGTCGGCAATTTTTTTGCCGAGGATATTTATTTTCACCTCAGCAAATACGTTGGCATTGCTGAATGTCGACGTGAATTAGAAGGGCTGGTCTGGGGAAGATTCAATCTTCAATAATGAACAACACATTCACACTGGTTCAAGATATTTATTTTTCAATTCAGTATTCTTATTTTTCATTCCAAGCAACAAGTATCATTAAATAAAAAATAACAATTACATGATTGATACGATACAGTCAGAGTTTTTCAACATAATGAAATAACAATGGATTGCTACTACATGGTGAACAGTGGGTATGGGTTTGGGGATTCAATTTGACAGAGGTCTATCGAAGTCATGTGGAGGCTCTGTAACAGGTTTAGGGGAAATTTACCATTATTATATCCGCGGCCTTGGTGGTGAATGATGACTTTGTGTAATACTATCTTCACGAGAACAATATTGTGTGATTGTATCATTAATAACGATCTTTTCCCCACATGCGACACCCCAACCAAAATGCAAATTTTATTTTGGCTAATATTGCCCAGCAATAAATACGCATATTCTGAGAACTTTGCGGTATTAAGCTTTCGTAATTGATGATTTATCAACGAAATTTCTGTAATATAAGAGGCGCCAACAGATTTTCTTCAGTGTCCTACTTCAGCCATCGGAATTGGCATCAGTATAATCGGCAGAGAAATAACCGGTAATCGGTTAATAGCAAGTTTTGATAATCGGTTCATCACTACAGTCAATAAAAATATAAACAACATATTTCTTCTTACCTTTTTTGTTCCTATCAGGTTGTTGTCAGGTTTATGCGTAATTTCAGTGTTTTGGGGGTTTTCCTACATGAAATATATATGCTGGTTCTTTACTCATTAAAAAGTCTGTAACCGGTCAAAATTGACAAATCACATCATCAACAAACAGGCACAGTGTTAACATTTGGAAACGATTCATATGCCTGCCACTGTATCTTCCAAGACATCAATTATTAGAATCGGAATCCAAATTTTGTTGGATCTGTTCATTTGAAAAGGTTTGCACTTGATTAATGCACACTGGTTCGATACCAGACTTACCTTCAGATGGATCAGGGACAACCCGCCCCAGGCCTATTTTTGGGGCGGGTGGTCCCATTTTGGGGGGCAGGTTGTCCCAATTTTTTTTATTTTTTAAGAAGAATTTTTTGGGGATAGGAATATATAAAAAAAAAAGATGATTACTCAATTGTTTATCAAAAATTATCCACACTGATCCTCTTAACACATCCCAGAATGACCGAATTAAACTAATAATAGTTCTATACTAAATTGGTAGCATTTAGAGACCAGTCAAAGTGGCGCATGGTTTTAGTTAGTCATGTTGTTTCAGGCGAGTATCTTCTAAGAGGAATGATATTTGTTTAATGCGCAAAAATCAAATGACAAGACATGTTTTAGCGTGATGTGGATTCATCACAGAGTTGATCCCTTTTCATTTATCTAAGACTAAGACAATAAATGCGTTGTTTTAGCTGTTAACAAAGTTATAAACAAATAGTTATTTGGGTCGCAAGAGATTTCAATCCTACATTGTGCCTGTGCGCCTTTGGCGCACTGAAACTTTTCATTCATTCAACAAACCTGTTTCCTTGCATTCATTGTGATCTTGAAGTTCGACCAAAGCAACATGCAGTTGACTGCAACGTTTGTGGGAGATGGCAACATCGTTTATGTGACAACAAGAATAAACGATGTGGAATATCCGTGTGCAAGAATTATTATCATAATCATATTATAAGTAATAACAGCAGAATAGTTCATTCGGACTTATTCATATGTTATTACTTATAATCCTATCATAGTCAAATAGCCTAGTCAAACTAGAGGGCTGCCTCATCCACGGGGCAGCTGATCCCCCCGAAAAAAGTGTGGTCATCATAAGATTTTCTAAGTTGAAAAGGGGCATAACTCTGGTAAAATTAATCAGAACAAACCCATTTTCGAACTTGACCCGTATTTTGATATGTTTGAACCACATATCAAGTTTGGTTACAATCAAACTATCTTGAGGGAAGTTACCATCCGGAAACCAAAAATCATAAGATTTTCTAAATTAAAAAGGGGCATAACTCTGGTAATATTAATCAGGATGAACCGGATTCGAACTTGACCTGTATTTTTATATGTTTAAGCCACATATCAAGTTTGGTTACAATCAAACTATTTCAAGGGAAGTTATCATCCGGAAACGAAATGTAAACGGACGGACGGACAAAAAAAAACGTGTGACGACTATATCCCCCGAAATTTGTTTTCGGGGGGGATAAAAATAGTGGGCCACACCACAGGTACTCGGCACAAGCTGGGAAATCGAAAGAAAAATGATATTTGATACCATTTTTGAATCTATGCTGACGTGGCCCTATAATGGTATATAAATATTAACAAGGTAAACAACTCGCTTTTCGAAAACGATAGCACTCATCTTCGCTTTCCCCCCCTCAAATTTGATTCACAAAACGTATCCAACAATACCCAGTATTAATGGAAAGGGGAATGAATAAGCTTTACAGTGGTGTATTACATGACCGTTGGGAGTTCTTGGGTTGTTCACGATAACTGGGAGAAGTCGCAGAAAAGGCCGAAAAACATTTAGTCGGACAAGAAAGTGCACAGTGAAATGAGGTGTATGAGCGACAATTATCCAATTTAATACAAATAATTCGAGGTCCCGTTGTATATGGAGGGCAGATTCAAATATTAACCGTATACCTTTATCAACTACTAATCTCGGATCCACCAGGGATTTTTCTACCCTTTTTGGGAAAGGGTCCAGGCGC
Source organism: Pictodentalium vernedei (assembly GCA_031216915.1). Lineage (NCBI taxonomy): Eukaryota > Metazoa > Mollusca > Scaphopoda > Dentaliida > Dentaliidae > Pictodentalium > Pictodentalium vernedei. Next base: position 267,463,332 of record CM062297.1, read on the forward strand.
CTTTCTAATTGGGAAAATTAGCGTCGCAGAGGCCAAAATTGGGAGTTTATCTGAGCGATTATCAACAAGAAATATATAAACTTACTAGCATATCCTTGTGAGAAATCAGTCTATTAATCAATGAAAACCTGTTGTATAATTGTATTTACCCACTGGCTGCTTAGAATTATTAAATTGTACTGGTGATTAATCAATCCTAGTGATGAAAAAGGATTGGTTAATGATCACGCATATACATAAGTCTCCACCTAAGCAAGCCAAGTTCAGTCAGCAGGAGTACTTGGCCTGGTGGACGGTTTGGGTAAAATAATTGTGGACGGTTCGTTCTGGGGACGAAAGTCGATTTAGGTTTCATGGCATCAGTCAACAGGAGTATCAGACCTGGGGAACGGTTTGAATAAAATACAGGTTACCAGACAGGATTTCAGACGCGAGATGAAACTAAAAATAGGTACCGTGCTTTAAGAAGCACGGAACTCGCCTGTAACAAAATTTAGGTACATTCGTGAGCCGTTATAGTTGACAGCAATGCATTTTGTCACTTTGACTCACGCACTGCGAGGCGCGTCATTCAGTTGTGATTCTATGCACATCAAGGGAGCTAATTTCGAGTGGCGATTCTAGGAACACACTGTCAAGGACGCTCCTTGACACTGTCAAATGGTTTCAAAACAACACAAGTGAATACCCTTCGTACTGGAACAATTCACACTGCGACGTCCACTGGCAAATATTATTCGGTGCTGGTCACTTAAAAATAATCGACTGGTCACACAGAAATGAATTCTCAACTGCCGTGAATTGGAAATTTTGGGGAGCAAATTGGGAAAAAAAGTGACTATTTTTTATTGGGAATGGGGCCGATATTCGGCCCCTCTCGTCGGTCAAAAAAAAACCCTGTCCACATTTATTATTTTCTGGAGTTCACATTTAACGTTTATACACTTTTTAGCCGTAACTTTGACATATTTCCCAAGCTGACCTGAGTAGACAGCGTCCTTAGATACGCGATTTCCGCAAAAGCTTTCCCCATTCTCCCATTGGCTTATTTTCATCGATGATTTTCTCGGCATAAATAGTAGCCAATGGGATGTCATTGTGCTTCTATGGATGCCGCTAGCTTGTTCAAAGCCAAGGGAAGGTTAAAAAAAATGTCTAAACGGCAAATGTGATCGCCAGAAATGAATAAATGTGGATCCGAGATTAGTAATTTATAAAGGCATACGGTTAATATTTGAATCTGCCCTCCATAGACAATGGGACCTCGAATTATTTATAATAAATTGGATAATTGTCGCTCGTAAACCTCATTTCACTGTGCACTTTCTTGTCCGACTAAATGTTTTTAGGCCTTTTCTGCAACTTCTCCCAGTTGTCATGAACAACCCAAGAACACCCAACGGTTGTGTAATACACCATTGTAATGCTTATTCATTCCCCTTTCCATTGATACCGGGTACTTTTGGATACATTGTCTAAATCAAATTTGAGGGGGAAAACACGAAGATGAGTGCTATCGTTTTAGAAAAGCGAGTTGTTTACCTTGTTAATATTTATATACCATTACAGGGGCACATCAGCATAGATTCAAAAATGGTATCAAATAATGAAATATCATTTTTCTTTCGATTTCCCAGCTTGTGCCGAGTACCTGTGGGCCACACTATAATTGCAGCGCGTAAAAAATTGGGGCAGGTTGTCCTGGGGTGGGTTATCCCTTGGGCGGGTTGTCCCTAAGGCCTTCCCCCTTCACTCAGATCGCTAACTAGCCTATAATAAATTGGGAGGTCAGACATTATTTCAAAATGCAAGGCCTGTTGTTCAAGACCAACATATATACGTTTATGAAAATATTTACCATACGTTTCCAGACTCCTGTGTACTAATTGGAACATTTATGAACACGTATACTATACTTGTCTGGTGTATCCGCAGTACGAGGATACACCAGAGGTGGTTTTGTACTAAAACGGAAGAAGAAGAAGGTCATAGACCTATCAGTTTTACTTCCACAAGTTCAAGAACATAAAACTAAAAGTCAAAAGAAATGTCCAAACCTTTCCCGTCCAAGGTTACTTTTCCAGTAATGTATTTGAAAATAAATAATTTTTGACAGCAATTACTATTCCAAATGTGGATTGCACATCGATATTTTAGGTTAGGCTAATGCATACTCAACGGATTCCCGGTGTTATTTCCACACTAATCTGCACCTGATTTTGACAGATAGGCTAAATTTGTTTACAGCTCTATGGCTCCAACCAACTTACTTTATGGTTGTGTTCGTCGCCTTCCACGCAAAATACAACAACAGCGATTATCGTGCAAACTTGTAAGACGTGTCGGATCATTTTAGTTCGCGAAAAAATGTTAGATGTACTGAATATATGCAGATATAAATGGATTTTCCAGACGAGGTTTCCGCTTCACATTATCAAAATGGCCGTCAGCCACGTCAACCTGGCAAAGGGGAATTACTCGTTGAGTGAGGTTCGAAATTTTACAAGAGTTCCCTATTTTTCCAAGAACTGCTACCGCACAGTGACCACATTTTAAAAAATAGAAAGCTGATAAGTTTTTGTCACGAGAGAAATAAACATCTGTTATAGGCAAAAAATACCTTTTCGTGGGGCCTAGTCTGAATGCCTCCAAAGTGGCACTCAGAGGTTAGCTCTGATGGAAGTTCCAGTGGCGAAGCCATGGTGGGGTCAAGGGGTAGGTCTACTGTACCTGGACGCGAGTGGACGCACACTTCAGAACCCACCCATGTACACTATCCCAAAAGTTTGGAAACTAGATGTCATTTTTTCATAATTATTTCCAAGTCTAGGCTACTCTAGCCTATAGCCTAATCGAGTACTGCTCAAGATATACCAGAAAAGACTTTATGTAATTTGCAATCAAACACATTACCATTACCGGTTGGCATACTGTTGGCCTATTAGCCCTTTAAACCCGAAAGAGCACTTTTCCGACACAGGAACATGATAATAATAATAATAATAATAATAATAATAATAATAATAATAATAATAATAATAACACTTCGGCCGACCGCTGATTTGTCGCGGTTCTCTGGAGAGAAGGCCTTGCTTACCCATGCGCTCCCAACTGCCTTCCTATTCCCACGCTTCTTCTCTCCTCTCAACACTCGGAGACCGTGATGAACTGCTTGATAACATTCCTTGCCCAATTCTTCCCAATCTCCCCGATTATCATAGTAACCCTCTCCTTTGAGTCACTCACTAACCACATGTCCTTCATTCTCCCATCACACTTCCCCATTAGACTCCCAGTGAATATTATTCTTTCAGACTGGTATTTTGAGCATTCTAGAAGAAAGTTTTCCAGGCTTTCCACCACGCCTAAATTACACATCTGGCACTCCTTCTCATACTTCCTTTGATACGTCATACTTTCATAAAGTATGGTGGCTGCTAAGTTAAAGTGTGGGTAGATCAATCTATAATTTTATTGTGCAGCCCCAGGGCTGTACGCTGAAAATATTAATTGGTCTACCGGTACCTCAAATGATAAATATGCACGCTTCCAATTGCCTCCATTGAACTGACATGGAAGAAACCACCAGGGTTCAAAGAGTTATTGAAATTAAGACCATATTGAGATGGAACTCACACAGAGCGTCAAGTGGATAGATCATCCATATTGTGAAAGGGCTGAATGTCTTAAAACATACGCCCTCGTTTGACCATAAATTAAAGCAGAATGTCATAATGGAAGCGAGTCTGAGATTAGCGACATGAAGTGTATCAGATATATCACGATACGTCAACACGACAGTGCTCTGACATCAAACTGCCTGGCCAATTAAGAAATCGTATGAGAGACACCACCTGATTTTAGAGCCCCCCCCCCCCCCCCCGGCAAATAATTTCGGGCTATGCCACCGGGTAGATTGTCAGAGATTGTCCTGGAGGGAATTTTTAGCTTTTCCTGTAAGTAGCCTTACATAAAGGGGTTTGGCATGGGAGTGGGTGGCTTAAGTCTAGAGTGCCTTATGGTGGCAGGTAAAATGTTACTTTCTTTATTAATTGTGACCATTTGGCAGTGTTTTTTAATGAACATTGCATGCCAGGCATTTTTCGTTTATCCAGTCCAGTCCAATTAGGGTGGCTGAGTTTTTTGCCTACATTAGAGGTGTTGTGGAAGCGGTCAGTGACATATGGGACATTCTAGCGTTAGATCATTTCGATATTTATGTCCTTTCGGAGGTGTCCGGTGTCCCATACTGAACAACGATATTCCAGAGTAGGACGGACAAAGGATTTATATATGCAAGTTCTTTAACTGATATTGGGCAGGCCCTAATGTTGCCTTTCAAAAATCCCAATGTCCTGAGGCTTTGTTGCATATATTTATAACGTGTGGCCCATTTGAAGTTTGAGTTAATGATGACACCCAGGTACTTAGCTGACAGTGTCCGATGAAGAGATTGTCCAGACCATCTTCCACTTTTCCTCCCACGTTGCAAGTAAAACACTTGTCAAGGTAATTTTGAAGTATTAGAGCATCAGTGTAGTGTTGTTTGAACTGTTCATCCGGAACTTTATTTAGGGACACCGTTTTTGTATTATGAGATGCAGTGAAACCTGTCTTGAGAGACCACCCCTAGATGTATGGCGTGAATAAAGTCTGTCAGAAGATATCTGTGTTATATCAGTTTAACACAATCCAACCCTAGAGGAATAGTTATCACAATGGCGATGAGGATGGGATTGGCGAGTGAACCACATGACGTTTAATGTCTGTAAAAGCTTTCTTCTGTTCTGAAGTCTACTCAAATTTTACGTTTTTGTAAGTCACACTCCCTACATGGCGATGTCAGGGCAAAAAACTCAGGCAGAAATCGTGCACAAAAATTTACCATATCAAGTACACTCTGAACTTCTCTAGAGACTTTGAATGTTTCCACTTTACGTTTATATATCGACATTCCGCCCGAAGAAAAATGTAACCCACAAAAGTCAATGGAAGGCTGTAACACTTGCTCACGAGGGACGCCAGGGTATTAACAAGACCAAAGCTTTGCTGAGAGAAAAAGTATGGTTTCCCAGTATTGACAAACTTGTTGAAAGTCATGTGAAATTATGTTGTCCTTGCCAGGCTGCACCACAGGACAGTACGTGAACCCCTCAACATGACCAAACGTCCTTCAGAAGTCTGGTCAGAAGTTAGTGTTGAGTTATTTGGCCCACCGCCACGCGATGAGTACCCGTTGGTCATTATTGCTGATGACAGTAGATTTCCAGAAGTGGAAATATGTAATAGTACTTCTGCACGCGAAGTCATTCCCAAGGTCGACCAGGTATTCTCCACCCATGGACTTCCGCGTTATTGTTCGAAGTGATAATGGGTCCCCTTTCCAAAGTGTCGAATTCAGAGAATTTTCAAATACTTTGGGTTTTAGGCAGTGCAAGATTACACCTTTATGGCCAGAAGCAAATGGTGAAGTTTGGTCATTCATGAAGCCATTAAAGAAAGTGTGCCGAACAGCTGAGTTAGAGAGCCGTTCATGGAAACAGGCCATTTATGCATTTACCAGAAATTATCGTAACACCCTCACTCCACTACTGGGGCACCTCCCTAAGAAATTGTGCTAGGGCGTCCGGTGAAAACTAAGTTACCTCAAATTTCTGTATCACTCGTTCTTAGACGGGAAATTGTAGGTAAAGACACAGAAGCCAAAGACAAAATGAAAGCATATGCCGAACAACGTCGAGTCATCAGAGCATCACGCATAAATGTTGGGGATAAAGTTTTGATGAAAAGGAAGAGAGGAAACAAGTTAACAAGTCAATTTGATCTTCACCCTTTTAGAGTCATTGAACGGAAAATGTTCAATGCGCATCGTTCAAAGAAGTAGAGAGGTGAAAGCTAGGAACAGTTCTCACTTGAGAATTGTTTCAGTTGAAGCTGAATCTACGGATTTGGATGATGATTGGGATTTTGATTATCATAATTTACAACGTGATAGTAATGGTTTGTCTCTTCCTCAGTCATCCAGCTTTTCATCCGATGCTCCACTGAGTCCACGCTATCCACGTAACATCCATAGTAGACCAGCATATCTCAAGGATTCTTAACTGAGAGATGATCCTGAATTTCATCTTAACAATTTATATGCACATACGTTTGTTGGTTCTAGATTTATTAATTTCAGATTTTGTTTCTTTTCCCCAGGAAGGGAGAGAGTCGTGTTGTTTGAACTGCTCACCCGGAACTCTATTTAGGGACACTGTTTTGTTATGAGATAGATGTAAATGGCGTGAATAAAGCCTGCCAGAAGATATCTATTTTATATCAATTTAACACAATCCAGCCCTACATGAATAGTTAACACAATCAGTCCTGGGTTTTATTGTTAAACATGCCAGTTTAACAATGTGCCATCAGCCAATAATCGATCAGTAGATGAAATACCAGGGGGGGGGGGGGGGGGATGCATTTTGTATAGTAGAAAAATAGTGAAGAGCCCTAGAATACAGGCCAGTGGGACACCACATTCCACCGGTACATAATGCGAGATTTCTTTGCTCTCGATCCAAAAGAAAACTATCAATCCAGTTTCTGATAGGGTTAGTTATGCCATACATTTCAAGTTTGCGAATGTGTATAGGGAGTCGCTGACTCCGAGGTAAGCTTTAGAGAAATACACGATTAAATTAATAATGTGTCTGTTAACTCTGTTTGTTGGCTATTATCAATGTTAGTGCTGACGTCATCAATAAATTCTAGCACTTGGGTCTCACAGGATCTTGATCGACAGAAGTCGTTTTGCAGAGGATTACAAATCTTGTGTTCGTCACAGTTCGTAATCATGATTCATAATTGTACTGACAATGATATGCTCTAGGATATTACAACAATTGCATGTTAATCCTTTGAACCCCGATGGTATCTTCCAAGTCAGTTCAATGACTGCAATGGGACGAGGCCGTATTCATTGTCCGAGGGTAGACCGTTCAATATTTTCAACGTGCATTCCACAGACTGCACGTTGAAATAAATATTGATTGGTCACACCCACACATTCACCGAGCAGTCATCCTACTTGGTGAAATCATGACGTATCACATTCCTGGACCGGAAAATCGACCTTTAGGGTTCAAAGGGCTAATGAAATTATTAGACTCTAATTTTCAGGTTTACATTTCTGGTCTTTTTACCCCGAGACGACATGGACAATCTTTCAATCATCGTGGAGTGTATATAGCCGAGTGGCTTAGAGCAATTTTGGTCAAAAATGTGATACGAGGGACTAAAGCACCAAACTTTGCACAAATATCACTTTGGGTCTGTATAAACATATTTCGAGGAGCTACCCGACTTGTGACCTCTGGGTCGTGTTTTTCAAGATGAAGCTGACGCCATGATGGAAAATGATAATTTTTAGTATAACTTTCTTATCGAATGCAACAGAAAAAATCCAATTGGTTGGCAAATATCAAAGCAAAGTTCAAAGGGCAGTTGTCGGACAGAACGATCTACGGGAAATATTCTGAAATCACTATAATGTGTACGGTGGCTGATTTAGGACACTCAAATATTTATTTTTATCTCGTTATAACGAGATACGATCTCGTTATAACGAGATACGATCTCGTTATAACGAGAAAACATCTCGTTATAACGAGATACTATCTCGTTATAACGAGAAAACACCTCGTTATAACGAGAAAACATCTCGTTATAACGAGAAAAGATCTCGTTATAACGAGAAAAGTTCTCGTTATAGCGAGATAGTATCTCGTAATAACGAGAAAACATCTCGTTATAACGAGAAAGTATCTCGTTTTTACGAGAAAAGATCTCGTTATAACGAGAAAGTATCTCGTTATAACGAGAAAAGATCTCGTTATAAAGAGAAAAGATCTCGTTATAACGAGATAGTATCTCGCTATAACGAGAAAAGATCTCGTTATAACGAGATAGTATCTCGTTATAACGAGAAAAGATCTCGTTATAACAAGAAAACATCTCGTTATCTCGAGATAAAATCACGTGACTCTGATGACATGAAACATATAGCCCCCACCATCAAAACAGTTTATATATCTCGCGGGTGTTTTCAATATTCTGGATGTAATACATGGGAAAAACACCTACCCACCCCACCCCAAGCATCCCAACCATGCCCGTGAAATACCGCCCCTCTCCCTCGCACATGTTGTCAACGCTAATTACGATAAGCGCATATAACTCTCATACTAATAAACACAGAAAATGAGATGGAATTCACACAAACAAATGAAACAACTATAGCGTAATACACTCGCTGTCCCGCCCCTCCCCCACACCGTATGTGGATAGGTAGACAACTTACAGAGTGCTTTGGAGAGACAGAGTGCTCAATGTTCATAATCAGGCATGAAGCTAGAAAATATTGACGTGGCTTTATAAACTTGGTCTGAGTGTCAGTTTTGAACGAACATTAGAAGTGGAAGATTAACTAACTGCTGCTGTTTCTCAAAGATTTGTGCTTGATCAAACGGTAAGCCCTGTACAGATACCGAAAGGAATATTCACTGTTGGAGTGATTGATAATATTGACCATAACTTCTCATCTACAACAGCTCAAAGTTCATTTCATGATACTAGCACCAGCCTCCTGCAGTACCCAACAACTAAAAATGTGGGCGAAGTTGACAACTCATCTCAGTGCTCCAGAAACAACAAATGTACCGCCACTCCCAGACCATTATCGCACTGTGCCAGATGTTGTGTGTAAAACATATGCCACAAGTGTTTCTGAAGTTGATATTCCTAACAAAGGACAGAACATAGTCGATGGGCTGTGCCAAGGAAAAGAGTGGGTACATAATTGTCTAAGATTGTTATCCACAGATACTCTTGAAATGTATTAGAAATTTGCCTGGGCGGCTTTCCATGCAGCTGGTCAACCGGAACGAAAAGACCCTCCTGGTATCAGCGCATTGTTGCCCCTGTTTTCTAAGAAGGCTGCAACAATATTTATGATAAGACATGACATGGATATCATAAAGCATGAAACAGCAAAGTTGAATCCTGGCCAAATACCGGTGATAGCAGGAGATCAGCCACTCTACGCTTTATGCAGATATGTGCAGTGGAATCCTTTCTTCGTGTTTCTCACTTAGCAAGGATAAGGTACGCACATCAGGTAACAGCTCTGGCTCTTTCCAAATTACAGACGGACGCATGGTCTGTTTCAGCTGTCAATGAAAACCCTGAATAGTTTGTAGCTTGGCGTAAAGATATGTGCACACAGAGCCCAACTTATGGATTTTAGGATCTAACACTGCAGTTAATATTGCTAGTCCCCATCGTCGTTCGGTCATATCGTGAACGAAACTTTACACTGTTCCTTACTGTATTGGAGGAGCCTGCACCTTGGTTCTTCATGTCTGACCACCAGAATTATGCCCGTTGGGTTCCTGTGCATACTGGAGATATGAAGACGCTTGCTGATGACATAAGGGGTCAGATAGAACGGTTCTGGGTCTTTCCGAAATCACATAGGCGTTTTTCGACCATGCCCATCGATCAAGACCATGAACAGAATACCTCCAAAGTGAAAGATTCAGGAGGGGCAATTGGGCTCACAGATAATCCCAAAGCATTAAGGAGATGAATGATTTCTGGACCAGAGCAAGCATGGCTTCTGACAGAGCATCGTCGAATTGACTCGAATTGACTCTGAACTAATTGACTTCAAATGGCATGAAGGGGGGTTTGTCACACAACACACCTTTAAGAGGAACAAGTTTCTAAACTGTGCATGGCAATAGCAGTAGTGGGAAACCCCTTTGCGATCCAGTCACCAGAACTAATGGCTCTTGACAGCCATGACTGTGCTGACGGAGCAGTGGTGTAGAAATGTCGTACGCTTGAGGTCTTGGGGAAGGAGAAGTATGTAAAAGATGTTTTGGTTGATCGAACTGTATCGATTCATCAGCCTATCAGCAGGGACAATATCAGAGTCTTCACGCAGTCTGCCACAAGAATCAGTTCAACAATGACCCAAAATATGGCAGACATTAAGAGCGACTATAACCTATTCAGTTGACTCTTCATCTCCAGTCAGGTTCGTGGGGAAAGCTTAGATGAATTCTTCATGCACGAGAACCATCACTGGCCACCCTCCTTAAGCCAACATGGCAAACTCCGTGTTCCAGGATCCAAATCACAGCTTCTGAATTTACTGGAGAATCGAGAGCCTGAAGTGCCCTCAAAATTTGACGTGAAAGCTTTTGATGGTCCTGCAGTTGTACATGGACTGCATCCAGAAAATGCGTCTACATCCGGTCAGTACTGCGAGGAAATTTTCATAACCTGGACACGCCGTCAATTACAGAATTAATTGACCACGTATTGACATTGTTTGGTATGCCTGTAAAGATGAAAGCTCGAAGGCAATCACTCGTGAAAAGAGAAGGAAGGGTGTGCGCAAGGTTTGGCTACAGACAAAACTGCCATTAAATTTTGTGTTGTTTCTCCAGGATTCAAAGAACAAGGAAGAGCTCTTTGCGTAGCTGACAGAAGGTGTTGAAAGAGCAGACTACCCTCTTGATACACAGGTCTATATAACACCAGGCGACTCAGTTGTTTCAAAGGGGATGTGTGTACCAATGCAGCAATCCTGTCAGGAAGAAGCAGACACAAGAATTATTAAGCATGCTCTGGAAATGGGACCATAAGATGTTATGATCAACACAGTTGACACCGATGTTGTTGTTATTCTTGTGGGAGTCTTGTTCACACTCGCCACGATCCAGCCAAATATGCAACTATGGATTGCGTTTGGAAAGGGGAAACATTTCCGCTATTTGCATATCAACACTATATGTCAGGCGCTTGGTGAAGAATGTTCGAGGGGTTTGCCATTTTTACACTCTTTCACGGGTTCCGATACAAACTCGCAATTTGCTGGTAAAGGAAAGAAGATATGGTGGGATCCATGGGAGTCCGTGCCTTCAGTCACAAAAGCATTCGTGTGTCCTGTGTAGATTCCTTTTTGTCAAATAGGTTTAGAGTGAGACGAATTTCAGATCATTGAGCACGATTAATGCACTCTGCTTGACAGTGAAATTCACCTTGAAAATGTGAATGATCTGCGAAGAGACTTGTTTCCACGCAAGGTTCAGATGATGCAGAACCTTTCACCAACTCGGAATGCCCTAGTTCAGCATGTGCCCCGATGTATATATCAAGCAAGTGTTTGGTTGACATGTTTGCAAGCTAATCCAAACATACCAAGTCCAGATGGTTTCGGTTGGACTAAGAAGGACAGTGAGTGGGAACCTTTCTGGACAGAACTACCAGCGGTGAGAGGAAGAACTCTATTTATTTTGGACTCGCTAGGCCAACGATCAAGGTCACAGTTGAACATACTAAATCGTAAACAATTGGTTTCCGGATGATAACTTGACTATGGTTGAACCCACATTCGTGAAACTTCATATGTAGGTTGTCCTTGATGAAAGGAACAACCCTATTTATTTTGGACTCGCTAGGTCAACGGTCAAGGTCCCAGTGAATTTGAAAATACTAAATCCTAAACAACTGGTTTCCGGATGATAACTTGACTATGGTTGAACCCACATTCATGAAACTTCACATGTAAGTTGGCCTCGGTCAGAGGAAAAACCCTCTTTATTTTGAACTCGCTAGGTCAAACAATTGGTTTCCGGACGATAACGTGATAATGGGTGGACCCACATTCATGAAACGTCATAGGTAGGTTGGCATTGGTGAGAGGAAAAACCCTATCTATATTGGATGCGCTAGGTTAAAGGTCAAGGTCACAATGGCCCTGAACATAGTAAATCATAAACAATTTGTTTCTGCGGGATAACTTGATAATGGTTCAACCCACAATCATGAATCTCCATAGAGAGGTTGGCCTTTGTGAGAGGAAGAACCCTACATATATTGGAGTTGCAAGGTTAAAGGTCAAGGTCACAGTGACCTTGAATATAGTAAATCATAAACTGTTGGTTTCCGGATGATAATTTGACAATAGTTCAACCCACATTCATGGAACTTCATAGGTTGGTTGGCCTTGGTGAGAAGAAGAACCCTATCTATATTGGATTCGCTAGGTCGAAGGGCAAGGTGGCAGTGACCTTGAACATACTAAATCGTAAACAATTAATTTTCGGATGATAACTTGACAGTGGTTCAACCCACATAGGTGAAACTTCATATATATGTTGTCCTTGGTGAGAAGAAGAAATCTATTTATTTTGGACCCCGTGAGATGAACGGTCAAGGTCACAGTGACCCTGAACACAGTAAATCATAAACAATTGGTTTCGGGATAACTTGATAATGGTTCGACCCACATTCATGAAACTTCATAGGTAGGTTGTCCTAGGTGAGTGGAAGACCCCTATTTATTTTGGACTCGAAAGGTCAAGTTCACAGTGATTTTGGACCCACGAGACGAACGGTCAAGGTCACAGCGACCCTTCACATAGTAAAGCATAAACAATTGGTTTCCAGACGATATGTTGATAATGATTAAACCAACTTTTGTGCTATCACACAAGTCAAGAAATAAATTATATTGACCCAGCATGCTGTGACCGTAGCTGTGCCTTTCGTCCGTAAAGCAAACATAGCCTGCAGCTACACCGGAACAGAGCAATTATTTGACAGGTATTTATGTACTCATTCACTGAGCTTCAACGACTCTTTCAACGGGTACGCGACGACCGTTATTTATATACCCAGTTCCTCATTCGATATTCGTTATTAACCGATTTTATCGGTTGATAACGAGTGTCAAATAAGGAATTGGGAATAAGTAACGGTTGTCACATTCGTTCTTTCAGCAGCCAGGGCCATTTCGTGCCTGACAGTTTTACATGCATTTAGCTGGAGTATTAATTAGCTTTCTGGCTCCTAGGCAATCACATGATTTCTTGAACCCCCCCCCCCCCCCCCCCCCCCCCCACCGACCCGCTAGCTCCTCAGCCATGCCTTGCTCGTCATTGACTCCCAGACTTGCCCATAGCCACTAGACTCCCAGTTCCATGGTAATCTAATGGCTTTCTAGCCCCTCGACAATCTCGTGGTTTCTCAACTCTTCCATCCAAACCATGTCTTTTAGGCTACTAGAACATGACCTTCTTACCCCTACTGCCTTGTTTATCAGATAATATTATGACCGGGGAACTGGTCACGAAAGAAAATATCGTACCGGGATCTCAATTTAGAAAGCACTAAGACGAAAGGTCTTTACAGTATATAACAAATGTATTCACTGAACTCTTGAACACATGTAAAACAAAGAATATATCAAGTGTCCATTGTTGCTCTTGATTCTCGAAGATCTGTTTTTCTGGATTCTTGAAGATGCTGGCTGTTCTGTATCCACTGCTAAGGGCGATAGTAAGGTGGCGACGTTCTTTATATGGCTGTTATCTATTTTCGAAGATGCTGTTGTTTTCTATTCCGGAAGATTTTGGATGCTGTGTATTCTTTCTGATTAAAGACAAGACAATAAAAAAGAGACGACATTTTGTAAATAGTTGTTCTAAATTTGTGAAGGTACTGGTTGTCCTACATTCTTGCTGTTAAGGGTGGTGTTAAAGGAGGAGCGACATTGTGTATATGACTGGGTTGTCTTCTTGAAGATACTGTTGTTTTATATCTTGAAGATGTTTGTTTTTCCGTATTCTTCCTTCTTAGGGGGAGGGGGGGGGGGGGTGTAAACAGAGACAATATGAAGAAAATTGCCAAATAGCACACTGTGCAAGCGAATTATTAATTCAATTTTATGATACAAAATCAAAGGAACAGATCTGTAGGTATATGGCATATATGAACCGAGACCTGAAAATTTGATATATTGTTCCAAAATGAAATAAAGAGTGAAAGTTTTGAAAATATGCTAATGATGCTGATGTAAACAAAACAAAAAACGGATTTGGGGGCCAGATTTGTCTTGAAAGTATGATGGGTCATTTCAGTCATGTTTGCTGAAAGAGTTTTTCTTTTCAGTCCAAGAACCACTGAGAAGAAAACTACAGAATCCCAGAAACACTCAAATATAATCCTAGGGGATGTGAACTTAATAAAACTGATTTGGCAAACAGTGTGAATCAGGTATGTCCACCCATTACATTTCAATTGCCCCGGTTGTAAGCAGAGATATGTTGCAAATGTAATATTTTAGAGAAAAGCCCTATGAACTGCACCTGCCATTTCTGTTTGATCATAACTGTGCGAAATGCACCATACACAGCCAAGTGGAGTGTTATCTGAAAACAGTTACTGTTTTTTTTTTACAATAGAGAGTCGATCATCCACAACACTGACCAGGCTTGCCATGAAACAACATCAGTATCTGGGAGAAACACACTCTATAGAACAACATCACTGACTGGCGAAGCCTACCATACTTCCTGAAAAACCCTCCTTGGTATTAACATGGTCATATTCACACGAGCTGATTTTGCATATTTACACAAATTTTACTCATGTTTCTTTCATGACACAATATATAAAAATTCCAGGTCTCAGCTCATATATACTCTAGAAAAAGACAGAACTGTCAGTATAGTTTGTTCTAAAGGCTGGACAAGAATGCAAGAATGAGAATAACTGCCACAAAAAATTCTTTAAAAGTGAGATTATCAAATTTATAAATTACAAAATAATTGTTTGAATGTCTCAGCATAATTTAATTATGCTATATAGAATGCAAGTGCACTGAGCGTGCATCTCAATGCAAATAGGAACTGAAAATAAATACCAGATATCAATTTTCGCCAGATTGTTTGTGTTTACATTCCCTTTAAAACTGTTAAAAACGATATTACGGGGCAGGGTTTTTTATATGGTCGATCTCTATTGTAAAATATGATGTCGTTCTATTTTCTTGAGAATGCTGTTTTTTTCGAATTCTTGCAGATTTAGGACGGTGACAAAAGACGACGTTCCTTTCTGAAGGTACCGTATTCTCGAAAATGCTTGTTGTTCTATGTATCGCTGTTCTGCATTTTTGAAGATTGTGGTTTTTCTGATACAGTACACTGTACAGCCGCCGCAGACAGACATGCGTTTACCAGGTAATAAAATTCATTATCAGCAAAATTTTAATTAACGAAGCACCGGGTTGTACCCGGTGTTTCATTAATTGAATTTTTGATGATTTTCCCTATAATTAGTGTTTGGAATCTAATATTATTGCGTCCGTGGAAATATGCCCACCCCTAAAAATGACCAGTCCACGGCGGCCATATGGTATCTTACAATTGAAGATGCGCTTAAAGAGGAAGTTTTCTGTATATGGCTATAATTAACTCTTGAAGGGGCTCGTTGTTCATCATTTGGTTGGTCTGTATTCTTGAAGATGCACGTTGTTTTGTATTCTTGCTGTTAAGGACGATTTTAAGAAGGGGACATACTGAATATTTTGTTTGATTCCATAAATGTCCTACCAATGGCCTTGGTAAAACATTCATCTATATTCGGATTCAATAAATTAAAGAAGTGATACTTCCTGCATTTATTCAACATGAGGAAAACTCAGAATGTGGTACAGAATGGTCCATCGGACAACTAATACTACAACCTTGATACAATAGAAACCTCAGAGACAAGTTTATAAAAATGGTACAGAGAACGTAAAGATGACAAATATGACTTTCAAAAAGAAATTTTAGAATATTGCAAATCAGATGTAGACATTTTGAAACGTTTTTGACTGTATTTTCGAGAAGATTTCGTGAATATTTCTGGTATTGACCCTTTTGATCACTGTATAAATATTGCTTCTGCTTGTAATTTAGTGTTCAGGGCTTTCTTCAAAACGAGCCGATATGCCTTACACCACATCGCGGTTATAAACCAAAACAGAAACAATCAATTAAAGCCTTACAGTGGATCAAATACATTTCACACATCGAAGCTCGAAAAATTCAACACTCTCGAAACGGTGGAGAGAAAATAATTGGATCTCCTTGATGGATATTTCGACACAGAAGGCAGTGAGTGAAAAAGAGGTGTTAGAATTCCATGAGGATTTTTGGCACGGGAACCCCACTAACCAGAGGACCATGGGAGATCAAATGACAAAATGCTATTTAAAAAATATGTAGAAGACCTAAGATACATTTAGTAGGGATGGCGGAACGATTTTCAGGGGGGGGGGGGGGGGGCTGGATCGGGCGATGGATGGTCGTCGGTATGAAAATTTTAAATTCCATGGTCCCATAACCCCCATTTCCATGCATCTGAGTGGATATTTTGAGATTTTTTCGGGAGATGTATTTAAAAGATTTCACACATTGAGAGCCGTTAAAAAACGTCGGTAAAGCATACAGGTGAGGTCTATTTATCAGCTTTGGTCGTAACGACCAAAGCTGATAAATAGACCTCACCCGTATGCTTTACCAGACGTTTACAGCAATTATACTGTCTGTGGAATATCTTGTCTGGGAGTGGATTTGGTACTTGTATGTCTGTAAGATTACGATCTACTTCAGTTAACCGATTTTTTAACAGACTGTATACATTTTAGCGTTTGCTGCCACTTACTGCAAAAATGATCCGAAATCCATCGAAAATGAACCAGAACGAGAGAAACATAGTTGGCGAAAATATGGTGGAGGCTCTGGGCCCGTCTCTTGTTTCACCAGTCATTGGTTGTGTTAAAATATATGCATGCAAAAAACATGGCCCGGCAAAAAAAGTTGGACATGGTTACCCCCTCTTGAATCGTGTGGTGCGTTCTATGGTGGTCGGAACGATTCTTTTACTCTCTATAAATGAATGAAAAAAGACTTGATTTGCATTATTACGACGTGACATCAATCAACCCATTCGTCAACAAATCAGGAACGATACCTTTAAGTCATCATGATATCACTACAGAAATTGTTTAAAATATACATCAATATGAAGGTTTTATCAAGTGTAAATTTGTGGTACCAACAAAAGTCCTCTTTCACTCCGTCCTACCTTCAAGAAACATAAACAACCGCCACCACCTGGATCAGGAGCGATGCTTTGTTGGAAAATGGGTGAGGGACGAAGTTAAAAAGGCATTGAAAAGAGGATACGAAATAGCAAAAATATAATTATGAAATGTGGCATATCGATAAAATATCCCAATAAGACCAGGCGACCAAATCGGGAGGACAGTTTAATGAATACATAAATACATTCCTAATACTTAAAGAGGAGGCAATTGGGTGGCCAAAGAGGTGCAAGACGGAATAGGATCAGGATCAACAAGATAATATCGAAAGAAATAATCGAAAAGTTGGTCTTGACAATCAAAATATCCAAAAGAGTCCCAGAAAGAGGGCTTTGTATAAGCTCATGCTGAACTCCTTCTGGGTTCAAATATGGGTGTAAATTCGGTTAAGGTCTAATATGTCTCAAGTAGAATTTGTCGATGATCTGTCTGTTTACTTTGACAAACTAACATTAGACCAGGAAGAAGTTGCATGTCTAGCGAGATAGTAGAGATGCAATAGAAGTACAAAGACGATTTTGTTGTTACCAATTCGAAAATTAACGTTGTTATAGCTGCCCATACTACTATGCAAGCTCGCCTGGAATTGTACTCATACTTGGAAAATATAGGTCCCCGAGCTTTATATACTGACACGGACTTTTCTTTTAATCTTTTCTTCAAACATAATAATTGGAAACCCTTGTTGGGGGATTATCTAGGTGACCTCACAGGCGAGATGCTTGACAACCATATACAAACATTTGTGACATGCGGGTCCCAGAACTATGGACCAAAGTTAAAGAATCCAGAAGAGAATGGACATTTCACTCAGTGTAAAATGTGAGAAATTACATTGAACTATAAGTACATGATAAGATGTGAATTTTGAAGTTCTAAACGGTTTTGTGACTGATGAGCCAAAGGGAAAAATGAAGGTTGATTCACATAAAATTTCTAGAAACAGAGACGATAATTAACTGATGACAATGTCACAAAAGAAAGACTACCCAATAATGTTCGATAAACGAATAGTTAGATCCTATCCAAATGGATTTTAATCTTTATCATGTTCTGAAATATAATAAAACTGTAAATTTTTTCTCAGTATCTCGTGTATAAAATGTTTCCATGTAATAAATATAACCAATTATAAATAAAAATTAAACAGATCTTATTTCTTTGTTATTGATGTCGATAACCCTTATACTATGAATATTTAAGTCTCCAAATAAGGTAATGTCCATATCTGGTCCTCGGGGCATACAATGATTTTTGGGAGAATATAACTAAACAAAGCAATGGTGATCCAAATAGACATGTAGAGAATAAGTAGCAGTCCATACGAAATATTCCTTCCACAACACACATGGGGGAAATTCCCTCCTAAAAAAAACTCACAAAGTGGCAGAGTTGTATTGAATATCTTGGGGAATCCTGTCAAAAAATAAAATCCCTCCACAAAAACCAAGATGATTGATTTATATAGAGAACTAGCGGGTGTTACCCGGTGTTGCACAGGAGAAGATGGTTATATCAGCCGTTCTCGAAATAGAAGGTCAAGGTCACCAATTTCAAGGGCAAGGTCACACCGCATGGGCACCCCGATAAAGTTAAAATGATCGATGGGTCAACATACCCGCACATATGAAATCTTAGCCTGATTGGCCCAGCCATTTTCGAAATAAAAGGTCAAGGTCATCAATTTCAAGGTCAAGGTCACACTGCATGGGCACGGCACCCATCCCATGTGGGTGATACCCGGCGTTGCATGGGAGAAGATGTTTATATCAGCCGTTTTAGAAATAGGAGGTCAATGTCACCAATTTCAAGGTCAAGGTCACCCTGCAGAGGCACCCCGATAAAGTCAAAATGATTGATGGGTCAATATACCCGCACATGACAAATCTGTCAAGTTTACCACTTTATCTTCAGTCCAGATAAGACAACAGGAGAAATTTAATTCTTATTCAAACCTGATAAGAATCTGCTTAATTGGCTCATTGCTTTTACAGTTTTCAACTTCATCTCTGTTTCATCAATCTGGTAGAAAGCTTGTGTGCAAATTTGATTTTATATCAATCATTATACAGAAAACAAAAATGGATTAAATGTAACACCATCTTATATTCAAATAGATTTTCTATCAAAGGGCATTACACCACCCGGAACATCCATTTCTTTTCCATGTGCAGTAGCTTGTGTGGTACTAATTGTGAGGGAATAAGAATTCTTGCTTCATACATGATCCTGGTGTCTCTCTGAACGAGACTTTGAATTTGAATTGGTATCAAACATTCCACTTAAAATAACATTGGTAAAAAAACACAGCGCCCACCACCCTTTGAATGCATAATTATCAAGGTGATAGCTTACATTTACGATTTTGTGGTTTAAAATGTGTATATATTTTTGATAATTTTTCTTGCTTGTGGTAAAAGCGTGAATATAGGTGATGTGACGGACCACGAAAAACCGATTTATCAAGTAAGCCATATGTGTATCTAAATATACTGAGTCAAAAAAGAAAGTATAATAAACTTTGAGAAGCAATTTTTTAGTATTATCGACTTTAATCCTAAACAAATTATTGTAAATTCATATCTCGAGTACAGCTGTATGAATTTGCATAATTTCATGTTCTTACTGTTGCCAGCGTCATGTCAGGACGTCGCAATTCAGACATGGGGTGAAATGAAAAGTCCACACATGCAGTCAATAGCGTGTATGTCCACCGTGTGCCTCTTGGATTGCAAGACATCGACGGCGCATGGACCTAATAAGTCTCTGAATGTCGCCCTGTGGTATTGCTTTCCATTCCTGCCTTAGAACATTACGTAAATCGCCTAACGTCTGAAGATCACGAAGTCGTACCCGACGGTGCAACTGATCCCAAAGATGCTCGATTGGGTACAAATCTGGCGAAAGTGGGGGCCAGGGAAGAAGTTCGATGCTCTGCTCCTCAAGAAAGTCACGACAGAAACGCGTCACGTGACATCGGGCATTGGCTTGCTGGAATAACTGAAATTTGTCGTTAGCGTTGAACAACGAGACAACAACGGCGTTACGAATTTCGTCCCTATATCGCTGTCCATTCAGATTACCATCGATGAAGATCAACTGCGTTCGATGGTGCAAGGAAATTCCTACCCAAACCATTACACTACCCCTACTGAAACGGTCGCATTCCCGCACGCAACCATAAGAAAACCGTTCAGCGCGCCGTAGGCAAAATCGTGATTCATCTCTAAAAAGAACTGTGCTTCAACGCTGATGAGTCCAGCGAACACGCTAACGTACCCATTCCATTCTGACGGTACGATGACTTTGGGTAAGGATTGGTCCGTGGTATGGACGCCTACTTCTTATGCCGTGTTCAGCGAGTCTGTTGTGGATAGTTTGTGCACTGATTCTTTTGTTAGTTCTACCAGGAGTAATTGCTGCTGTCCTCGTCGCCAGAAGGAGCGATCCCACGAGTGAGACGTCCTGGTGTGTCGGTTTTGTGCAGGGGTCGTAACTCGGGGTCGACCTGAACGCGGTCGGTCGGCAGTAGATTCAGTGGTTCTATACCTTCCAATGAGATGGTAAATAGTGGCCACAGTGACTCCGAACTCAGCAGCGAGCTCATCTGGAGGTATTCCAGCCTCATGCATACCAATGGCACGCAACCTCTGATTTTCGGTTAACCTTGGCATTTTTCAAAATGTCAGAAGACAAAAACTAGCGTGTTTTCTCAATAACCCAGTCTCTCTAGCACAACATAACACACCGAAAATCGTCGGTTAACCATTCAATTTGACATTCTCGGGTAACACGTGCTATTTTGAAATCAGTAGCAAAATTATATACGGTTGGGTGGACAACAACACCATGTCATTAAACTCTTTGCACAACTTCTTGTCCACGAACATGCAACATTAGAACTATTATATTTCATCCTTTATGCTATTTTTCACATTTGTTTCTATTATACTTTCTTTTTTGACTCAGTATAGAAATAATGCGCAATAAACGTGATACGTTTAATGGGGAGGAATCTCAATTGGAGTCTGTAACGCCAGTTAACGCTTATCTGGTCTGAAACAACGACCCTGCCTTATAAGTTTCAAACGAAATAAAGACACTCGTTCAGCCATCCAATGTAACCAGCAATCAGTCATCTAATTATATGGTCATTAGTCTCGATAATCTCCTATTCAAATGAAGCGCTTGCGTAATGTCTGGTGTTGCGCGTGTAATGTCTATGTTGTATAGATAACCTCAATTTTTGTCAGTGGGCTATCAGAAATGTCAACGTGTAGCGAAAGTATGATATCTTGAAAGAACTTAAAAGAGAAATTTAAATTAAGACAGATCTAATTGGCCAAGTTCAAGAGACGCAATTAAAATCGGAATTAATGTCCTAGCGATCGAATACGAGTCGGGGTTTTCTCGAAAATTTCATTTCAGTCACAAGGTGTGTAACACTGTGAGTCGTAGGCGAGGAGCTGGAGATGTCCCATGCAAAAGGTTAGGGGAGGTGCCGCCTCGGTGCGAAAGTATAGATAATAAAAATAATAATAATAAAGGGACAGTAGCAACCAGGTTCGCCCCCATGCTTTGGGTGTGGACATCTATGGATGGTGCGAGACGGGAGTAGTCATGGTGACCCTACCCGTGTGTGGAAGAGCCGTGGCTCTACCTGTTCGGACATGGCCTCGGATGATGGGGGCTCGTATGTTGGCATTGCCATGGTGTTGAGGTTAGGGCTGAACGCCCGTGGATATCAGTTCCTTCCAAAGGAGGTCACTGTGGTAGGTTGTTAATGTATGGTCTCCATAGATAGGCCTTAGATCAGCTCTTAGTGGGTCGACGGTTCAGCGCTCAGGACTGAAAGTGGCACTTCCTGCTATGTACAGGGGTGTGATTTACACGGTTCATACCTTAGGGTTGGACGCCCGTGGCTACTACTTCCATAAGAGGTGACTCTGGTAGGTTTTAATGTATTGTCACCTTAGATAGACCTCAGGTCAGCCCCTAGTAGGTTCAATAGTTCAGGGCTCAGAATTAAGACATCCTGTGAGTTGTATTGTTGGTAAATGTGGTGTTTATGATCTGCATCAAATTTCCTAAACATGAGTCTCCGAGTGTTACTGAGCCGCAGTCGGAGCTTACGGTGTGCTTCAGGGTGTAACGACTCCATGGTGGAGATGAGGTGGAGAGGTTAGGAAGGTGAGGTGAATCTCTATTTGTATATGTCCAGAATTAACTTCCGCAAAATGTAACCAAGGCTTCGGCCTGTTCAGCCTTATCAAACAAACAAACACAGAGATATGTTGTATTTCAGTGGTAATGTTACAGAATCGGATTCAGGTTGTTTTTTTTTTTTACAAACCCAGCGATCAGTATAAAAAACCAAGAGATCGCAGGGTGTTTGAAGAGCTCATCGACAAATTTTGATCTGAGGTTCCAACAAGGGTGCAGGAATTTTTTGAGCATAAATCAAGTACTTATGACCCAATAATATTTCAAACAAAATTTATTCAAATCGACCTATTGGTTCTAAAAATGTATACTTTTGGGGGTGGGGGGGGGGGGGGCCTCCCTGGATAACTGCAAATATTTCCTCTCTAACTTTCCTTGAACAAACTTTAATGTACACCTCAAAAAGAAGCCGAATACCAAAAAGTCAACTAACTCGTCCATCGGAGTCATGAGAAGAAGATTTTTTAAATTTTGGGGCAATAATTTTCTTGCACCCCTCTCAATGGGGGCAACATATTGATTTCAACAAAATTGGAATGACCCGTCCCAACCATCACCCACATGAGATAATATTGGAATCGGACAGGTCGTTTAGGACTCAAACACCACCGTTACGATGACGGGGCTGGGGAGGGGGAGTGGGGGGGGGGGACGTACATATTATTCTGGGCTTTCAATCAGATGAGCTAAAATGTTACAATACTATTCTTCAAGGTTTGGCTCTTGACAGCAATCTCTATTGGGAATTCTTTGATCTGAAACGTCAGTAGTATGCAACGTGGTTTTGAGGTACAGGTTGGATGACCTCGGAAGTGACATCATGTCACGTGACTCAGTGGCGCCATGTTGTGTTGTCATGGTATGGTTGTGACGTCGTCTCCATAGTAATATGTGGTGTTAGTGCGCATGCGCAGCGCGGCGCGTGTTGTTAGGGTGATACGTGTTTCCGTCGGTCATTTGTATACTGGAGGCCGCCATCTTGGTTTTTATGGTAGCACGTGGTTGCTACATGTATGTAACCTAAACCTTCTTAAAGGATAGGGTATGTTGGGAGGGTATGTTCCTTTGTACAAGAGTAATTTCCCGATTCGTAATAAGCTATCGAGCAGTTACTGAAAAGTTATTGCTCGAATGACTCGAAGCCCATCGAGCAAATGAGCAAATTATACGGGTGGGAGAAGCTGAGGTATCCAGAAGGAACCCCTGAGCAGCAGTGAGCAACTGCCAGACTCTCCAATGTACTAATTCTACATAAGCAGGGTTAGCGGAGATTGGAAACGAGTGAACCATTCTCACTATATATATACAGCATCACCGAGTCCCCGCTGGAGCAATCGGGTTGAATGGTCTTGCTCAAGGCGCACAGCGCTGTTACAGCTAATCAGGATCGAGGCGTCATCCTTTTGGTTTGAAGTTCAATGCTCTAACCACTGAGCCTGCCACCGCCTCCCTTTTAACAATATATTTTATGTGGACTTTGCAGTTCCAAGGTCCAGGTAAAATATTGTAAGTTTTTAATCGTTCAGGCAAAGTGTTGTAAAATTCAGCGTCCTGATGGTCGGACACCTCTACCTTCCTGGTATATAATTGTTGTATGTTTAAAAATGCAGTACTTTATCAATGGAAAGTATATTTGTAGCGAAAACTGTTCGATAAAAGCAATTAGATATGTTCCAAATAGTCGGCAGGGGTGCCCCCCCCCCCCACACACACACCCAATATTTGTTAAAAATCAAGCTAGTTGGAAATTTCCCAAGCAAAAATTCCAACAGTTGGAAATTCGAAGCATTGTTTCAACTTTTAAGGGAGGTTTTTTTCCGAATGTGATATTATATACTATTCAAAAAGTAGGGGATATTTGATAAAAGTGAGATATATGAAGGAATATATTTATATTTTCATCAAAAAGGCAGTTGAGGCATTGCACTGTGACGTCTGGTAAATGATTTCACCGATAGTTGGTTGTCTGACAAGCACACATTCCACGCACTGGGCTGTAGAAGACATGGACAGTCAGTCAGAGAATTCACCACATTCACTCCAAGACCTCAATACCTTGTAAATCCTCCTCGATTCGCGAGACAAGCGCGGATCCGACGTGGCATACTCCTCACCAAACGTCCAATATCAGCATGACTGATGTTATTCTTTCTGCGGTGCAGCGGTGAGTTCCAGGACATTAGTAGGGTTGGGGGTGGACTGTTAGCGTTGTCGTAGGCGCCTGCCAAGCATATCCCAGACGTGCTCGATTGGTGAAAGGTCTGGACTTAGTGCTGGCCAAGGAAGTGTAGTGATGTTCTGCTCCTGGAAGAACTCTGTAGCGACACGGGCCCTGTGTGCTCTTGCATTGTCATCTTGGAAAATGATTCAAATGGCACCACATGAGCTGCTAACATGTTGTCACGGTAGTACTGCCCTGTGACACGCCCTTGGATGATCCACCACCAATACGATCGTGCTGCCTGGCGGTTACGTCATGGTATCGTTCGCTCTGCCGCCGCCACATTCTGTTTCGCCTGTCGTGGAAGTCGAGAGTGAACCTCGATTCATCGGAAAACATGACGTTGCACCACTGACGACTGTCCGAGCGCTGCCGTGTTCCACACCAATTTCGCCTTGCTGCGATGTGACGTTCAGTCAAACGTGGAATTATTCGAGGTCGTCGAGAGTACAAATTCTAGCTGTGTAGGCGATTTCGGATAGCCTGCCCACTGACTCGCACATCTGTCGCTCGGTGCAGATGCTGTCCAATTTCTGAGGCACTTTGGTGGCGGTTACGTAATGTTGTGGGTCGGATGAAACGATCCTAGTTGGCAGTTGTCGGCCTTGGGCGACCGGACCGACGTCTGTCATCAACACTGACGGTAGAGGGGCCACAACCTGCTAATTACCGATTGATTAACGTTGAGAATTTGAAGCACTCCAGTCTGTCTGTTGCCAGCTTCCAACATGCCAACGGCACGTAAACGTTCGTCACGTGTCGTCTTCGCATACCTCAAAAGTTACGTTTCGACTAGAAAGTATTGATGAACGAGTTTATACTAAGAAAAGAACGATGAGACCTCCGAGAAAGATCGTCGAATACAAATGAAAATTTCAAAACGTACCCCACAGACATTAACGCGGCGCACATGAGACCTATATGCAATGTACTGACTCCGAGACTACAGTTTGTATTAGGACTCAAAATGTGCCCCCCCCCCCCCCCCCCTATGTAACGATATGTCCTGAAATTTAAAGTTACTACCAAAATTGTCCACAGTTTTCTTTGGCTATGTACTCTCATGAAAACAGATATGGCTAGACTGAAAAATTTTATTCGTGTTATACAAATGGTATTGTTGAATTAATATCTCACACATATTGTGACATACAGGCTGAGTTAGTTAGCTAATTCCTTACTCATACTTTGTAAGCATAATGAATGGTTGTGAGTCATTGAGTTCATTTCAAGATTAGATTAGTGTATTCATTGCTCAGCGTGACCTCATATTTGAGATGATTCATTAATAAATTATTGGTTAAATACTGATTTTTAAGCATTCTGCATACATGCACATTTATGTAATTGACACAATACCCAAAGAAGGCACACAGAGCCTACTCATACAGGCTACAGTACCACGAGAAATTGTCATTTTGTGTCGTCTTAAAACCTCAAATTGTGTATATAGATATTTAGCTACAGTCATTTAAACTGATTGGAAATATTCTCAGAATGCCAAAAGCCTACTGGTACAGTCACTCGGAGTATCCATCTCTAGTTTAAATTTTGATAGATCTATACCTGTTGGTCGGGATTAAAAGTGACAGCAACTTGGGTAAGGTAGTCCTGAGTGTATAGTGCGACCGTGTCAGGTACAGACACAGGTATGGGTCGCATTGGCCGGGTCCGGCAGGTAACACGATCAAATACAGTAGAGCAGTCCAAGCACCAAGAGCTTATACATGTTAGCCCAATAATGTTTTCGGTGAGATATCCTTTGCCGTGGTACGTGGTGGGTAGAATAGATCGTACGAAATGTATGTTGCGACCGTGTCAGGTAAAGACACGGGTATGGGTCGCAATGGCAGGGTCCGGTAGGTGACACGATCCAATACAGTAGAGCAATCTAAGCGCCAAGAGCTGATGTATGTTGATTCAATAATGCTTTCGCAGAGGTATCTATCGCCGTCGCTGCTCGACTGTGCTGAACTGGTGCAGGTCTACCAGTGTATATTTCTGCCGTAGTAAGTGGTGGGTAGAATAGATCGTGTAAAAGGTATAGTGCGGCCGCGTCAGATAATTTCACGGGTATGGGTCGCACTGGCCGGGTCCAACAGGTAACACAGTCAAATACAGTCGTGTCGGCTGGAATAAACATTAAAAAATGAAAGTGAAAATAACGAAAGCAAAACGCTGACTCGAAATAACTACCTCTGCGGATTAAGGTTTTGAGTATATACAAGTGTGTTGTAGAAATAATTGGTGTAACAGGATGTACAACAAACATTGGTAAATCACAAGCTCGATATTGGTATGAAAAGAATGCTTCAAAATGGCTGCTGAAAGGAATGGTTTCGCGCGCCGAAGGCGTGCAGGGACGGTATGGGGGACAAGCCCCTTTCGACCCTCAGTGACTGTAGATGATTAGTTCTCGCATGTCTAGGCGTGTTGAAGGAGGAGCGGCTACCGGTACTCAGCAGAAATGGCTGAATATCACAGTCTTATAGGAAATGGTTGACAGAGTGGTAAGAGACTTCAGACAGGCGTGCATGTGATGTTTGGAAGAGATGTGACTGGTCAGTGGAGCAAATCAACATCGCAGCTATAGGCTGAGAAAGGAGGTGTATCTCCGTTAGTTGATTGTTTTGCTTTCGTAAGGTAATTGCCAAGCACCGGATACAGGTTGTACAAACAAAGGTAGAATTGAGGTGTTAGTACAAGCATCTCAGAGAATAAATTAGTGTTAGAGTAGTGAATTGGATCGAATTAAAAAAGTGTTTATGGTCTGAGGAATCCTCGAGTGAAATTTGTAGGTAAATCAATGTGTCACTAAGTCATTGCCGTAAAATAGGATATAAATTGGTGTTAGGCATTACAGATGTACACTGTCCTTGTTCATTTAACCCCCCCCCCCCCCCCCCCCCCGACTCCCGGGAGGAAACGGTGTGAAGTGTGGTGCCGACTCACGGTTGTTTGTGGGCCAAAAGCGCTGCAGACAATACGCATGAGATGCATTGTGTTGGTAACTTGCATCGCGTTCGGTCACCTACAAATAAAAACATCTTTTACAGCCCGGTGGGGCTCTGAATCAGAGAAAAAAAATCAATCAACGTGTCGCCTGCGTAGTCAGGTGACAGTGCAGGCAGACTTAATAGCTTAGCAAGGTATCGTTTTATTTATGAAGGGACAACATGTCTACCGTGGCGACAAGGATTAGTATAACCAAGCACCAAATTTCGGCTAAGAGATGTCGATGTCAGGTAGATTGGTAACAACCGGGGGGGGGGGGGGGGGGGGACGCATGTCACTCGTTCCGCACGGTAATAAAAACCGGGTCTGGTTCTGGTATGCATTGGTAAATGTTGCGGAGTTGCAGCACAAAGTTAGTCAAAAAGAGAGGGGGATCTTTGTATCCCCCTTTGGCCACGTGAAAACGTGGAATGCAGTGTTGCGCACTCGCTATGGTTTGCTGGCCCAATTATAGGAGTTGTCGGGCGAACTGCATTAGGTTGGTTAGATGTTTGGTTTCTCAATAGTCACTGTATCGGTGCAAGAGGTAGGGCACCGTATGCGTGGATATGGGTAAGACCGAGAGCGTTTGGTAGAAGCGTGTATTAAACTCTGCTGACTTATTGCAATATGGTTGGGGTGCGTTTCACTGCATCAATAACATCATTCTCAATTCTTTTTCTCAGGTTCTTTTATATTACATCTGTGGGATCAAAGTATTGCATCATTTTCTTGGGTTTGAAATGCTGGGTAATAAATTTAACAGCTCTCTTCAACTTTCTAGTACGGAAATCGAACGAAGAATGAATAACACTATGAAGATTTCAGGAGTTTAAAGTCGCACTCCGTCATTCAAAACGTTCAGTGAACGACTCCTCAGGACTACTCAACTGTAATAATTAAAATATCATATTTCTCCACTGGAGTAATTGAAACTCATAGGACTCAACCCACGGCTAACATTCCAAAGTCATTTACCGTTAATGTTAGCGTACGCAAATTGTCACCAACGCTCCCTTCCCCAAAGTAAAACCCAACAGGATAATAAAACTATTTACAAGGTACATTTCCCGATCCTCCCACATTATTGTGATAACATTCCTCCCCCTGAGGTATGTTCTGCTGATGTTTATTGAGTATGTGAAGACCACGTGGACAGAAAGCAACATTTGGAGTGTGGAGGTATGGTCGGTTTATGGCAGGAGTATAAGAACGAATAATGATTGTGAAGGATATCACATCTTTCTTTTGGTTCGTTCATTGATTCGCACCTTGGACTCCGCGGTGATAGCAACTCGACAATGGAGCTCCCACTTGTTATCCAAGAGACACTTGTCAGAGTGAAGGCAACTCTTGCCACCACCTGGAGTATCCAGGTGCTCAAGGGTAAAATTCACCTGACAGTGGATTTTGATAGAAAATCAGAACGGCCGTCCTTGGAGGGGTGTAGCACCTTTCGTGAGGGGATTTCCCCTCACACTGGTCACCCTCCTAGTGACACGGATAAGTTGGATGAAGGCCGCTGGAGCAATACAGCCACCAAGAAGAAGAGGACGAGAAAGGAGGGACCCTCCGTCAGACGACGAGATGCCCGCCGAATGACGGAGTTCCTGGAGAAGACGAGGAAGGAAAAGGAAGAGAAGGAGGCAAGTGAGGGCGTCAAAGGGACGACTCCTGTCACCCCTGAACAACCCCTGTCCAGCCCGGTACCCCCCTTCCAGGAGGAGGGTCCGGAGGACTGTGGGTCGTCAGGCGACAGCTCATTCTCCAGCTCATCAAACTCTTCATCTGAAGATGAGATGGAGGAGGATGCTCTGTCAATGGTGCAAGAAGCTGTCTCAGATGACGCACCTTCCACCCCTCTAGCTCTTGCTTCTCCAGCCTCTTTGGACCAGGAGTCCGACCAGGAGGAAAGCTTCCCGGAGTCCGTGGAGGCATTCCTTGGGGAGGAGATTCCAAACGAGTTTCTCCGATGCACGATCCAGTCCCAGTACGACTTCTTCCTAAAAGAAAAATTCTCAGCAGACGCTATCAAGAAAATCCTCATGAAGTGTCTCCCAGGGTCCGAACAAGAACATCAAGAAATAGCAGCAAGGATCAGGCCGTACAAAGCCAAAGAAGAACCAACTCTTCCGCCTGATCCGACCACTCCACCAACTACTATCTCTCCATCACACCCTCCTCCTCCAAAGAATAACCGCAGGAGGCACAGACGCCGCTGATTACCTTAACTCTTCCTACTTTTCCACGTCCAGACAAGCCAAAAACTAGAGCCAAATCACATACAATCAAACAGGGTCGAAAAGGGCGTGCCCCCATACCGTCCCCGCGCGCGTTTGGCGCGTGAAACCATTTCGTTCGTTCGTTCGTTCGTTCGTTCGTTCGTTCGAAAGATATCACAACCTCCTGAGCCAACGAGCATCCAAGGTGGGATAATATTCACACATTTATACTTATCTGTAAAATATATCATC
Source organism: Pictodentalium vernedei (assembly GCA_031216915.1). Taxonomy (NCBI): domain Eukaryota; kingdom Metazoa; phylum Mollusca; class Scaphopoda; order Dentaliida; family Dentaliidae; genus Pictodentalium; species Pictodentalium vernedei. The sequence goes on from CM062297.1 coordinate 267,493,234, forward strand.
AAATAAATGATTAATCGCACAATGGCTAGTCACAACCATGACAGTTTTGCGGGTGGAGGAAGAATTAATTTATTTCAACCATAATAACTGTAAATAAAATGTATCTTATATCTTTTCATTATTCCACTGTAGGCCTGCATAAAATTTGAGATTCAATATATATTTTTACTATTTAATGCTTTAAAAAATATAAAAAGATAATAAAATTACATAAACTTATGTTAACTTCTATTATATTTGTTCTTTTGTACCTCCCCCCTCTTCTAGTATATCATAGGTGGCGAAATCGCTCTATGGCGAAATCGATCGGTGTCGAAATCGCCGGGTGGCGAAAACGCCGCCATTCGGTAGCTTTCCCGGTTTAAGATGCACGTTAAAAATTTTGTCGATTGGTTCTCACGAAGTGCTTATACATTCTTTTAAACTTTTGGGCGCACTCCATCAAGTCCCTGTTTTGTACATTTATATCTTTCTTAATTTTAAGATTATTTCATTCTTTTTCATGAGATATTTAACGTAGTTTTTCTTTGGGACGTCTTCTTTTCGGTTTGATGTGTGCATCAATATTTTCTTGTATTTCCAACATTGCTCCTCACAGGAACCTCTTTCATATTACAAAAATGGCATTATGGGACATGTAGCTATTGCCACGTTGAAAACCGAACGAGACGTGGATGATAATCTGTCATATTCTAAATCGTGTGCAATAAAAAATATAAAATATTGAAGGGCATATCTTGATATCATTAGATACCGGTCTTTTACAAAGAAGACATCGACTAGTTGAAAAGTGTTTGAAGAGGTAGAAATACCCCAAATCAACCAGGAAATCTCTCGATACATTTCGGTATCGGGGAAAAATGGTTGTTGTGTTTAATTACCGGAAACATTTTTTCTTCCATCTTCAACCTTCTTGGAAGATTCGTTGATGTTTCATGTTTGAGGAGAGAAGTCATAATCAGTAACCTGGAATATTTAATAAGGATAGGCTGTTACATTTGTTACGGACAGTACTGTTTGAAATCTTATTTTTGTATACAGTCATTCAGGCAGTAACGGTAGTCTTTGCAAGACTGTGACCCGGGGCCCTCCTGGCCCTCACAGTCTTTGAGAGACCCGTTCAAATCTAGTCTGACTAAAAATGAAAGAAACTGACCGCATTTGGGTCGACTCAGTCCACGCTTCATATCGAAGACACAAATCACATAATCAACATTCTACTTGTCGTACTCAGCCCAAATATAATTTATTTACGTGTCTGCATCATTTTTTAACGCAAACACAGCATCAAATTCTAGAAATGTTGAAAAATATCCGACTTCAACACGTAAAATAACATCATGTTTCAAAGATAAACAAATTGTACTACGCATGCGCACAGATACTGTGCGCATGTGTAGTACAATTTGTATATCTTTGAAATCGGTGTTTTTTGACGTGGTGAAGACGGATATTTTTCAACATTTTTTGAATTTGTTGTTGTGTTTGCGTTAAAAAATGATGCAGACACGTAAATAAATTATATTTGGGCTGAGTACGACAAGTAGAATGTTGATTATGTGATTTGTGTCTTCGATATGAAGCGTGAACTGAGTCGACCCAAATGCGGTCAGTTTCTTTCATTTTTAGTCAGACTAGATTTGAACGGGTCTCTCAAAGACTGTGAGGGCCAGGAGGGCCCCGGGTCACAGTCTTACAAAGACTAGCAGTAACAGGTCACAGGCAGTAACGGGTCAGGCGATGTTGAGCCTTAAAAAAATCGAATTTGAAGAGCATTTCAAACTAAAATTTTATTCCAGTTAGAAGAAGTAATTTGTTGCCCCTCGTCTTAGAAAGTTTCGCGAGTTTGTTGTTTTTTGTTGACGAAAGTGATTTTTTTTTAAAAAGACTGAATGTGCACCGGAAGAAAATTTCGACACGCGAAACCGCAAAAAAAGTTTACGTCTCAGTTACGGGATGAGAAAGATAAAGAGTGTGAATGTAATTATTATTATTTCAACAGGTTTGCCTACGCTTCAAATTCACGAAAAAATAATTGGGATAAATATCTGGCATCATGATATATTTATTCCGTTTCAACAGCGAGTCGAGTTGTCAATACCGGGTCACTGTCAGACATGCACATTAAAACCCATTGAAACACTGCTCCAGTTGAACTATTTTTAGAAAATAAACTCTAGACTACTGCATTTGATACACTTCGTTTTCACTTCTTTCCACTGTAAAAGTTGTAAAAAAGTGTGGTGAAATTAATTCAGAGAAGACAAAAAAGACTTTTTGTGTCCAATAAATACATATAAATTGGGAAAATAGATCGCCAGTGGGTGCCAAAGAGGGTGATTCTTTATAGACGCAAGCCACCCGTTACTGACCAAATCGTGACAGGCAAACGATCTTATTTTATAAAATAAACAGAAGCTTTATCTGAATATTTCCGCTGCAATAATGAGTGTCAGATACCTGTCTGTCAATAACAAAAAACAAACTTTGGATAACTTATTTTATTTGAGAGAAATAAACGAAAATATGAAAGGTGACCCGTTAAACCCTGACTGACTGTAATTATATTTTTATGTCCAAACTTGGGTGAACACTGAATTTCAATTTCCTGAAAGCTGAATACACTGGCACTGATGGAACGGTGTCGGATCGTTTCGCCCCAATTCGCGTTTGCCCGCGTCGTTTCCCCCGGGTCGTTTTGCCCCCGTAATGGTGGCAAAATGACCTGCGTCACCTACAAATAAAAAAATTATGAAGTTTTTTATTTTATTTTTTCAAGTGAAAAAGTTTATATTTCCCAAACAAACCAATAAGAATGTCTCAAAATGTCATCAGCACTTCTCTCTCCAGAGTGTGATTAAGGGCCTATATAAGTAATGAAATTTTGTTTATTTTGAAAATTCTCACCTCCGATATTCCTTCATTTCAAATCAGATATACATAAAATGTACATCAAAATGAAGGTTATTATGTATAGAACACTAAACACGTGTAATCAACTCATAGAGTCGACTGTAGGCACCACTGGTTCCTGGAAGTCTGCTGCCGTATTCGCACCAGAACTGATAATTTAATAATATTTCACGAAAACAACTTGTGGCCAAATGTGCTTTACATATCCAAGAACAAAGCTAGGGATCAAAATTCTTCAAAACCCGGCGACAGAGCTGCATTGGGGAAAATTCCAAAGCCTTTGCTTTTGTTTACGTTTGAGTATACTTTCGATTTCTGGTCGACGTCATCGGACAGAAAAAGCATGTAAAAACAACGCCGTCTAAAATCAAATAATGAAACAGATCGCCTTCATACAGTATACTGTTATTAGATAGAGATTGTACAGTTGCCATATTCAATGCAAGGTATCATGACCCCTGTTGAAATTTCTTAGAATTGCGATTTTGTTTTTTGATGGAAATTCCTGGTAACGAGTGATTTGCACATGTCTGACGAGCATGGAAACCATCTTCAATAAAAAATGCAGACCTATCGCCGTATTCGAAAATGTTTTGAATGCCTAGCTTTGTTCTTGGACATATGAAGCACATTTGGCCGCAAGTTCTGATGAAATATTATTTTATTATCAGTTCTGGTGCGAATACGGTAGCAGACTTCCAGGAACCAGTTGTGCCTACAGTCGACTCTGAGTTGATTACATATGTGTTTCGTGTTCCATACATCCCAACCTTCATTTTGATGTATAATTTGTGTATATTTCATCTGAATTTAAGGAATATGTGAGGTGAGAATTTCAAAATAAAACAAAATTCCATTACTTATATAGCCCCTTAAGGGCCTATATAAGTAATGGAATTGTGTTTATTTTGAAAGTCTCACCTCTCATATTCCTTAAATTCAGATGAAATATACACAAATTATACATCAAAATGAAGGTTGGGATATATGGAACACGAAAAACATATGTAATCAACTCATAGAGTTGACAGCAGGCACCACTGGTTCCTGGAAGTCTGCTAGCATATTCGCACTAGAACTGACAATAAAATAATATTTCGCAAGAACAACTCGTGCCCGAATGTGCTTCAGATGTTCAATAACAAAGCTAGGTGTTCAAAACGCTTTTGAGTGCAGCGATAGGACTGCATTTTGGAAAAGGACAACACTGTCTGCATTTTTTATTGAAGATGGTTTCCATGCTCGACAGACATGCACAAATCATTCGATACCACGAATTTCCATCGAAAAACAAAATCGTAATTCTAAGAAATTTCAACAGGTATCATGATACCTTGCATTGAATATGGCAACCTGTGTAATTTCTATCTAATAACAGTATTCTGTATGAAGGCAATCTTTTTCATTATTTGATTTTAGACTGCGTTGTTTTTACATGCCTTTTCCGTCCGATGACGTCGACCGGAAATCGAAAGTATATTGAAACATAAACAAAAGCAAAGGCTTTGGAATTTACCCCATGCAGCTCTGTTGCTGTGTTTTGAAGAATTTTGATCCCCTAGTTTTGTTCTTGGATATGTAAAGCACATTTGGCCACAAGTTGTTTTTAGTGAAATATTATTAAATTATCAGTTCTGGTGCGAATACGGCAGCAGACTTCCAGGAACCAGTGGTGCCTACAGTGGACTCTAGGAATGTGGTGTTAGAAAATAAGTCCATTGTGTTTAAACTGTGCTAAATAGTTGTTGTTTACGTTTAGATTTTGGAAAAGGGATGAGAATTAAAGCTATTCTATGAAGGAATAAATAAATATATATTATTTAATTCCTTTTCATATATTTTAATTTCCAAAAACTGCATTTAAATGAAGGTGGAGTTTTCAATTTTTTGAAAGTAAGTCACCTATTTTCACTTCGACACTCGCACATTGATCACGAATCTCCGAAGAAAAACCCCAGAAATAAACATGAACACAGTTGAAATATATATCATAATATAGCCTTTTCTTAAATTTAACTTAAATCCATATTTTACTGCTTCGTGAGTTTTTACCAGAGTTTGAAATGCATGTGATTTGACTCCGAACGTTTTTCATAAGTTACAATGGGAAAGAAATATTTGACTGTTGTTTTCCGGGATTTTGGGTCCAAAACTGATTCCCATCCGGAAGGCCGGGAACTACACTGAAATTCCGGGATTTTCCCGGGCATTCCGGGAGAGTTAACATGTCTGCTAGGGGTTTACTTTTGATTCGCGATTAAAGTTAATATCTTCTCCAGATCTGTTGTTTTTGTGCAAACAATGATTTTTACAAGCATTGTTGTTTGTCATTAATACATCTTTTTGTCTTTAATGCTTTTATTTCTATTTCGAAGGTTCTGTGTAAATCCCCTCAGCCACAAGTAGTTTCCTTCATTTCCAAGTAATTGCAATTATTTATGTCTGATTTATAGGGATCATTGCTTTTCGGCCTTGTGCGATTCGGCCTCGTGCTTTTCGGCCTTGTGCTTTTCGGCCTCAGGGTATTATTTGGGTTCTTTCAATGATATTTTTTCCATGATTATGGACAAGAACAAAATAAAAATCTTTTACAAGTTTCATTTTTTATTATATTTTTATATGTAATCGACAAAATTTAATATAACAGATATTACATTTCACTACAGAGAAGTGTGATTGAAATCGCTAAGAAGACACACATTGTTTGGAAAACAGTTTATCCAATAGACTGTTCAGAAAATAATTTCTTGCACCCTGGTAGACGAGTTTTAAACTGATTAGCACTGATTATGACTTACTGGAAAGCAATTACTACAAATACATGTATATTGAAAAACATTTGCACTATGACTGGATCGCTTGAAACTATTAAATTATTTTGCAGTTATTTACTATAAAGCATCAATAGGTGCTTTGCAGCAAATAATTGCAAAATAATTATGTTCGGGGAGGCATGACTTCAGTTGACTCAGACTGGGTCACTTGAAACGATTAAATTATTTTGCAGTTATTTACTGTAAAGCACCAATACTGTAGGTGCTTCACAGCAAGTAAGTGCAAAATAATTATGTTCGGGGAGGCATGACTTTAGTTGACTGGGTCACTTGAAACGATTAAATTATTTTGCAGTTATTTACTGTAAAGCACCAGTAGGTGCTTTACAGTAAATAATTCCAAAATAATTATGTTCTGGGAGGCATGACTTTAAGTTGTAAATAATTTTAGAATTATTTGCTGGAAGGCAATTACTATATATACATTGACTGGGTTACTTGAAACGATTAAATTATTTTGCAGTTATTTACTGTAAAGCATCAGTAGCTGCTTTACAGTAAATATATGTAATTGCAAAATAATTCTACTACTAATAATAAAGCAATACTTTATGACTAGCACTTGAAACTATAAAATTATTTTGCAGTTACGACAAATACATAAGCACATATTCATTTACTTGAAACTATATATACTGGCAACTTTACGCAAGAACTGCATTGTTGTCAGACTATTGTCCATATAACTAGCCCTAGATGCATCAAGGCGTTCCTGAATGTTTTTATATTTCTGCCTGATTTCCTTCTCAAAGCCTCCAGCCTCAACGTTTATTTTAACGTTCTCTGCTTCAGTCAGCAGAAACGGAACAAGATGATAGAAGCCAATACCCGTGGCACCACATCTACCATTAAATCGTCTATACCAGGCTTCCAGGCCATTATTTGTTCGAACAACATGTTCGAAAACACTCCATGACAGAACATCGAATGTGTTCATTATTCATCCACTGATCATCTACATACTTACATGTAACAAGTTTTTTCAATGGCTCGTTGCTAGTTGCATAAGCTCTAGCTTTCAAGTCTCTGAAAGTGTCAGGGATATGACTGGCTGGCAAGAATGGGAGTGCCATCAGATTTCGCACACATAAATGGACTGCCTTATTTTCCATGTAGGTTGTGGCAAGTCCTAAACCTTACACTTTTTTAAACACAGCCTGGGTCCAGTGGAATACACAACCCTTAATGCTTACTGGGGGGAACACATCACGAACAGCCTGCCATGCAGCTTGTTCAAAATCTAACACTACATTCAGATTCTCAACACGAGCCTCTCCATCAATTTTTTGAAGCACAGCCTCTAATGCATTGATGGACATAAGTTGTCCATTTCCTTTGAAGGTCCCCCCCCCCCCCCCCCCCTACAACCTTGAAGGTACCATCGATGAACCAACATTTCGCATTTTTAAGTAAGTTCAATTGAAATGGTGTGGAAAATACTATATGACGATAAGTTTCCATGTGAATATCGGCAATTTTAAAATCATCACAGTCCAAAACATCCCTGTTAATTTCGAAATTGAGATCCCGTGGTGTTTTGGGTCTCTGTTTAGTTCTCATTTTATTCACGGTATCTCTAACGAATTTCCTTCCGGGTTTTAGAAATGCGTTTTCATCGGATACAGTGCTTTGAATTGCATCCTCTGCTATGGATGTAGCTGACCTAAACGTGTTGTCTTTTGCTATGTCTTTTGCAGATTTGTATACAGCTTTCTTTACCTGTAATGTCATGTCTGGGGGATGGTTGTGTTCCTTGTTATTTTTTATAAAGTGACTACCCATCGGAGCAACAATGACCAGACACATGTTTCCTTTCTGTCGAACACTACATTGCCATCTTGTTCTAAGCTCATTCGACGTCTTCACACCATAGGAATACCCATCACTGGATACATGTACTAATAGCAGGGCGCCCCGTTTGCTGGCATTGGGCATGATGGTGTAAGTGACTGGAGAGTAATCGATGATCTCATCAGGAAGATCAGGGTCATTGATAGACTCCTCCATTGCTTCATTAACTGTATTGCCGTGATGCTGATGAGGTAAATCAAAGCCCACGTTTAGTAATTCATCAGGTTCAGCAGAGGGTGGTTGAAGTTCATCATTTGTGTAATGTGGTGGTTCTTCCATCAAATCTGCTAAAACCTCAACGTTATGGTGGTCAGTAAATGTGTTGAGGATAGGTTCAGTTTCCATCAACTCTTCTGTACTATTTGGCAGTTGACAGGTGTAGCAGACGAAATTTAGGTTCCGTTTTTTCTTCATCACTTCTCTGTAAATGTTCAGTGGGATTCCATTGTCACATTTTCTGTGCTGCCAGTCCCCACAGCTATCACATGAGAGGGCATGCTGTTTTGGTCTTACTTGCCGACCACAAAACCTGCACGGATACATTGTGATTGATGAGCAACCTCACTGCAAAACATTTATATACTCCACTGACCAGTATGAACAACAAAGTAAACAAAAAATGGTCGCACTTTTCAAAGTGAGTACCAAGCTCATGTTAATCAAAACATTTTATAATTAAAAGAGAAGGAATCAAGGAAGGAATTAAAACTTTCATTCATCATTACATGTAAATCAACTGGTCGCACTTTTCAAAGTGAGTACCAAAAATCATGATGAGCTTATTTCAATCAAAACAATGATCGCTATTAGGTTTTTTTTAAATTCATTGTCCTTTCATTCAGAAAACAGTTTAATGGGAAATGCACAGGCAGAAAAACTGATGGTGTGAAAAAAATCATTAAATGCATATATAAAAACAAAAAAATAACTGAAAAAAATGACAAAAAATAAACAAATAAGTGTCAAAAAGAATGGGAAATGCACAGACAGAAAAACTGATGGTGTGAAAAAAATCATTAAATGCATATATAAAAACAAAAAAATAACTTAAAAAAATGACAAAAAATAAACAAATAAGTGTCAAAACGTCGAAGGGAAATAATTTATTTGGGATGCCATTCGGCCTCGAAACCTGCGCTTTTCGGCCCAAAACGAGGCCGAATAGCACACAAAAAAGTTTGGGGCCGACTCACGCGAGTCTGAAAAGTAATGGAGCTGATTTATATATAAATTGCAACCGCGAGGTGAGACAAGAAGATTAATTAACTGAAATTTAGGGACAAAACAACTTGTCTCTGACTTAAGGGCGAATCAACCTGTGGCGAATGGTGATTCAGATGAAATGGGGGGCGGGGGGTGAACAGGATTTGGGGAAATATGACCTGTGACTGGTGGAGTTGGTCCAAACTTTGACCCAAAGCCAGAGGCTGTTGTATAATTTTTTCATTCTATCAAGATGTGGGCCCAACACTCAAAACTGATGCAAAGATGCCAGGGGTTATTTTGGGTGTCTACAGGGGTCGAATATGGGACATTTTCCCAATGGCATTTTGACATGATTTTTCCCAATTCAAACCCAAAATTTCCCAATCTCAGTCCTCATTCAAATAAAAATTTATTTCTTCAATTCTTGAAGGTCTAATTTTGACTTTAACCACTTTTTACTACACAAAAATAGGTGCCCCAACAGGCATTGTTCAGATATGTTTGCAAGTTACATCTGGTGAACCTTGTCGGTTGTTTCTAGGGAAGTCTTGGCTGCCTACATAGACACAACTGCAAAGCCACAGAATGTAGACTATCACAAAAATATCTTCAACATTAAGAGTATAAGAACAATTTATTTGAGAGGAGATAACAGAGACTGATATTTATTTCATGTGACTGTTTGTTATACAGTTAAAACTAGAAGTTCTGTCATGAAATGTGCACAAATAGCACGTCGATCTGCGCGTTAATCTACGCTTTATGACCATAGTAAGGCTATCAAATTCTGTGCATATGGTCAATTGGAACCTTCATGATGCTAATTTTCCCAATTGCATGGGCCCCAGACACTTTTAGTGTTGAAACGATTAATGCCATTTGGATTTTTACCAATCGACCTATCACTGGATAGGAGTTGACAGTTTATCGACTAGTCAGTTATACAATATCAGGTGCTAAACTAAACAAAAGTAAAGTCTACAAAATTGTGGTTTTCACTAAATTCATTGGCTGGTGTGGCTTCCAAATTATGATAAAATTAATGAGTCTAACTGCATGACATTACAGAAGTCAGTGTTTCCATGTCTTTACGACCAAACAACCACAAAAAATATATTGGTCTAATAATAAATCTTTGGTGTTCCTAATGGAAATTCAGGAGAGTGCCCAGAGTATTTGGTTCTGTCAAATATTTTTGAGCAAAATCTAACTTTCCCTGAAAATTCCCTTGTATGCTGTGGTTTAATAAGAAATTTCTGCACTTTGTTATTGAGCTAAAAACTTTGAAAGCAGAAAACAGGTCACTGAAGAAGCATACTCTGATGACTCGATTGTTCCATGATCTGCATAATTTAATCAACCCCCAATGAAAAGCTAGACAAACTATAAACAATAGCCTGATTGAATATTAAATGCATCATGTGACCAAACAGTGTGATTTGTTTGGTCAGTATGTGCACCACGTAATGCAAGTTGTAAAACTTCATTCAGTAGTAAATACTCCCTGTGGGAACCCCGGGAAGTAAGCAGCACTTGTTTACTGTGGTAAACCAGTTCCGCTTTACTAGTAAAATAGGACCCAGTCACCAATGCTTGGGGTGAAAGTCCTCTAAAATGGGCAACATGTTGATCAAAATTGACTAAACTTGACTTCATCTCCATGTTGTGTCACGATTAGCCATGGTGCATAAATGTGTGACGTTAACCACCAACAAACAAACATTCAGGAGTAAATACCATTATGTGACGTTTTATTTTCTGACCAATCTTACTGCAACATTTACCCAAAAACAAGAACGTGTTGAAAAAGCATTAACTTCTGTTCAGTTCTGTAAATGTACTTTTGCTGTCCTTGTTAATTACAGTGACACAACAGTTTACAGGTATACTGTTCACACCTCATTTATGTGTTTTAGTCAGTTTAATGCAGTCTCAAATCTTTGCCCGGTAATTGAATCTATTTTCTTGAAAATTAGACAAGCGTGAAAAAGAGAGCTTCTTGTTTCCTATTTAGAAAAGTGAAGAAATGCGATAGCGAGGATTTCCGCTAGGGGAAAATTTGTGGGTCCAGAATTTAAGGAAAGTGAAACTCAGATGCCGAAGGCGTCTGCCACACGTGCCCAAGGCATGTGCGTATAGAGGGGGATTAGGGGGGGGGGGGGGGGGTTCCCTTGTGAAAATTTTGATTTTTAGGTGCTCTCTGGTGGCCTCTAGGGGCATTCTGGTCACTAAAATGCTGAATAATTGAAGTGGAAAATATGTATTTTTTCCTCCTACAATTCTCTAAATTATTTCCTCCTACAATTCACTAAATTCCCACGGGACACACAATACTACATCTGGTCGGAGGTTTCATAAAAATACAAACCCAAAACAACACAAAATCCACGAATCCTGACAGTGACTGCGACCCTTGACCTAAATTTTTTTTATACGTGCCAACGTAAATAATTGGAAATGCAGAGAGAACAAAATATTCGCAAAGAATCATGATGCGGACGTGTGACGTCCTGCACGTGCAATTACATCATTTATCGCTGGAAATAAAAGCCTGTGATTTCGGACCAAACACGACAATTTGAGTCCGAAATTTTATAGACGACGTTCAGGATTTAAACTTTGTTTCCCCCTCTCGTCTGGGGGTTATAAAGTATCAGGTTGTCGCCAGTAATAGTAGGCATAGTATACAACATAATTATGCCTACATGTATATTACGTGGAAACAAAAGATCCTGAGTTTCGTTACGATACAGAATTATACTCGACATTTTAACCACAAGCTTTTCTGACTGATCATAGTATGATCGGCGGGGGAAATGGGTCCGGTCTAGCGGAAACCCGGCGATAGTGCTTCTCAAATCGACAGCATTTTCTTAAAGGAACACAAATTGGAAACTTCAAGGCTTTAGAGAATACATGGCGACTAATCGGCGAGTGATTCACTAATTGGTTAATAAATTTGTTTAGTACTAATCACGTCAGTGTCGACTAGTTGAAAAATCGTTCCAACGCTGGACTCTTTCCCAACGAGGGTAGAAGAATCTCTGGTTGCAGAAGTGAAATGAGAGATACGTAACACTGAAACAGTATTGAATTCTGTACTTAATCACGTCAGTGTCGACTAGTCGAAAAATCGTTCCAACGCTGGACTCTTTCCCAACGAGGGTAGAAGAATCCCTGGTTGCAGAAGTGAAATGAGAGATACATAACACTGAAACAGTATTGAATTCTGTACTTAGGGTTGCCTCCGGATATGCATTTCTGAGATATATCTACTAGTTGTGTAAATATTTTTGAATGTTTGATGGATTGGGAATTTGAGGTTGGAGAAAAATTCATGCCCCAATCTCATTGGGAATGGGACTCATATTTAGCTAATGTTGTCAACCTTGAAAATCTGGACTGCAAATATGATCTTAAAACAAGCAATACATTAGTGATGAGCCGATAAGAGATTTGCCTATTCATCTGAAATCAAATAGTTTTGATTTACTATCTACCAATGCCGATACCAAATAGTTTTGTTCACCCATTTTATTTCCGTAAAAATGGTCGAAAAAAGTGCAGTGGCAATATTGAATATACTTTCAGTACAAGTAATAAAATAAATTACGATAGCTATACAGTAAACACACCGCGTCATCGCTATTATCATACACAATAAGATATATTACACATTGGGCCAAATTTAAGACTTGCGTGCACCTTTTACCAGGCAAGATTCCGGCATGAAACATTCAGTTGAAAAGGGGCATGCATGATACATTCATACTTTATGCGATGTATGAGTGGGGTATGATAGGATGTGTCATTCGACAGCTAATTTAAATTGGCCAAAGCAAGCATACACTGGTGTAGTTTACTAATTACCGTTAGTATACTCCTATGTCCACATTCCAGAACGCATACGAAAACATCACAATGTCAACAAATTCGTCACGCGACTGACATGTGACCTGCACTGTAGAACTCATTCATGTTGATGTGGGTGTTTGGTAACAGGAAAGTCCAGCTCTCATGCTATTAGTTACTGTAAGTCGCCGGAAGTTGAAGCTCATGTCATAAAATAGTAAAAATACGTTGTTCACTTTTTGTGACTCCGCTTCACTGTGACATTGCAAACTATTTTCCTGAGGAACACACTGTCTCTCCCATTCCTGTTCTTGCGGGCGATGTTGCAAAAATATTGCCAGCTCTATCCTTGTGCTCATATTCACCACAGGGAAACAGTTTTGTAAAATGAACATCAGTTCACTGAAAAGTGTACTTCGACTCAAAAATCGCCAAATTTGAATTCCCAAATTATTTTTTGAGGGGAGGGGGGGTAAGTTATTTTTTTCAATGAGCAGTTAGACCCCTAGGTACTTATATAATTTTCAATGCTATATATGCCGCGGTGCATATAACATCAGAAATTATTATATTTCAGCCTTACTTGTGACAAAAAAAATTCTAATTATTTGGAGATTTAGCACCCATGTTTTGCCACAGGACTTGTATGGCAGGCCTCGAAATAACAGGATTTTGATAAACCTTCCAGCAGGTTGTCTCTTTTGACAATGGTTAACCTGTTGATCGGTTACCTAGACTTTTTTCATAAACCTATTGGTTAACCATTGCATTAAAGGTATTAATACTGACAAAGCTCCTGACATACCCAACTACAGTTCCTCCCAAATTAGTTTGGCGTTTAGACACAAGGGACCCAAGGCAGGCGAAGTACAAAACAGGTACATACACACGCCCCCCCCCCCCCCCCCCCCCCCCCCACATACACATGCACATTCACGGTATGCACGCTGCACGCATTAACATTTGTTGTTCTTTGCTTTTGTATATGATTTTTAAGTCTACTGAAAATTAAAGAATTTTAATTGTTTATTTTGCTGTGGCTTATTATTTTACAAATCCTAACACATTTGCCTCGAACTGGGAGTGGGAATTGGGCATTTGTGTGGGGATGGGGTCAAATACCATCGATGGACGTCTGTATTGCGAATACATTGAACTTTAGGGCATGGGAGTTCCATTGGCAGTCTCTGATTAACATTGGGAAAGAAATAATTGTAAGTCGTATCTACCTTCACCTACATTTCGGAATCCGGAGAATGTAATCCAAAGTTCCAAACTAAAACTTTATTTGTGCCACAATATTCGAAATCATTTGGAAAAACCCATGTTCACAACCATGCTGGCTGTTTATTCAAATGGAATAAGCACGTAAATAAGAAGTCAGCATTGGTGAATAAAAGACGTTTCCATAATGTGTTTGGAAATTTTTATCATGGATTGGTAGGGTAAAAAGGGGCGGAATGCAAATAATTAACAACAGCTCATTTGATTTTCAATATGTCTCCTTTTTATTGTATCGAAGACTTATTTTCAGCATCGTGCAGTGCGAGAGTTAATACCTCACGTGCGGTAAATGTATTAACAAAGCAGTTAGTTCCCTTTAGCTGTAACAGACAATCGTCTTTCTCAGAATCAAAACAAATTAATTGTTTCGAGAGACAGAGGGCGCCGCAAGTAGGTACTGCAGATCTTCAGTACCGCTAATACTATAGATTTATACCCCCACAAGTACAGTAATGATTGAAACACGCTGTATGATAACCACAATCATTTTGTTCTCGTTTTGTTCACTGCCGTGCTTCTTTTAAATCAGTGGGAGGAAACAACACGTTGAAAACTTTTTCTCATCCTGTAACAACTAACTTCCTTGGCCATTGGCACAATTTTTGGTTAACCGATCGAGCGATCGCTTGAAAACAAATCTGCGTAACCGATAGGCGAACGGTACGAGCATTCGCCTCTTATTTCGAGGCCTGTTGTATTGATGAAACAGTAAAACAACCCTTTCCGTAAAAATTTTCTGTGCGTTACTGTATGGTCCTCGTGATCAGAATTGACATGCGCAATTTGCCAATTTCTGCATCGGATGTTGATTGTTGAAAGTGCACACCCGGATGTTGAAAGTACACATACCCCATTGTAATCTTTGTATGACTGTGGCCCATGTCTTTAGACGGCTGGGTCACAGTCTTACAAAGGCTAAAACGTCGTCAGATTTTTTACGTGAAAGATTGAAGTTTAGTAATCACTGTCAATGGAAAAAAAAGTGGCACAACCTGTCACAAAGTTCTTCATATGCTTATTTAAATGTTACGTCGGGGGTCTGATCTACACAGTGTAATGCACGGCAGGTTTGTTAATTATTAGCAGAACATTAAAATGGCTGTGAAATAGAGTTAGAATAGGTACCCAATAATTTTTGTCAACAATCGGCAAAAGCCGATATTTTTCATGCTATTCATACCGATTTGCTTACCAATAGATCGGCTCATCCCTACAATACATTGCAAAAAGTGAAAATAGTGTTCCTGGCCCTTTTGTGCATGGTTTGAGAACTTGGAAACATTCATTTAAAATTCGGAAATTGGTGTAACAAAATGAAATTCAGTGTTTAAGAGTGTCTGAAAACATATTCCTTGCATACAAAATTTCCTCCTAAATTCATTGACATCTTATGGCAGGAATGTCAGTTTCTGTGTGTAAAATCTGTTTTTAATCTATATTCCTCAAAAACAGGTGCCCCAGCATGTAGTCTTAGGGTAAACTTTCAAGTTACATTTTAAGTTCATTGATAATTGTTTGGAGGCAAAATTTAACTGGATTCGCATAGTATATTGCAATTTAATTTCCAAATTTTGCTATTCACTAAATATCAGTCAGAAGTTAATTTTCATCAAAAGCTAATCAATTTTCCCAAATGAATAGAAAATTGTTATTCAGAAGAAACAGATTAAATCGAGCCCTGCTTAACTGCTTATGTAGGAAGCCATGACTTGCCTGGAAACAGCTTCAAAGTTTCTCTCAGACTGTAGCAAAAATGTGTAAAAATTTTGTAAGGCTTTCAAGGGTTCATCCCTGGTATATTGCAACTGGTATTGAATTCCATTATGCTATACATAATGCCACAAAAGTGGTGTAACATCCTGCTACTAATGGCTAATTGCGATACTTATAATGTTGGTCACAGTTGAAAAAAATTGCAAAATATGTCTGTACAATTTATACAAACTTCTCGTTGGTAATAAGATTAAATATTAAAAATGAAACCAGCATGGATAATTTCTAAATACTCAAATGTGTGTGTTTTGTGGTGGTGGGGGTGGGAGTGGATGGGTGCAACATATAATTTCACTAGTGCATGGAGGTTTTTTTTTCAAGTTCGGATTCGGTTTTATTTTTTTTAAAACCTCGGTTTCGGTACGGTTTTTCAGTATTATTTCCAGGTCCTTCAATAAATCTAAATAACTATCGTCTTACTAGAAAAGACCACAGAAATGTCACCTGAGAGCTATTTCAAGTGTACTATGTCCTACTGGCAGCACTGGGGCATAGCACACTTCACGAGCACTCTGTTGACAAAGTGTTAATATACATTTGGGGTAGATTGTATGTCATTTCATTATTTTCCTGTCGTATATGTTCTATTTGGTAAATGCTATACATCAGTGGCAGTGCCATAGGGGTTGGGGTGGGGTGGGGTGGGTAGCACCTCCCCCCCCCCAAGCCCTGAAAAAAAACCAACTTCAAATTCAAATTGCTATGTGACACAATCTGGGTGCCTTTGAAGACCACGCCAGATGTTGTAGAAATGCTCAGATATCGCTCCAATGGCGACCAAATTATCCAGATATCATTTTTTTTCCTGGGGCGTGGCCCACAGATCCCAAACCACAGGTGGGTGGGGGGGGGTACTCTCCCATGCCCACACCTCTGGCACAGGCCTAGGACTTTCGGGAGATGCCGTAAGCCTCTCGACCTTGGACCCCCCACATCTTACTTAGAACTCTTCACCCCTCCTCCCCCCTCCTGAATCGAAATCCTGGCACCGGCACAGCTATACATTATATACTAGCTTTATGATATTTTGTGTTCGGTTTTAATTTCGATAAAATAAAAAAATTTCACTTGTAACTTTTCTGTTATAATGTTTAACATCGCCAAAATACAGGGACTCCATTCACTGTCCTGTTTTTCGATCCCTCACTGGACCTCTCGCCTCCTTTCGAAGTACTGAGTATAATCTCTCCCTCGTTTTGTTAGGTTCAAAATAAAATGGATTTACGTCATCAATGAATATCACATGGGGAATAAATGGTCAAAGTAAATAACCCTATATAATTTTGATTATTATTTTATTTCATGCATTTAATGTGAGATAAATATGACTGAAATGAAAAAAATGAAGAAAAAAAAAACGTTCACGTGTTCCGCCACTTACCTAATTTCGTGCAGGAAAAGCCCACACTCACTGGCCACAATCGTTCTTGTGTAGACCCCACCGGCTATTCTCACAGTTGGGGTGCAACATAAACAAAGGTAATAGTTGCAGGGGAGGTATTTTGGCTGAATTTATTGGGTGCGACATACACGTGGGAGCGACTAAAACACAGACATAATTATACGGAAATAATTGCTTTTGGATTTGCCCGTTCTGCCGATGTTCGCTGCCATTTTCACAATGCGATTACGAGGGGGCATTGTAAATTTTGAAGTTTAATGTCAAAATATGCAAAAACTGTATGGCTGGTTTTTTGGTGCCTGTCGGTTTGGTTTTTTGTTTTGCAGCAAAACCTGAAACCGAACCAAAAAACCTCCATGCTCTAAATTTCACCCCAAAATGAGGACCTAAGCACCTCTTGTCCCCCGACCCAGAGGCATAGAAATAAGGGGGGGGGGGGGGGGGGGGGGGGGGCGGGGGCTTGCAAGGATATTTACCTGACAAATTCTCCCCAAACCTCATTCTCTGCCCAGAGGATGCTGTCCAATCGTCTTTATTTTCTACCCCCTGACTAGAAAATGGGGACATGCATTTATTTAATACTATAGCCATGCTTTTCAGGACTAATTATTCAGTAGCAATCAAGTCATATAATCCTCTGAACTTCAGCAGTGCCGGATTTTTCTATTAACAGTTAATTTGTTTTCCTCAAAGATGTGGCTGCTGTGAAGCAATATCGTTTTCACCAGTGTTGTAGCAGGCATTCGCCAAAATATTGGGTGAACCCTTGAATTTTTGTCATGGCATTGATCGATTGGGATACAATCTGCTCGTCACGTACTGTCCATACTGATAATAATAATAACACTGGCCGGCCGCTTATCTGCCGTGGTTCTCAGATGAGAATACCTTCATTAACCCTGTGCTCTCCAATTCCTCCCTATCTCCACACCTATCCTCTCCTCTCAATACCTAGAAACCAACTATTTGATGACATCCTGTACCCCATTCTTCCCAATCTCTCTGATGAGCATACTAACCCTCTACTTTGTGTCACCCAATATGCACATATCCTTCATTTCTCCTATCCGTATTGATTTATTTGAATGAGACCATTCCCCATGTTTTTATTTACAGTTCTGACTGACAAGAGAAAAGTGTTGTGACATGTAAAAACAGAACACTGAGTCTGATAGCATGTCGAACAACAGCTTGGGGAATCTCTATAAGTCCACAATTCAGTGTTCAACACTTCAGGCCTGTCCTTTTGAAAATCACAGGAGGGCAGTTGCTGGCTCTCCTTGATCTATATTCAGACGGACACAAGCCCACAGGTAGGCTGGTACATACCAAAATCATCAGAATCAAGCTATTAAGGAGGGCAGTTACTTGCTCTTCTAAGCAAAATTTCAGGCGGGTTGTAAGGATCTTTAGCAATTGCCCTCCTCAGAATGACAGGCCTGACACTTCCTATCCACAAACTGCATGTGCTGTACTTAAGAACTTGTAAGCAAAATATGGTTACTGTTGACTCCAGTCTTGTCATTATCAGAATTGCAGGAGGGCCATAATGGTCCACCTAAAATGGGACCAAGAGGGCCATTTTTGGTCTACCTTAGTTCATCAAAGGAGGGCGACTGGGATCGGGCCTATTCTTGAGTTGACACGAAGTTAGGTGAGCTTTGCCGATCCAGTGACCAGTGATGTCTCACAAATATCAAACAGTTTACCTTGGGTACCGGCAAGAAATTTGTTGAAAAATACCGCAAAGAATAATACATACTGGGTAAATATATTGGTAGAATTGTTAATCAATAAAGAAATATTTTGATATGCTGTTGTTATAATATTTCGAAAACAGAACGTTTCCAAAAATGGGAGTGTGAAAGCAAGAAAGGAAACCTGGAATCTGCTGTTCAAAACAGAGCTCTGCATATCAAGGGAGAGTACTCAACACACCAGGGTGAAATTACGTGACACATGTCAAATAAAATTAAAACAAAGCTGTTGTGGGGTGAAGCGTCCTGCGTATTTTTTGTGTTTACCTGGATATATTAATTTAATATAAATAGCCTATCACTCAGACTTCTGATACAAATTCATGGATAAGGCTTTATACGTAAAGGAATCCTCACATTGACAAAATGAGTGACATTTTACAGATATGAAACGTTGGCCACTTCACTTATTTGCATACCAATTTTTATTGGAATGTTTCGAAAATTTTGTTGGCGTGTTCTGTCCATAATTCTTGACAGGCGAGGGGTGAAATTACAGGCACCTGCTCCCAACCATTTGACGAAATATAATGCTGAGAAAAAAGTCCCCCCTCTCAATTTTAACTGGGACTGTGTGCCGCAATGTCTCAAGCTCTGTTAACATATTGGAGCTGATAAATATTTATCGCTTGCAGTATTTTGCATGAGGCGATCGTTTATGGTCCGCAGAAATTTTAGTTCAGGTGGGCCACTGCAGCCGATCGCCCGCCTCAAAATGACAAGCCTGTGATTCCAACAATTTGTGCATTGAGGGATGCATGTTCAGGGTATTTTTTGTTTGGGTTCGCATCGCAGATTGCGAAGCAAGATCTCCCATGTGCGATCCAATCACCAAAATTTGGTTCACATTGTGCGATTAAAAATTTTATGTGCTCATCCAATATTCCAATTCAAATATGGTAAAATTACAGAAAAACAGTGTAACAATACACCAATTTATTATGAACGTACGTTGGTCATGCGAAATGATAAATTTAACCACCATTTTACAAGTGTTTTCAAATCAGTGGACAAAACTCCAGTGTTTTCTACGATGTTGGTGCCTATAAATTAGCTCCCTTGATGTGCACCAGTCATTCTGCGTAATCAGCTTCCATGACGTTTTTCGTTCGGACGGATCGATATGAAAATTGCAAAGTGGAAGTCGAATCATGAACTGCAAGAGCATGTTTCAATCACCGATGTATTTATTTTTCATTGCCAACCCACGGGACCAGGATACTCTAGCTTTTTATGTATTTGGTAAGGTTAGTTGTCACGATCATCAGATGACTACTTACCTATTTTCTTCGTAATTACCAGTGCCTGTGGCTAAAATCATCTTTATTCGAAAACTGAAAAGTACATGAAGAAGGATGTGCTTAGACTCAGAGGGGCCACTTTGTAACTCACATTTGTAAGGTTAGGGATAGGCTTATGCTAGAGTATGAGCTCAGACACAAGTAACCAGGCAGTGCAGTATGTGATAGAAATTGGGAGGTGGGGGGGGGGGGGGGGGGCTGAAGTTGAAATTGCTAATCAATTTTCCAGGACAGCAATAAAAACTGATAATGAAATTTTTAAAAACAAAAAATACCCTGTTGTTTAAGAAAATGTTGTTGATAAATATAAATGTATGTCGTGACATCTGGGGATTGAAAATTTTCACTTGAAAAGTAATGATAGAAAAAGTGTACAGTACAATAGTCAGAGTGTTCACTGCGCCTTACAGGTTGCGTGATTATTTGTGCTCTCCAAATTAAGGAAAATAACTAGTAATTACACATTGGACATCTACAATTTTTATCAGGATTGTGTCTAGCAGTACATAGACAACATACCTAGGACTTTTGGGATATTTTGATCATCTGGAAATGTTAAATTGGATTTTTGTGATATTTTCATTCTCTTTTTCCTTGGGATACTCAAGTCTTCAGAGGTCAAGGGTAACCTTTGTCACAGTCAACAGCACAACACCACTGTGTTAATTGAAAATCAATCAACAGTGAAGAGGAGGTTGCTGATTGAAAATCAATCACTGCTGACCAATTTACCAAGTGTAACAATGACTTGCAGCAGAACTCTACTCACCCATACAGTGGATGATAAGGGTAAAATGGAGGTGGACAGTGATCACAATTTGATTACAGTGACGATCAGGGCCAAAAATCTAGTAAAAAGCAAAGGAAGCTTTAAGGAGATTTGGGAACTGAAAAAGGATGCTGACTGGGCGAAGTTTAATGAAAACCTGAAACCAAAGCTTGCAACCGTACCCAAGGGAGGCAGTGTCCAGAAGATGGCCGACGCCATAGTTTGGAGTCTAGTGGAGGCAGGGAAGAAAAGTGTAAGAAAGATCAGGGTGCCAACATGGGAACTTGGGTACAGAGTGAATCAAGAACTGAAAAGGGCCATAAAGGGAAGAAAAGCTAAATGTGCTGCATACAGGAGAAGTAGAAAACTTAAGGGGGCGGAAAGCAATGAGGCCACAGTAGCAAAGGAAGAATACCAACAAGGGGGGTCGAGTTCGAACGTATTTTGGAAATGGGTGAATAAACGTAACAAAGGAAGTAACCCACAGAATATTAAAGTAGATGGCAGAGTTACAGATGAGCAAGATCAAGTCGCATCAGAACTAGTCAAGCACTGAGAAAAGGTAAATGATAAGCGATGGGGCATGGGGAGCCCACCTGAGAGTCCGAATCAGGTCGAGGGAAACCTATCGAACTTCGTTGCAGCGAAATTAAAACGGAGGAGGTGCGAAATGTGATCTCAAAATTAAGGGATGGAAAAGCAGGAGGAGTGGATGAAATTCCAAACATGTTTATCAAAAAAGGGGGAGAGGAATTCATGGAAAGCCTAACTGCCCTATTCAATCTAGCCATAGAAAATCAAGAGGTCAAGAGGTCCCAAAGGAGTGGAGAGAAAGCAAAGTGACATTTATTCACAAAAAGGGGGAAAAAGACGTTTTGGATAACTATCGAGGGATCTCTGTCAGTAGCAACATTGGAAAAGTTTTCTGTAAAGTCCTGTATGGGAGACTAGAGGAGGTGATTGAAGAGAAGGGTTCTTTGGGAGAAATCTAGAATGGCTTCAGGAAGGGAAGGCGAGTTACTGACCATCTTTTCACGCTATCCCAAATGATAGAGTCGCGAAAGCAAAAAAGAAAAAGCTGTTTATGGCCTTTTTGGATGTCAAAAAGGCATACTATAGAGTATGTGGCGCAAGCTGGAGGCTCTGAGCTTAGGAGGCGAGTTTGTTGGAATTATGAAAGCATTATATAAAGACGTACAGAGTGAACTTATCCTGGGAAACATTACAACAAAACGTGTGCCTGTGGAGATAGGCCTAAAACAGGGGTGTATCCTTTCGCCAATCCTGTTTGCATTGTACATCAAAGATTTAGGAGATGAACTCCTGCATAGCGAGGAGCAGGGACCAGCCTAGGGGGGAATTTTAGGGAGACTTCATGTCTCCCTCCAGAAAAAATAGGGAGACTGCAGAGTCAAGTAGGGAGACTTCATAGGCAAGTGGGGAAAATTAAGAATATTTATGTACCACCTCCTGCCGGACCCTTCATATTTTCAGCTTGTTGTCCTCCATTCACATCTGATTAATCCAGGTCCAGTTGTCTATGATGCATCTATGCCAGGTTAAAAAATCATAAAGTAATTATTGACTGAAAATCCCTCACTGCTACCCTCTCCTTCATGACCCCTCCCCTCTTCTTCATGCCAAACCCCCAGCACCCTCCTCTGGTTGCCTTTCGCCAAAGTCCAACAAAGCTAATAATTTCCTAAGTCTGAAAGTGTGAACAGGACCAGATGTAAGAAGGTTGCTTGGAAGGTACTTTGTTAGTTAATAAATAAAATACATTCTGGGGTCAAGCATTTTGTAAAATAAATGTCATTCCGCATCATTTTTATAGCATTCTGGTGTCTTTCCGCGTCATTTTGTGTCATTCTGGTGTTTAGGAGGACCCTTTTTCAAGATCTTCACAAGCACACTTGCGTCCTGAACAAAGCTTTTCTTGTCATCACTAAACCTTTTTTTCATGTTCTCCAATTCCATTCGTGTTTTTCTGGGAATAGATGGCCAACATTTAACAGTCATCAGCAAAACGAAATAAAAATACAGTGTTAGAAAACACGTCTGTTGTGTATACATTTTCAGCAGAGAATTTTTGGCATCCTAAGCGACGTAACCTACTTTCAAATTGGGTTATTTTATCGAGTCGCGTAAGTCACCTATTTTCGTTTCGACACTTGAAGCTCCGACTGAAACGGAACGAAATAGAAATAAAAAATTTGTCAAAAGTGACAATGAACAATTGATTTCAAATAAATGGTTGTTTATTTGACGAACGAAAATGCCCATTTATCACACTCAAGCACATTCGATTCTTGAAAATAATTGTTTTTGTGTAAACCTCGGATCACTCAGTTCATCCTTTCCTCATTTTGGCCAATTTTTAGAGGGCGACTTATAATCGCTCCGACAATTTTTCTAGGCGACTCTGGGCTTAGAAGTGCGACATAATCGCCCTAGTCGCCTTCATGGCTGGTCCCTGGCGAGGAGGGGGTAGCAGTTGGGGACTTGAAGATCCCAGGGCTATGTTTTGCAGACGATATGGTGCTAGTGTCAGAAAGCGAAGAGCGGCTAACGAAAATGCTGGGAATTGTTGGGAAATATGGGAGCAAATGGAGACTCAAACTTAATGAAAGCAAGAGCAAAGTTATACCTGTGGGCCGCAAAGTGGACCTCACTCGAAGGTGGAGAGTGGGTGAGTTCTGCATTCCGGAAGGTAGCTGCAAACTTCTCAGTGTAGGGGAGACAGGTGATTACGAGTATTTGGGGGTAAATATAAACATTACAGGAAGAGGCATCTACCAAAACCACACAAATAAATTGATTCTGAAGGGGAAGCGAATCCTTAACCATATGAAACTTATAGGGAGCAACAGTTTCAATAAGGTTTTCGTGGGGAAAACCATTTGGGAAATGGTGGGTCTGCCAAGTATGACATACGGTACGGAAGTGGTACCCCTAAACCAGATGGCTGTAAAGAGCTTGGAAATCCTGCAGAACGATGCAGGCCGATGGATAACAGGGTCGAGTAATGCCGCAGCGCTAGAAGCAATCAGGGGTGAGCTTGGGTGGATGAGGATCAAGGACAGGATAGACCTGTTGAAACTCGGTTATCTTAATTATTTGGTAAATCTCCCAGACAGCCGATGGTGTAAAGTAATGTTCCTGAGAATTTTCAACTCAAATATCAAGACGGGGTGGATGGTCCAAGTGAGGGAGCTAGTAGAGAACTACTCATTGGAGATCTCGGACCTGTACGTTTGGGCAAACCAGGGTAAACAAATCGTCAGAGAAACGGTCATGGAGGATTGTAACCGTAATTGGCGAGAGGGGGTCAAATCAAAGAGATCTTTGGGTGGTCTGCGTGGTAAAGAGAAGCCAGGTTTTGAAGAGTACCTTGATGGCACCTTTGGGGGGGGGGGGTCACTGTTGTTCAAGATGAGGTTGCGATCCCTGGAGCTGAGGGGGAAAATTGGGAAAGACGGTGAAAGGGAGTGCCAGATGTGTAATTTGGGCATGGTGGAGACCCTGGAACACTTTCTTCTAGAATGCCCAAAGTACCAGTCTAAAAGAATAAGATTCACTGGGAGTATAATGGGGAAGTGGGATGGGAGAATGAAGGACATGTGGTTAGGGGGAGACTCAAAGGAGAGGGTTAATATGCTAATCGGAGAGATTGGGAAGAATGGGACAAGGGATGTCATCAAGCAGTTCGTCTACGAGTGTTGGGAGGAGAGGAGAAGCATGGGAATAGGGAGGCAGTTGGGAGTACAGGGGTAACCAAGGCCTTCTCGTCCGAGAACCGCAACAAACCAGTGGCTGGCCAAAGTGTTATTATTATATTATTACAAAACAAGAGATTGTTTGTCTTAACAGCAAAATAACCTTTCTCCCAACCCAGATCTTTAAAACAATAAAATATTTAGGAATAAATTTACCCTCCTCCACAAAGAGAGGCACTAGGGCTGGGAAGAGAAAGCAGAGACAAATCAAAGTGATTTCCACTATTAGGAATTCTTCTTCTGATAGGGACCATAAAGGTCAACTTTTTTATGAACATAGGAAACACAAAGATTTTTCCAGAGGGATTAATCAGCAAGTCCTTTGCCCCTTACCCAGTGCAAATGTCATTAACAACAATAAAAACTGTAAATTTTCACTTGTAAATACTCAATCAATATGTAACAAGACAAGCAAACTCATTCATTATGTTATTACTGAGGACTTTGACTTTGACTTTTGTTTTGTGACTGAGACTTGGCTACTAGAAGATGACCCTATAAAGTTAGCCAGTCTTAAGCCAACCGGTTATGACTTCCTCAGCTTCCCCCGGCCAAGGTATGAATCTACTGATGATGAAAAGAAAGTGAAATCTGGTGGTGGTATTGGAATCTTTTTCAAAACAAACCTTTCTGTCAAAGCGGTCAGGTTTGGTGCAGTAATATCATTCCAATATGCTCAAGTGACAGTTTGCTTTGGTGGTCTACATTTAACATGCTTAATTGTGTGTAGACCTCCCTACTCAAAAACTCATGCCATTACCGTGGCAAAATTTATTGAAGAATTTGGAACCTTCTTACATGATTTTATGTCGGTAAATGACAAGTGTCTTATTGTCAGGGATTTCAACATTCATGTTAACAAAACTGATGATAATTCTGCTGTGTCCTTCAAACATCTACATGAATCTTTTTCTCTGGATCAGTTAGTTCATGTTCCAACTCAAATATCTGGAAATATGTTAGATCTGATTCTAATCAGGGAAGAAGCTGACTTTAAGGTCTCTAACATAAAAGCCCACTTTAATATTTCGGATCATACATTTGTGACAGCAGAACTGCCTACATGTCGGCCACTTCTTCAAAAGAACAAAAACTTCGCTGTGTAAAATCTATCAACAGAGAAGCATTCAAAATGGATCTATGTAAATCTGTTGATGTACTCCTTCAATTAGATGTCGTCAACGAACTAGCATTGGCATATAACAATGACCCAAGTGACCTCTTTAATAAACATGCACCTATTAAAACCAAGTGTGTGGTGCAGCGGGAACCTGTCCCCTGGTTTACGCAACAGGCCCAGCACGTAAAAACTGAAACTTGTCGGAGTGACAGACACTGGCTTAAACACTGAACCCAAGAAAATTTGCAAATTTTTTGTACAAAGCGAAATAATTATAAGAACTACCCAACTAAATGTGAAACTGAATGTTTTGAAGAAAACATTTGTGTATGTGGTAACACCAGCAAACAGCTGTTTGATGTCTCAAAATTAACTGGCAAACAAAATTTAATCCTATGCCCGAAGGCAAATCTGACAACTCAGCAGTGGAATTTGCAACTTTTTTCCACAATAAAGTTCAATCCATCAGGGATGAATTAATTAACCATGATCAATTTGTTCCTCCCTTTATGGATGTCCCCTCTTTTGAAACCTTCTCGGCGACTAATGTAGAAACTGTATCTAAAATAATAATGAATGCCAAGCCTGCAACATGTGCTCTTGATCCCATTCCATCATGCATAGTCAAAGAGTATTGTAGCATTGCAGCTCCTCTGATTACCAAGATTGTCAACCTTTCTTTTTCTTCTGGGATATTCCCAGACTGTTGGAAGAAAGCAATTGCCAAACCATTGATCAAGAACTCAAAGCTTGAACCTACTCTGAAAAATTACAGGCCTGTCAACAGCCTTTACTTTCTCTCAAAACTTGTGGAGAAAGCTAGTGCTTAGAGTTTCACAAGCCATCTGGAATCCAATGGCTTACTTCCTTCCTATAGAGAGTGCTTACAAGAAAGGCTACAGAATTGAAACCATTCTTCTGAAGCAGGGACCGACCTGGGCATGCGCCAGTGCGTATTTGGTTCTGAAACATCAGAACCTGGCTCTTAAATCTCAGAAATAGGCTTCTCAGTTGGCACGTAACTTCTCTGATCGTATTTTGATATTCTTTCGATGGATAATCGAGAGAGACACTCTTACATGTATTATATATATGATTATCATTTATCATTGTTGTAGAGTGCTTAAGTTAATACTTCAAATCTTAATTACCAAGCATTAATCTTCACTGTGGTTTCTGATCAAGTCTTGGCTGCCTAAATAGGCAGCCAAGACTTGATCAGAAACCACAGTGAAGATTAATGTATACAGTATGCTAAATGAAAATGATGAGAGCTATTACACACTTGCAGTGTGTGTTACAAACAGCAGTGTGACTCCGTAAATTGAAATCTGGCGCATGAATTGAAAAAATAGGCTCCGAGGCTTGAGCGTATTTTAAATAGTCCTGATCGGTCCCTGCTGAAGGTATACAGAAACCATTCTTCTGAAGGTATACAATGACCCACTTAATAAAAATGGAAAATCAGATGATATCACCCATGGTTGCAATTGATCTCGGTGCTGCTTTTGACACGGTTGACCACCAATTGCTTATTCAGGTAATGTCTAATACTTCTGGTGTGCGGAAGACAGCTTTAACTGGTAGAGTGCTGGAAGCCCATATTTGGGCTTTACTCTGAAGTGTCAGTACCAGCACTTAAAGGCTTCATATTTTGTGGATGTTGTTCATACCACCTTTCAAGTAAAATTATTTAGTCTGTTAGTATTTGCCTTGTTACAATTTATGGGAGAGTGCCTATTGGCACTCTCCCATAAATTGTAACAAGGCAAACATATGTGAACAAATTTTGATGACCAAAAATAATTCAGCACTCTACCAGTTAAGCTGGATTGCATCTTATCTAAGCAATCGACAATATGAAGTCCATATTGGTAAAGAGAAATCTGACATAGTAAATATTGATTACTCAGTGCCACAAGGCAGTATAAATGGTCCCGTATACTTCACATGCTATGCTAGAACCTTGAGTTCTTGTGTGAAGGGTAAACAACATATTGCTGGTCATGCTGATGATCATAGCATTTACGATTCTTTCCGGGCAGGGAGAAATGATGTTGAAGTACAGATTGTAAAGGAAATGCCTTCCACCTCAAGTGAGGTTAAAAATTGGATGCTTTCAATTAGGATAAAAATGAATGAATCAAAAACAGAGTTTATAATGTTTGGTTGTAACAAACTGCTGCCAAAATGTGCCACGGAATCAATCAATGTTTGTAGTGTTCAAGTTGAAAAATCTGATAAAATTAAACTTCTTGGTATGCACCTTGATGCCAACCTGACATTTGAACATCATGTCTCTCTTAAATCTAAGGCTGCATCGGCGGCTATGTTCAGACTGAAAAAACTCAGGCCATACCTCTGTCGTAACACATGTAAAAAATTGGCCAATGCCCTTCTCTTCTGCCACAAAGATTATGGTAACAGTCTGCTCGTAAATCTACCAAAATGTTGACTTAAGCCATACCAAAGAATACAGAATTTGACAGCAAAAATAATTTTAGGTACAAGGAAATTTTCGAGTTCATCAGATGCTCTGAAGGCTTCATTTCCTTCCCATAGCAGAAAGAATCGAATTTAAATTTTATTGTTGATATACAAATGTTTAAATAATCTAGCTCCATCTTACTTAGCCAAATTGATCCAATATTCACCAAGGTCTTATATCACCAGGTCAAGTACAAAACCAAAGTACCTTTTCACAGGCATGTTATATTTGCTGATAGATTATTTGGTTTCACTGGGCCCCATCTCTGGAATTCTCTTCCAAATGACATAAAGTCTTGTGAGTCACTTCAGAAATTCCAGAGTAAACTGAAAACCAACCTATTCAAGAGAGCTTTCTCCACAGTTTGATTACCAAACTGAAAGTGATTGTACAGTGCCATAGAATGTTTCTCATCCATTATGTCCATGAGTTGACAGTTATGAGCGCTTTATCAAGTCTTATTATTATTATTACAATTGAAAGCTGAAAATGTGATTCAAAATCCATTATTTTTATAATGTGTGTAATCTCAGGAGCTGGTCAAAACATCCCTTGACCAAAATGTCCCCCAAACAAAAATGGTTAAAATGTCCCCGGCCATTGGCCAAAGGCACAAAACGTTCACCAACATTCATCAAAATGTCCTCCCAAGTTAACATTGGTCAAAACATCTTCCTGTTTTGGTCAAAACGTTACTTGGAGAAAATCCCCCTCCCCCCCTGCAAAAAGCAATCCCGGCTCGTGCTGTGCGGTATTGAAATTTCAGGTTCAGTATCAGTATTTTTCAGGTAAATACCTCGGTTTTTGTTCGGTATTCAGTATGTGCACAGAACATTGAAAGTAGTCTCAAACTGACAAAATGTATGTCTGTTGTTAAATGCGCCTCCTCCAAGTCAAGTCGTCGTCCCTCCCCCAATGAATCAGGTGGAAGAAACATTTATATGTTCTTCAACTTCAAGGCTTTGCAGTAAGTTTTCACTAGTAACACTTGGTCAGTCCCCCCCCCCCTCCTCCCTCCCCCCCCCTCGCAACTTTCAAAGTGGCAACAAGATCAATGTCCAGTGAATCCAGTGTCCAATATCCACACAAATATGCAAAGTAAATTGAAGTAATGCAACTGTAATTAATCTCTCTTTGATAATCCCTGTTATGAAAACATTGTGCAATCATTGCCAGTCATGCAATGCGTCAATCACATGGTGTCATCCACCTTTCATTGTTTGGGTTCATCCTTGATAAACAAGTAAAATAACATGTTTTATGACATTCATCTAGTTGAAATTACAGAGTATTTTGAGTGGAATCACTCTATCAATGTTCACTTATGGTTCCTGGCTTCATACACGTTTCTGATAAATTACAGAGAATTGTCATGTTTGTCCTTGATAAATTAGGGTAAATTTTTATTTTCCACTAACAGCAGCAAATCATTTTCAAAGCATTTGCGCCTCGATTGATCAAAAGAACTTCGATCATGGTAAATCTGATGTCGCCTGTTGGCTTCCGTACATTGCTTTTTAATGTGTCTTAAAATTTAGATCAATTATGTCTCTCCAGTGTGCATTGGTGTGTGGTATAAATTATCCGAAAGAATATAAAGCAGATGATCGGGTATTAACTTCAAAGTTTGGGGCTTGTATTTTAATAAAATGATCAGTTCTTAAAAGTGTAACTTAAAATAGCAACACTGAATAGAAAGATATGCTATAAAAAAATTTCTGAGAAGCGATAACCACAGGCAGTATTACCGGTTGTATGTCAAGTTGTCAACGAACATGTATTGAATTGTCAATGCCGGTGGATTATTTCCAACCAATTGTCAACCAGTCAACCAACCACCCGACCCCTAATGCCCCATGTGAATAAATCACAGAGTAATTTCCATAAAATATATTGAATCAGTCTGAATGTTAGGAATACTGGAACCGGACCATATTTCTTTAGAAACGGAAGTACCAAGTTAACAACTTGCCATTTTTTAGCTCAACTTTGGCGAAGCCAAATTTGAGCTTATGCCATGGCCAGTCGTCCGTCTGTCCGTCAACAATTCAATACGGCTCGGGCTAGAGGCCGTATTTATGAACTGATCTTTACGAAACTTCTTGGGTACCTTTGTTATGACCGTGTGACGAGAACGAGTGTTTTGGGGTCCAATCCGAAATTCAAGTTGGCCGCTGGCGGCCATTTTGTACAGACTTAGGTGAAATCAGATTTTTACGCAGAACTTCCATATGAAAGCGCTGATTTGAATAATTTTTTTGTATGAATGTTTAGTACCATGGGATACATCACATATAATACAGGTTTTTTTCTTGTACGTAAATTATGCAAATTAGACTAACTTTGATGTATTTAGTGTTAATTTCAGCACTGTAAGTGCAAATGCCAATGCGGCTCGGGCTAGAGGCCGTATTTATAAACCGATCTTTACAAAACTTCTTGGGTGCCTTTGGTATCACCGTGGGACGAGAACGAGTATTTTTGGGCGCGGTCCGAAATTCAAGATGGCCGATGGCAGCCATTTTGTTCAAAATTAGGTGCATTCAGATTTTTGCACAGAACTTCCATATGAAAGCACTGATTTGAAAATTTTTGTGTGTGAATGTTTAGTACCATGGGATACATCACATATAATACGGGTTTTTTTCTCATGCATAAATTATGCAAATTAGATGAACTTTGATGATTTTTTTCAGTGCCACTTACACACAGTAAGTACACATGTCAATACGGCTTGGGTGAGAGGCTGTATTTGTCAACCGATCTTCACAAAACTTCTTGGGTACCTCTGATGGCTGCCAGTAGCCATTTTGTACCGAAATTCGGTCTAATCAGTTTTTTGTACACTACTTCTATACGGCTCAGGTTAGAGACCGAATTTATGAACCGATCTTTACGAAACTTCTTGGGTACCTTTGTTATCACCATGGGATGAGAACGAGTGTTTTGGGGTGTGGTCCGAAATTCAAGATGGCCACCACAGCCATTTTGTACCAAAATTAGTGCAGTCAGTCTTTTGTACAGAACTTCTGTATGAAAGTTCTGATTTGAATAAATTTTTGTATGAATGTTTAGTAAAATGGAATACATCACATACAGTATGGTTTTTTTTCTCTTGCAGAAATTATGCAAATTAGATGAATTTTTATTTATTTAGTGCTACTTGTACACTGTAAGTGCACATGTCAATACGGCTCGGGCTAGAGGCTGTATTTATCAACCCATCTTCACGAAACTTCTTGGGTACCTTTGTTATCACCTTGGGACGAGAACGAGTGTTTCTTAGTGCTGTCCAAAATTCAAGATGGCTGCCAGTGGCCATTTTGTACCGAAATTAGGTCCAATCAGTTTTTTGTCACAACTTCTATACAGCTCGTATTTATGAACTGATCTTCATGAAACTTCTTGGGTACCTTTGTTTTCCCCTTGGGACAGGAATGAGTGTGTTTTGGGGTGCCTTTGTTATCACTGTGCTATGAGAACAAATATTTTGGGGTTCAGTCAGACCCACTCTGGGACTCAAAGATTTCTTTTCTAGTTTAGCATCTGACTGTCACCCACCTTTACAATACTTTACCTATACATTTGTTACAGGCTACGGTCAGTATTTATGTACAGACCGTTACAATACTTTATAGGTACCTTTGTTATCAGGTCATTACCTAGATCTTTGTCATTGCTGTGTCACATACTATACATGTACATGTCTTGACAAGTTGAGCTACAGTGTCATTGACACTTTCATTTGTTTTTCTGCTCTTGCCTTTTTATTTCTTTCTCAGACGTATTCACAGCACTTGCTGCTACCTGTCACAAAGTTCACATTTGCTTATCAGTTCGATCAAAATATGCGGCTCACATGCTTTTAGATTTACGATCCACCTTGATGAATTGACTGTCAATTTTGCAGAAAAATATAAATACCGAAATAATTGATATATCTGATTTGGTTTCGATGCGGTTTTCGGTATCCCTGTAATACCAAAATATCGGTATGCCGCACAGCACTACCCCCGGAAAAAACATCCTATTGTATTATCCACTTCACTAACTAGTTTTGACCAGCATCAAAATTACTTTATAAGCCAATATAATTTTATTTGCGAATTAAGATTTAAAAACAGCAATTGCTGTGTAAGTTTCAAAAATTAAAATATTCCTGAGTTTATCTTTACCCAATGCACATGTTAGCAAACTTTATTATTTTAATTTTTTTCATGCATTTTTCAAAATATTTCAAGACCACTATATCATGTGACCCCTCATGGGAACAACCTCAACAAACTTGTTCCAATGAGGGGTCACATGATATGGTTTGTTAAAATGCTTTGAGAAAATTTATTTTTTCAACTGCTCAGTTTGTAAATTATGCAAGCACATGCTGCAGATTCGTTTGGTAAAGGGTTAAACCTCAAATTTACTTCACAGAATGCAATACAATGCCTGTTAAAATGAACACTTGACAGACTGGCATGGAGTGATTATTGATTGTTTTAGTCTCATAATCGGTTTTTACTTATTATCCCCGCATTTTCAAAAATGTAGGGATATAGTGATGATCTCCGACCGTACGTTCCTTTTTTGAGCTATAATTTTGAAACTTACCATAGTTATTAAGTATGGTACTTACTATACTTATTAAGAATGGTATAGAGATGACAAAAATAGTTTAGTTTGAATTTTTGTCACCAGGTTATGCCACTTAAAGACTGAGCTAAAATACTGCTTCCTGACTAAAGGCTCCCAGGATATGTAATTTTGGTTGTTTAAAGTGTGTTTATCTGTTTCGGTAGGGCCTCTAGATGTGCATAAAAGTTTCGGAATTTTGATTTGGCCCAATGTGGTGCCCATAGAGCCACTTTTGTCGTTAGAGAATCGGTTTCCAGCTAAAAGCTCCTGGGGCTTTAATTCGAAATGCTGAAAGTGTGTTCATATGTTCTGGTAGGATCTCTAGATGTGCATAAAGGTTTCAGATTTTTTATATGGTGCCCATAACGCTGCTTTTGTCACTAGAGAATCGGTTTCCGGCAAAAAGGCTCCTAGGGGTTTTAATTCAAAACATTGAAAGTGTGTTCATATGTTCGGGAAGGTCTCTAGATGTGCATAAAGGTTTCGGATTATTGTTTCAGCCATTTGGGTCATTAGAGAATCAGTTTCAAGCAAAAGGCTCACAGGGGTTTTAATTCAAAATGCAGAAAGTGTGTTCATATGTTCCAGTAGGGTGTCTAGATGTTCATAAAAGTTTCATATTTTTTAATCATCCCCATGTGGTCCCTGCCGCGCCACTTTTGTCGTTAGAGAATCAGTTTCTGGCAACAGGCTCTTAAGGGTTTTAATTAGAAGCATTGAAAGTGTGTTCATATGTTCCAGCAGGGTCTCTAGATGTGCACAAAGGTTTTTTGATTTTTGATTCAGCCCCTTGTGGCACCTGTAGCACCACTTTTATCGTTAGAGAATCGGTTTCCGGAAAAGGCTCCTATGGGTTTTAATTTAAAACGTTGAAAGTGTGTTCATATGTTCCAGTAAGGTCTCTAGATGTGCATAAAGGTTTCAGATTTTTCATGTGGCGTCCATATCGCCACTTTTGTCATTAGAGAATCGGTTTCTGGCAAAAAGCTCCTAGGGGTTTTAATTCAGAACACTTGAAGTACATTCAAATGTTCCGGGTTGGTCTCTAGATGTGTATAAAGGTTTCAGATTTTTGATTCGGCTCCATGTGACACCCATAGTGTGACTTTTGTCATTAGAAAATCGATTTCCAGCAAAAGGCTCCTAGGAGTTTTAATTCAAAACTTTGAAAGTTTGTTTATATGCTCAGGTAGGGTCTCCAGATGTGCATAAAGGTTTCAGATTTTTGAATCGGGGCCCCATATGGTGCCTGTTAGTGTTGGGAGGTTTATCAAAAATACAACTCTGTGTCGGTTATTTAAAAACACCGACTGACCTGAACATGACAAAACTATCAGTCGGGACACACCCGGTTATTTAACTGCGCAATCTTGAATGCTGTCACTTTGTGTAATGTGTTAAATAAAAAGGGTGGAAATCACAGAAAAAAAAATCAGAGCCCAGTAATTAATAACTTTTTTAGTTCCATAATATAAATGTATTTACATATTAAATAAACTTTCCTTCGAATGACAAATGGATGAAATGATAAAAATCACCCCATTCAGTGTGAGATTGAAAGCACCACCTGGTTTTGAACAAAAATGAAACAAACATCGAATTACCAAAATGACCACACACTTCACTTGAATGCAATATCTACACATCTGCTGTCACGGTCCGTAATTTCTGTGTATATGTTTGAATGGAATTAAAAAAAACAGTTGTACACTATACTTGCACCAATAACATTTTCAAGACTGCAGGCCAAGATTCGGGGCTTTCATTATCAAGACACAAAACTCAACATGATATTCATTAATTTTCATGACGTTGAGGCTTTTATATTACCCCAAATTCAAGGCGGTAAAGGCTGTGTCCAAATTAGGAGATGGGTACCAACAGCTTGTAACATTCTAAAATAAAGATATTTGTTAACTGGTAGAGTGCTGAATTATTTTTGATCACCAAAAGTTGTACACATGTCTTTGCCTTGTTACAATTTATGGGAGAGTGCCTCTGGGCACTCTCCCATAAATTATAACAAGGGAAATCCATACATATAAAATAATTTCACTTAAAAGATAATATGGAGCACTTCGTCTGAATATGTAGCCTTCAAGTTACGATACATACACTTCAGAGTAAAGCCCAAATATGGGCTTCCAGCCATCTACAAGTTAAGAAATACTTTTGCATGATGCCAAATAGGTCTTAGAAAGCCCTGTATTATTATACCCCCGCTTCGAAGAAGTGGGGGCAATATAGGAATCGCCCTGTACGTCCGTACGTCCGTCCGTCCGTCCGTCCGTCCATCCGTCCGTCCGTACGTCTTTCCGGACATGAAATTCTTGTGTGCGCAACTCCTCCTACATTTATCAATCAATTTGGACAAAACTTTTCAGACATCATCACTACTAAGTGAACATGCGCATATTCCAAGATTTTTGATCTGCGACAATTTTAACCAGGTTTTCTCCCTTTGACTTAGATTTATTGTGTCTTTCCATCCGAACAAATTCTTGTGTGCGCAACTCCTCCTACATTAATGAACCGATTTTGATGAAACCTTTCAAACATCATCTCTACTAAGTGAACATGTGCATATTCCAAACTTTTTAATCTGCGACAATTTTAACCAGGTTATCTCTCTTGAACTTTGATTTAATATGGGTTTCTACATGAAATTCTTGTGTGCGCAACTCCTCCTACATTTATCAATCAATTTGGACAAAACTTTTCAGACATCATCACTACTAAGTGAACATGCGCATATTCCAAGATTTTTGATCTGCGACAATTTTAACCAGGTTATCTCCCTTTGACTTAGATTTATTATGTCTTTCCGTTCGAACAAATTCTTGTGTGCGCAACTCCTCCTACATTAATGAACCGATTTTGATGAAACCTTTCAAACATCATCTCTACTAAGTGAACATGTGCATATTCCAAACTTTTTGATCTGCAACAATTTTAACCAGGTTATCTCTCTTGAACTTTGATTTAATATGGGTTTCTGCGTGAAATTCTTGTGTGCGCAACTCCTCCTACATTTATCAATCAATTTGGACGAAAGTTTACAGACATCATCACTACTAAGTGAAGATGCGCATATTCCAAAATTTTTGAGCTGTGGCAATTTTAACTAGGTTATCTCCCTTTAACTTTGATTTATTATGGGTTTCTACATGAAATTCTTGTGTGTGCAACTCCTCCTACATTTATTAATCAATTTGGACAAAACTTTTCAGACATCATCACTACTAAGTGAACATGCGCATATTCCAAGATTTTTGATCTGCGACAATTTTAACCAGGTTATCTCCCTTTGACTTAGATTTATTATGTCTTTCCGTTCGAACAAATTCTTGTGTGCGCAACTCCTCCTACATTAATGAACCGATTTTGATGAAACCTTTCAAACATCATCTCTACTAAGTGAACATGTGCATATACCAAACTTTTTGATCTGCGACAATTTTAACCAGGTTATCTCTCTTGAACTTTGATTTAATATGGGTTTCTGCATGAAATTCTTGTGTGTGCAACTCCTCCTACATTTATCAATCAATTTGGACGAAAGTTTACAGACATCATCACTACTAAGTAAACATGCGCATATTCCAAAATTTTTGAACTGTGGCAATTTTAACTAGGTTATCTCCCTTTAACTTAGATTTATTATGGGTTTCTACAGGAAATTCTTGTGCGTGCAACTCCTCCTACATTTATCAATCAATTTTGACGAAACCTTTCAGACATTATCACAACTAAGTGAACATACGCATATTCCCAAATTTTCGATCTGCGACAATTTTAACCAGGTTATCTCCCTTTAACTTGGATTTATTATGGGTTTTCAAATGGGATTCTTGTGTGTGCAACTCCTCCTACATTAATGAACCGATTTTGAATACATGTTGCACATTGTAAATGTGTTTTTCCAAATGTAAACCATATATGTGTGGGCTCTTTAAGTATTCAGTGCTGTTCTGTGGAAGGCCACATGCAAATACAAATTTCAACAACAAAAAATGATCTTTATGTATACATTTCCTTATGGCCTTCGCCTACATGATCAGAAGTGCATTTCTCTAAAAACCCAAAGCGGGGGTATTAATCACCTTCAGTGATAGTTCTAGTATTCAATTTGTATGTATATTGACTAATAATATAGCTTCTCATATTTTGGGCACATTTTTCCCTTGAATATGATGTGCTAGGTGAATATAAAGGCCTGATGACCTTCAACACCAACAGTAAAACACTGTATCTGTAAAATGATCAGTTTATCAATTGCAGTTTCCTTCGCTGAACTGGAACTTATCACTTGCTCCACATTTATACTGTCTGATTTTTTTTATTTCTACATGTATTTTTGAAAGCTTTAACCTCAAAATAGGTTTCAAATTCACAGTTGGAATCTGATAAAAATTAGGGTTACAGTGACCTAAATGAGCGACTTTTACTTGGTAAAATTTTTAGGGTCAGCGTAATTGTGGGGCGGGGAAGGGGACTGCCAGTGCTATTCAACTGTGTATCCAGGGCTCTGAAAACAATCTTTATTGTTTTCTGGATTAATGGCTGACTGTATATTGTATATGTGCTGCACTATATATAATCTCATAATTTAGAGAGAAAGGAAGGTACTGGTACCCTGAACTTTTATTAAAACTAATTTTGGGGAAAAAAACGATCTGTTTATAGTGTTTAATACTTGAATATTTTTCTCTAAAAAAACTGAAACTGGAGTCAATTCTTTTTTAAAAAAAAAAAAACGAGTAGAAAGCAAAAGCGTGGAAAAATTTAATAACCTCCCAACACTAGTGCGGGTAGTGCCACTTTTGTTGTTAAGACAATTGGTTTTCGGCGACTCCTGAGGGTTTTAATTTGAACCGTTGAAAGTGTGTTCATCTGTTCAGGTAGGGTCTTTACATGTGCATATGTTTTGGATTTTTGATGTGGCCCCATATGATGCCAGTAATGCCCCTTTATCATCAGAGAATGCGAATTGATTTGTGACCAATGTGATAGCATATGGAAAATGTGGGGATACACCTTAGTGTGTGTTGCACACAAATGACACCATTCTAGTTTTGATTGTCAGCACTTGTATTGAAGTGATAGAGTATTGCAGCTGTGGACAGGTCACTTTCCCCGGCTGAACAATATTTCCACAGACACAATAATAGATTTCAAACACTAATTATAGGAATAATCGTAATAAATTTAATTAATGAAGCACCGGTACATCCGGTAGAAATGATGATTTTTATTATATAAATGCATGAGTGGACATCACTGCCAATGCATGGATTACGACCAGTCCACTGCAACTGTACTGTAGACTGTTTGATCAAGTTTCATCAGTCACCACACCTCTTTCTTTGTTTTTTTTCAAATACTGCACCAGTTTGTTTCAAAGACTGTGTGTTATTTGATCCAATTTCAATTGCACCATTGTCAAATGCACCAATGGCTACATACACAGACAAAATTCCCTTATTGTTCCTTTTATCGGCCCATGGGAGAACTGATTTCTCATCCAATTTTTATGTGTACCCATACTATGTATGGTACACATAATGTCGGCATCTGTGGTGGCCCTCCATCATTTATCTGTCCGTCTGTCTGGCATCCATATCCATTTCTTTGGCATTCGATAACTTGAAAAATATTGCTTGGATTGTCAAGTTACTTTATATTTGTGTTCAGGTTACTGATTTGCCGAGCTGTATAGTTTTTGGTGTAAATCTGATAATTTGATCCTGAGGTATTAACTCTTTATCCTTCAAATTGAGAATTCTTCCAATCCCTTTGGCATGAGATAACTCAAAAAATATCAATCCAATTGTCATGTTACTTTATATATATTTTCAGGTTACTGATGTTCCGATCTGTATAGTTTTTGGTGTAAATCTGTTATTTTGATCCTGAGATATTAACCCTTTATCCTTCAAATTGAAAATTCCTCCAATCCCTTTGGCATGAGATAACTTGAAAAATATTGCTTGGGTTGTCAAGTTACTTTATATTTGTGTTCAGATTACTGATGTGCCGAGCTGTATATTTTTTGGTGTAAATCTGCTAATTTGATCCTGAGATATTAACCCTTTATCCTTCAAATTGAAAATTCCTCCAATCCCTTTGGCATGAGATAACTAAAAAAATATCAATCCAATTGTCATGTTACTTTATATATATTTTCAGGTTAATGATGTTCCGATCTGTATAGTTTTTGTTGTAAATCTGTTATTTTGATCCTGATATATTAACCCTTTATCCTTCTAATTGAAAATTTCTCCAATCCCTTTGGCATTCGATAACTTGAAAAATATTGCTTGGATTGTCAAGTTACTTTATATTTGTGTTCAGGTTACTGATGTGCCGAGCTGTATAGTTTTTGGTGTAAATCTGATAATTTGATCCTGAGATATTAACCCTTTATCCTTCAAATTGAAAATTCCGCCAATCCCTTTGGCATTCGATAACTTGAAAAATATTGCTTGGATTGTCAAGTTTCTTTATATTTATGTTCAGATTACTGATGTGCCAAGCTGTATAGTTTTTGTTGTAAATCTGTTATTTTGATCCTGAGATATTAACCCTTTATCCTTCAAATTGAAAATTCCTCCAATCCCTTTGGCATTCGATAACTTGAAAAATATTGCTTGGATTGTCAAGTTACTTTATATTTTTGTTCAGGTTACTGATGTGCTGAGCTGTATAGTTTTTGGTGTAAATCTGATAATTTGATCCTGAGATATTAATCATTTATCCTTCAAATTGAAAATTCCTCCAATCCCTTTGGCATGAGATAACTCAAAAAATATCAATCCGATTGTCATGTTACTTCATATATGTGTTCAGGTTACTGATTTGCTGAGCTGTATAGTTTTTGGTGTAAATCTGATAATTTGATCCTGTGATATTAACCCTTTATCCTTCAAATTGAGAACTCCTCCAATCCATTTCTCCGGCATGCGATAACTCAAAAAATATTAATCCGATTATTAGGTTACTTTATATATGTATTCAGGTTACTGATGTGCTGTGCTGTTTACTTTTTTATGTAAATCTAATAATTTGTTCCAGAGATATTAACCCTTTATCCATCAAATCAGGCACTCCTCCCATCCATTTCTATATGTACCCATACCATGTATTGTGTACATAATGTCGGCATCCGGGGTGCCCCCCCCCCCCCCCCCCCCTGTCATACAGCTTTCTACTAGTTGCGCTTGTGGGTACACATCTGACGATTTAATCGGCCTATTTTTTAAAATAATATTAGCGAGGAAGGTAATTTATAATTTGGGGGTGTGGTGGCTCAGTCGGTAGAAGTGCAGGCTGCAAGCCAATAGGCCCTCGGTTTAAATCTTGCCGGTGGCAACCGCGTTGTGTCCTTGCGCAAGACACTTCACCCCCCATTGCCCGTGTGAGGGCACTGTGACGTTGTGCACATCGATGGTGCACATGTCTTCAACCAATGCTAACCCTGCTTGAGTGGAGTTAGTATGTTGGGGAGCTGACAGTTGCTCGCCATTGCTTGGTGGTTCTCTCTGGGTACTCAGGCTTCCTCCACCCATAAAACTGTTGTGGTCATGATTAGCCATTGTGCAGAAATATGTGACCGTAAACACCAATAAATAAATAAATTTATAATTTAATTTTATTATACATTCATTCAACTTTAAACCCTTGTATTTAACGGAATGGCTGCTATGGCATAAATGATTCTGTATTCAATGAGTGATGTACAAGCCAGAACTTTTTTCCCAGCACTGTTCATACTAGTTCCTTTCCCATCGAGTCATTAGTTGCGCTTCGAAAAGTTTCCAAATTTCGTTATACAATTATCGACAGTCTGTTGCATAGTGTGAAAATGAAAACGTCCAAAGCAAAATAAAGTCGGTTCAAAAAAATTAGTTAACCACAAATGAGATAATATTTAAAAAAAAAAACCCAATCATTTCCAACCAGAACATTATCTCAGTCCCGTGGTTGTCTTGTTTTGTGGATCCATTATATCTAAATTGGTTGACTTTATTTCGGTAAATCTTCGTACATCTTTACATGCTTCGAACTTCTTTTAAAAATGTTTCTCCCAACTGTTTTGCAAATCGGCACAAATTTGTACTTATATTTTTTTAGCTACGACGAGCAGCTCTATATGTGGCAATGTCGGTCTGTCTTTCGGTCTGTCGGTCTGTCTGTCACCAACGAGTTTAAAAAACACCATAACTCCTAAAATACTTGATGGAATGACACCATACTTGGTATGCAAGTGTATCTTTATGATGTCTACACCCCCTCAATAGTGCATGTCATTCGGATAATTTCTGTCACATTTATGGACTTGTCACCAACAAGTTTTTTTTGTCACCAGCAAGTTTTAAAACATCATTGGCGACAGTGCGTCTTGTTACTAACAGTAATAGCCACCAAATGGCCACCAGCTGAAGAGAAACAGCGATACAAATTTCAACAAACACTGGTTCTGAAAAGGTTGTTTTGATTTTTTGTCGATCCATTTGATCAGTACAGCTTCAGTCAAAACAAACAGACTCTTCACCTTTGGATTTAAACATCAGAATTAAAATTTGTTTATTTAAATGAATTTTAATGCATGGGTTGTGTAATAAACACAGAACGTGATGTGTGTTTGAATCGGTGGGTGTTTTACATAACGAGTTGGAATGGCGTAGTCATATTTCATTATGTAAAACACCCACCAATTCAAACACACATCGTGTTCTGTCTATACATTTGTTGAATTCACTGCATTGCCTTTATCTTCAGATAGAAACCGACAATATACTTTTAATATGGTTTTGGTACAAAATACTGGAGGTTGACTATAGGTATTGTTCAGTAAATTGTATTACAGTAACAAAATAAAGCAAATCATTTCTTATTACCAAAAAAAATGTAGCCTTCTACAAGTTAAATAGAATTTTGATGATATAATGGAAAAACATAATTACAGCAGAATTTTTTTATAATTCAAAATTAAATACGATGTGGAGGGGGTGAGTGTTAGCAATTTTTAAATACATTGCACACAGAAACATGAAATGTTGTCACAAACTCACAATCCCAGAAGTTTTTGATGTTGTGGATTTTAGAACTCGCCGAGTTAAACAAATGTTGACTGTTAGTGTAAAAAGCAGTGAAAAAGGTTTGGTCAATAATATATTTCATTTTCTTTAAAATATTTTCAGATTTCAACATGCGAATAAAAGAAATTGAGAGAACTGCCAATGTGGCATGGTCTCCTGTTCAACAATATCCTATATATATGGTGGCTGGGACAGCTGCACAGCAGTTGGATGCAACTTTCAGGTAATGTTATACAGATTGTAGAAATGGCGGTGATATAGAAAAATAACAAACTCAACTTTTCCAAGTTTCTCAGAATTTTTTAATGTTTTACCTAACACAACTGGGAGATGACACTTTTTATGTGTACCCATACCATGTATGGTACACATAATGTCGGCATCTGGGTTGGCCCTCC
The DNA here is from genome assembly GCA_031216915.1 of Pictodentalium vernedei. Classification (NCBI taxonomy): domain Eukaryota; kingdom Metazoa; phylum Mollusca; class Scaphopoda; order Dentaliida; family Dentaliidae; genus Pictodentalium; species Pictodentalium vernedei. The sequence goes on from CM062297.1 coordinate 267,535,688, forward strand.
GTCATTCGTCCATCCTTTGTCTGTCTGTCCATCTGTCTGTCTGTCCGGCATCCATATCCATTTCTTTGGCATTCGATAACTTGAAAAATATTGCTTGGATTGTCATATTACTTTATATTTGTGTTCAGGTTACTGATGTGCCGAGCTGTAGAGTTTTTGGTGTAAATCTGATAATTTGATCCTGAGATATTAACCCTTTATCCTTCAAATTGAGAAATCTTCCAATCCCTTTGGCATGAGATAACTCAAAAAATCTCAATCCAATTGTCATGTTACTTTATATATATCTTCAGGTTACTGATGTGCCACGCTGTATAGTTTTGGTGTAAATCTGATAATTTGATCCTGAGATATTAACCCTTTATCCTTCAAATTGAAAATTCCTCCAATCACTTTTTGAAAAATATTGCTTGGATTGTCATGTTACTTTATATATATCTTCAGCGATTACGCCCAGAAAAATAATTTGACTCCTACGCCCCCCCCTCTTCACCCCCCCCCCCCCCCCCCTCTCCGCCTGGTCAGTTAGGACACCAAAATTTTTTTTGGTTTGTTCCAAGATGGGTTTGGCCAGATTTAGAGTGATTTCATGCTGGGAAAAATTACCTATGCCCCATCCCCCTTCCTTCCTTCCCTGTTGGGGGGTTAGCAGCGCTTCGCTTAAATCTTCTCATGAACCAGTGGGTACAATGACTTGGTATATGGTATGTAGCTTCCTTCTGAGGTGTAGAATCAAGTTTGTTCAAATGAAATTCGTGAAGCAATATATGCCTTTGTAATGGGAGGGGCAAGATTTTTGGCCCCACCCAAAATTTCTATTTTCTGGACCGATGGCTGGATTTGAATGAAATTCAGTAAATGGTATTATTGGGTCATAAGTATCCAAATGATAAAAAAAATTGCCATTGGTTTTGTTACCATCCATAAGATACAAGTGTGTTCAATTTAAGCCCCTCGGTTCGTATTTGGGCTCAATACAGGAGCCAAAATCTTAACTTGGGGCAATTTGGGAAATAAGCTTTAAAAATCTTCTTCACAACCTCTGGTCAGAATGTTTTAATATTTGGTAAACATCATCTCTAGGAGGGTCAGATTCACATTTGTTCATATCGGGGCCCCTGGGTTAATATTTGAGCTCTCTTTTGGAGCCCAAAGTTTATCTTAATGCAATATGAGGGAATTTCTTTAAAAATCTTCTCCCGAACCATCGATTAGAATCTTTTGATATTTGGTAAACAACATCTCTAGACGGGGTCAGATTCAATTTTGTTCAAATCGAGTCCCTGGGTTAATATTTGGGCTTGCTATGGGAGCCAGAATTTTACCTTATTGCAATATGAGGAAATTTCTTTAGAAATCTCTTTCAGCTCCACCAGTCAGAATGCTTTCATATTTGATATGCAACTTCTTTAGGGGGCTCTGATTCAAATTTGTTCAAATTTTGTCCCTGGGTTAATATTTGGGCTCTCTATTGGCGCCGAAAGTTTAACTTAGTGCAATAGGAGGAAATTTCTTTAAAAATATTCTTCTTCAGATCCACCTGTCAGAATCCTTATATATTTGGTACAGAACATCTCTTAGGGGGGGAGGGGGGTAGCATTGGGGGTAGGGGGGGGGGATTCAATTTGTTCAAATCGAGTCCCTGTATAAATATTGGGAGCCTGAATTTTAACATAGTTGAATATGAGGGACTTTCTTCAAAAATCTTTCTCCAGAACCACCAGTCAGAATCTTTTCATATTTGGGATATAACATCTCTGGGAAGATCAGATTCAGTCCCTGTTTTAAAATTTGGGCTCTCTTTGTGGGGAGGGGAGTGGGTTGGCAAGGGGGGGGGGGGGGGGGTCCAAGTAAGTGTTTTTTTTTCATAAAATTTGCATTTCAAACTGCAGTGACATAATAACCCTTGGAAGTTTGGCAGTGCTGGTCTACAGCTGATAAAATTGGAATCAGTCAGGAAGACCTATTATAATAATAATCGTCTGACATGAACATTAGAGTTATGACTTCATTCCTCTGTAGTGTTGATGAACCATGACTAACTGAATGTGATCTTCTTTGAACCACTTTATCAGGTGAGTGATTAAGGCCCCTTGGAGCCTCTTGTTTGTTCATGAATCTTAATTAATACAGCTGTTACAGGTGTGGGCACTCTGTATAGTGATGAACTGATATGGTAAACAAACCATCGGCCGATACCAATGTTAAAAATTTAATAAGTGGCCGATACCGATGCCAATTCTGATATTTTAGATTCCATGAAAATGCGTGAATAACTTGATCGAACCCTGCAAAATTGCAATTAGAATGTCAATGCGGGGTTGTGTTTCTTGGTTCCTAGTCAACTTGCCATCAAATCAACTCCCCAAACAATTTATCAGATTGTTTTGTGCAGTCCATTCCTCAGTGAGAAGAATGGAATCACTCGTGTCAGATTGACTCTCCTTGTATGGAATACTACATATTCTCCCAATAAGATTAAATCCCATATATTGAAAACTCATAGCAATCCCGTGGGAACTCGTACACAGACCGACATACACTGTCCTGACTCTGGATAAATCCAACTTATTCCTTTCTTCTCATATCGACCATAAGACTAATATTCAATATGTACGTTCACAATAGACCTTTCCATTTTGAAAATCACGTGATTCTGCCCGCCATGGAAGGGGGCTGGACGTTTCATACACAGCAATTTAGGACGTTTCGTACACAAACTTGTAGGACGTTTCATGCACAACCTATGACGTTTCGTACATGGGGTTTTGACTGCCTTGAGCCAAGTAAAGATAACAACCCTGTATGTAAAAATAATTTTCATTGGATTATAATACCTTACAGTCTATTATTTCATATAAAAGATACTTAAAAACCATATAAAATTTTCCTGTGTACTAGTGATGATATATGGTCGAAATGTCTTCTTTTGTACACGAAAGTCAGTATACGAAATGGGATCAGGGACAACCTGCCCCAGACCTATTTTGGGGGCGGGTTGTCCCGATTTTTTTCTGATTTTTGAAGAAAAAGTTTTTTTAGTAATATATAAAAAAAAATTTACTCATTTTTTTATCGAAAAATTATCCAATTTTATCGAAAATTATCCACAATCCACAGTGATCCTATTAACACATCCCAGAATGACTGAATTAAACTAATAATAGTTCCATACTGAATTGGTTGCATGTAGAGACCAGTCAGAAGTGATGTGTTGTTTTAGTCATGTTGTTTCAGTCGGGTACCCTCTAAGGGGAATGATATTTGTTTGATGCGAAAAAATCAAATGGCTAGTCATGTTGTTTCAGCATGATATGGATTCATCACAGCATTGATCGCTTTTCCTTTATCTAAGACTAAGACAATAAATGTGCTTTTTAAGCTGTTAACAGTCATTGACCCAGATGAAGCCATGGACACGTCCGAGATAAGACAACAAACAGTCAGGCCACTGAAACATCCATCAATGAGACACCCACAGATACCATTACCACAGATACTTCTGATAATAATAATTCATTCAGAATTATTCATGATATTACTTTTAATATCATCATAATTAAGTCCAATAAACAAATCTATTGTCCGCTAATTAATATTGATCGTATTATAAGTAATAACAGCTGAATAGTTCATTTGTTATTACTTAAAATCCAATCATAGTCCAATATCATAGTCAAATAGCTCATAACTGTGGCACGTGAAAAACTTGGGGCGGGTTGTCCCAGCTGGTTTGGGGCGGGTTGTCCCTGTGGCGGGTTATCCCAGTCCCTACGAAATGCCTGTGTACGAAACGACACTAATCCTCCATGAAATGCACACGTTGTATTGTTTTCAAAGAAGCTGTCTTGTATAATTTACTTCACTTGTCTCCCACCAGTTTTTTTTTCGTAGTACAATACTTAGGAATAAATGAAAAATGAAACCGACACCGTCTGACACTATTTGTTTTAATAAGAATTGTGCGATTTCCAAAATGGAGTAATGTTGGAAAGCTAAATTTTAAACAATGATGTTACAACTTAAGAAACTGGGCCGTGATTTTCATGTAATAAGAATCATACATGACCGTGTGACAAGTTGAAATTGTGGCTTTGCTTTAAATTATTGATAGAATATTAAAACGTACAGAATTTGGAATCAGTAGTGTTGACACATTCCCCAGACATTTCATGTATAAACACTGTTTTTGATGATATGGCTGTGAGTGAAAAAACCCGACGGTTTATTTTGACCTTGTAACAATCGGTGCACCCCTATCGGCAAAGGATGTCCTTTTCTGCCGATGCCGATGATTCACCGATTACCCATTATCGGATGATGCCGATACTAGGTTCGTCACTAACTCTGTACCCTCTGTTTTGTTCTTCATTGTTTCGGTTCTTATGAACCATTGTATTTTTAGTGTTAGTAGACATGCCCAGAGGTATGTCTGGGTTAGTTATTAATGTTCAAGCAGTCATTATTAATGTTTGAATGGATTATTGTCATGCAGGCTTCTCTTTCTGTTTCTCCACCGCAGGCCTGGTCTTTTGAGGAGAGCTATAGCTCCCGCCCTCCATTGCTCCTGCAAAATCAATTTAAGGAGGGCCATAATTGCTCTCCCTAACAGCTGTAATAGCTCTCCTTAAACCTTCAATTCCCTTATTAATAATGGACTTAAGTATAGAATAACTCTCCTGGCACAGGTTAAGGGGAGCCATAGTAGCTCCCCTAGATTTTTCAAAAGTCCAGGCCTGCCACCGTGTGTAATCCCATATCCCACAAGTGCCCCGGATGTGATGCATGGATAACACAGATCCTAGAGGGTTAAGATATAAATAGTATGTTTATTTGAATTCATTATTAATTTTTGAGATAATATTTGTAAAAAAAAATATTCAATAAGAGATGAAAAAAAAGTTCAGTTTGAGATCGCCAATTGTTATTTTTCTCAAAAGTGGTACCAAAAGTGACCAGGATATCTTACCCACGTCTCCATTGCAATTGAACAGCTCATTAATATAAGTTCAAAGTTCACACTGACAGTGTAGATGGAAACGTTGATCAACCTAGCTAGGTTTTATCTCCTTCGCCAATGGATAGAATAAATCAAACAGACACTCCCTAAAATGATTTCGTGAGTAATTTTATTTCCCATACATGAAAGCATGAGATTGTAGGCACAAATGTGTCAAAAGTGTTCATTCCCTGAATTCAGCTCACACTCATAATTTTCAATTTTCAAATTGCTGGTATGGGTAAATTAGTGTAACCAAGACTACTTGAAGTGATCACTGGTTGAATGTCCCTTCTGCTTATGGCAAGCCAGAAAATAAGCAGACTGTCATCTGCAAAATGAGGTCCTCAGAGGGTTATAATGGTGGTCATCAGACTTGAGGAAGACATTGTTCCCAAAAAGATACGTATAAAAAAAATTGATATTTGGTTACTAATGCAGGGTAGCATCACTAAATTTACCCTCTGTGAACCTCAATCTGAATCAGGGTCTCAAAACTAAACAGAAAGATACCCAGAGGATAAATTGGCCCACTGTGTGGGCATCATCAAATTCACTCTTTGGGGACCTTATTCTGCAAATGTCAGACTGCTTATTTTCAGGCCCAGCATTTGGTATTATAGATTACTGGGCAGTTTTCAACCGAGGAGAGCATATCCACCTGGAAAAAAATTAAAAAACTCTTATCAACGGCTCGCCTCCGTTTATCAAAGCACCAGGCCTGTATTGTCAATTGCTCTCTTGCAAAAAAAATCTACCCATGTCTATATATATAAGAATATAAGACTATTCTCCTTTATCTTATTCATTTGCTTTGCTCTTTCACAGTTTTTTGTAGAAAACTCACATTATATTTGAGTTTCACTTAAGAAATTTTAGCTGTCACAAAGCCATTATTTTCATATTTACTACACCTAAAAAAAGATATCACCATTCATGGTTATTTGTCTGTCGTCAACCAAATGTTAATACTGTGTTCCTCCAGCATTGTCTTCAGCATAGAGTTGATGATTTTTGTCTTATGTGATGCTGATTCAGGTCACAAATATCACTAAACATCTGTCCTTAATTTGGCATTCTTTTTTTTCATTTATACATACATCTGTCTACCAATTGACACCAGAATTCTAACATCGAAAGTAAACGTCAACCACAGTATGTAATGAATTCTGGGAATTAGTTGTTGGACTGGAAATGTGTAAATCGCAAAATGCTATGTGAAGTCCCCTGCTTTTAAATTGAAATATTTGCTGATATACCAATATATCATGATATTGTTTTCCATATTATCACCGGTGTTGTAATCCGAATACATTGAAGCCATAACTATTTAGCACATGTACATTATTTCCAATGTGTTAGCTGGAGCCTAATTTCGACTGGATAAATTGGTTGAAGGTGCATGAATTTGGTTTTGAGGAAACCACCATGAGAATGAAATGAGTGTTCTCATGAAATTTTGTGCCCTGAACTGGGATTTAAATTCATTTCAAAATGTTTTCTGTGGCACCATCACAAAGTCAAATAGTACTCTTTTCCATGGATTCCACATCTACCAGCACGTCCGGTTTTCATTTTGAAGCCTGTTTTGCTTTGTTTTCTGTACTTTATTGTTTATTAAGTATGGAGATGCCAAATTAAACAAAATAATCGACCAAAATTATAAAATTGTATTGAGATTCATAATAAGGATCTTCCGTCATTCATTTTAACTAGGGTTTAATTCCGTGAACGGGAATTTTCTGGTTCTCTTTTTTGAAAGTCAGTCACGATATCATAAATTTTCAAATTGTCATTTCTGAATATCAGTCCCGATACCTGGGAAATTCATAGGACAGAACCGGGAATCAAAGGTTGCATTCCAACCTTTGATTCCCGATTCAAGTTTGTGAATTTCCTGGGATTTGGCACTTATGTTCAGAACGGGTGACCAGGAAGTTCCCGTTCGTGAGATTAAACCATAGCTCCAATGGGATGCTGGTCTTGGAAGAAACTGATATTCGCCGTAATCTCATAAACTGTAATATGCAATCATTGATACCATGGTCTATGAATTTCACATTTATCGTGATTGACTTTCAGAACCTGGAGGCGCAGAACTGTGAAATTCCTATTCCTGGTATTAAACCTTAATATTAACCAAGGACTGAAGTCTTCTTTATTGTAAAAACGTTTCTTTCTTTTACAGTACATGTGCTGCATTAGAAGTATATAACTTAGATTTGACAGATGCCACATTAGATATGCCTCTAACTGCCACTTTGCAATGTGATTCAAGGTAAGTGTTGATTAATAGGATAATGCCTGTGAACCATAATTTTTCTTCTTTTTAACTCGCCTGACTGGAGCTATTGCCATCACTTTTATCCGGCGTCTGTCGTCCGGCATCCGTTAACTTTTTGCAAACTTGACATCTTCTTCACAACCACTAGGCCAAATTCAGACATATATTGCACAAACCATCTATGGAGTATACCCTTTCTATTTTGTTTAAATGAAGGAGCTGCCATATTCGGGCTCTGCTTTATGCCCCAAAAGCTTAAAAACCTTTAAAAATCTTCTCATGAACCACCAGAGGGAATGCCCTGATATATGGTATGGAACATCCTTTGGTGTAGAAGATTTAAGCTTGTTCAAGGGAAGTTGATAGGTCAATATCTGGGCTCTCTGTGGGGGCATATCCATTTTGGGCTCAGCCCAAAATTTCTGTTTCAAGAACTGGTGGGCCAATTTCAACCAAATTTGGAATATAGTATAAGTGGGTCGTAAGTAATTGATTGATGACCCTCCCCTCCCCCCCCCCCGCCCAAAAAAAAAAATTAAAAAATTCACAGCCCTGTGGCAACCCCAGGGGCTAAAAACAGAAAAAAAATCAAAAGCCCATATATCCCAATCCACAAGGAACAGAGCACTGTTATGAAGCATCCTTAGGCCCGAAAGAAGGGATTGGTTAAAAAAAAATTGCCACCTGTTCAATCAGGGTGTCTGGTAGAGGGTATTGAACAAATGATGAGTCAGCATTTTTGCTGTAGTTTATCCTGAACGAAAATTTTCATCCACTGAGAACCTTGATTGACATATTGTTCTTAAAATAACAAAATTGCTGCTATGAACATTGTAATCTTGTTATTTTAATCAGATAATTGTTAAAATTTGTGACTAAGTTTGTTTTCCAAAGATTTTATTTCATATTGAATGAACTCTTTCAATGCTGGAACCATTTATCTGATTCCCGTATGCATGTCTTTAATTTAACCCTCTCAAGACTGCAATGTGGGTTCCAAAGATTTTATTGATGCCATGTACAAACAAAGCCATTCAATGCTGTATATGTTTTTTTTCCGGTTCCTTGGGAAAACAATTGATATGATTCCTGTATGAATATCTTTAATTTAACCCTCTCATGACTCAATGTGTTTTTCCAAAGATTATATTTCATGATGAACTCTTTCACTGCTGTGCATATATATTTTTTTTCTGGTTTCTTGGAAACATTTATCTGATTCCTGTATGCATATCTTTAATTTAACCCTCTCAAGACTGCAATGTGGGTTCCAAAAATTTTATTGATGCCATGATCAAACACTTCCAGTTCTGTGCACATACATGTTTTTTTCTGGTTCGTTGGAAAAATATTGACCTGATTTCTGTATGAATATCTTTAATTTAACCCTCTCATGACTTCAGTGTGTTTTCCAAAGATTTTATTTGATGTTGAAAACTTTTGATTCTGTGCAAATATATATGTTTTTTCTGGTTTCTTGGAACCATATGTCTGATTCCTGTATGGATGTCTTTAATTTAACCCTCTCAAGACTTCAGTATGGCTTTCAAAGATTTTATTGATGCCTTGATCAAACCCTTTTCAGTGCTGTACACCCATGCTTTTTTCTGGTTTCTTGGAAAAAAATTCTCTAATTCCTGTGTGAATATCTTTAATTGAACCCTCTCAAGGCTTCAATGTGGTTTCCAAAGATTTTACTTCATGTAATACTGTTAATGAAAATGTATGGTTGCTTTCTTTAAATATATTTTACCCCCCAAAATAAGCCTCTATAAATTCTCTTTCTGTTTTATTTTATTTTTGATGCTTGAATCATTTTCACACAGACTTGAATTTACTGGTGGCTGTAAAATTCTGTTTCTCTAGTTTAAAATCTTTCTTATTTTTTAAAACCACTGGGCTAAATTCATTCATTTATGGCACAGGCCATCTTTGGAGTAAACCTTTTCTCCTTTGTTCAAATGAAGCTGCTGCCATCTTCAGGCTGGTGGTATTTACTCTTCTGATTTTTTCCCTCCAAATTACTATATCCCTTAGGGTGGGGTTAATGCTCCATAAGCCTAATATGCTTTTAAAATCCTCTTTTTATAAGCCACTTGCAATAATGCTTAGATTTCTTGTTTGGAACTTACTTTAGTGATGCAGATACACTTTTTTTTCAAATAAACTCAGTAAGTCAGAATTTGGGCTCCCAAATTTTGGGCTACAGTCAATATTTCTATTTTCAGATTCAATGGGCAGATGTGAACCATATTTATCATGTAGTGTATAACTGGTCATAAGTATTTCATTTATGCCGGAATTTGTTTGGTTTTGTTGGTTTGGGGGTGGGGGAGGGGGGGGGGGGGCTAGAGAGAACTACAGGAGTTGAAAACAGAACAAAAATTCACAGAACAGAGCTTCCTAGAACCAGCAGAAATGAATGACTAAAAAAGTTGCCTTTGGTAGTGTTCTAGCAAATGAAAAAATTGCTCTTGCTGCTGATCACTTACTGATACACTCATCACTTTTAACAACTTGAGCAAGGTGAGTGTTTTAGGCTCACTTGAGCCTCTGGTTTTTGCTTGCAGAATTTATTTTGGGCAATACCCTAGCATTATTCAGACTTCACTTGCATCACTTGTGTGAAGTTCTTGAGCCGTTTACTTAACCCTTAAGGGCAAATTCTGAGTTCGATAATATTTTTTGCAACAGAACAGGTGCCCCAACATGCAGTCTTTGGGTTAAGTCACAAGTTACATTTTAAGCACGTCGGTAGTTGTTTTTAGGCAAGACTTGGCTGCATATATAGGCAGCCAAAACTTGTCAAAAAAACTGCTGCAGTGTCACAGTATGTAGACTGTCAAAGTGCAGCAAAAATATGTAAAAATCTGTAAGCCCTTAAGGGTTAACAATTCTTGCACTAGTGGGAGTGCATGGCACTATATGCCTTCAGTAAATGTTTCCTAGATGCAGATCCTGTCTTTGTCCAGTCAGTGTGTTTACATGTCTTGCAGTCAAGCTTGAATATAAGCAACCTGTCATTTGCAAAATTGGGTCCCCAGAAGGTGAATTTGCTGATGCTATCCCATACAGTGGGCCAATTTATCCTCTAGGTATATCTTTCTGTTTTGGCTTGAGACCTTGATTCAGACTGAGGTTCACAGAGGGTTAATTTTGTGATGATTCCCAGCTGTGCAGGGTAGCATCACAAAATTCACCCTCTGGGGATCCCATTTTGCAGATGACAGTCTGCTTATTGGCTCACCTGACTGCAAGTCAGTGTGAGCTATTGCCATGACTTGGCATCCGTCATCTATCATCTGTCGTCCGTTAACTTTTGCAAACTTGGCTTCTTCTTCACAGCCATTCAGCCAAATTAAACATATATTGCACAAACCATCCCTGGAGCATACCCTTTCTGTTTTGTTCAAATGAAGTGTCTACCTTCTTTGGGCTCTGGTCAATGATGCCAAAGCCTAAAAATCTTAAAAAATCTTCTCATGAACCACCAGATTGCCTTGATATATGGTATGGAAAACAATCTTTGCTGTTGAAGATTAAAGTTTGCTCAAGGGAAGTTGGTAGATCAATATTTGGGCTCTCTGTGGGCACATACCCATTTTGGATTCCGCCCAAAAAGATTTGAACCAAATTTGGCATGTTACTGTAGTATAAGTGGGTCCAAAGTACTTGATTGGTACCCAGGAGCTAAAAATAGAAAAAAATTCAAATGGGCATATTTCCCAAACTTCACAGAACAGAGAACTGTTATTTGGTATGAATCATCCTTTTGACCAGTAGAATGGATTAAAAAAAGAAAATTAGCTATCTGTTGTGTCAGGGTGTTCTGTAGGGACGTTTGAAAAAATGCTGAGTCAGCATATTTGCAAAAATTGAAAAAACATTTTTGTGAAAGGAAGGAATGGGAAATAAAACAACACAGAACACTGATTGTGATAAGGGCTGCACTGATATTTATTAAATTACTAATAGGAGCCTCCAGAGGCTCATAGAACAGTGTAGCCGGCAATTACACAGAGTTACAAGCAATAATAATAATAAAGCTCCTGAAAATAGTTGGGCCAAAACACGCCAAAACCAGATGAATATGCATTGAAGGAGTGAATGGGTGAACAAGCTCCCATACCCATAGAACTGATTGGGAGAGAACCACATGGGAAGGAAATGGTTGGGAGGGAAATTGTTTGAAAAAGAAGCAAACACAGATACACGTGGTGAATAAGTTGGATAAAGATCCAGACGAGGCTAAAGTGACAAGGATTACGTGATAAAAATTAGGTCCAGTTACTACTAATTTTTCCATAGGGTTAATCACCCTAGAGGGAAACAATGCGCAATAATCTAACTTCAGTTCATGGGAAAGGCGAAAGGCGAAACCAAATGATAACATACTGACACTCCAACAGTGCCAAACGTGTGCCTTCCAGAATTAAAATAGCGATTAGTATAGTATTAAAAAGAATATCGGACTAGAATTAGCAAATGGGAGAACATTCATGAAAATGTCATTCATGTCATTGAGTTGTGTGGACACTGAATAGTTCGCCCCTGGAAGGCTCACCATGCAAAATAGCACAACACAAAATAACAGATAAACGATACATATCTGTCACAAAAGTGGCAAAAACAAGTTTCTGCCTTGGATTTTCTTCAGAACCGCTGATCAGAATCTTTTGATATTTGGTATACAACATCCATAGGATGGTCAAATACAAGTGTGTTCAAATCGAGCCCCTCAGTTCATATTTAGTCTGAATACAGGAGCCCAAATAATTAACTTAGGGCGCTATGGGGAATAAGCTTTAAAAATCTTCTTCAGATCGAACAGTCAGATTCTTTTGATACTTGGTATACAACATCTCTACAAGGGTCAGATTGAAGTTTGTTCAAATTGAGTCCCTGGGTTAATATTTGGGCTTCCTGTTTGAGCCCGAATATTAACTTGGTGCAATATGGGGAATAATCTATAAAAATCATCGTCTTCAGATCCACCAGTCAGATTCTTTTGATATTTGATTTGCAGCATCTCTAGGGGAGGGGGTTAGATTCAGGTTTGTTCTGTGCAATATGAGAAAATTTATTTAAAAATCTTCTTTTTCAGACCCACTAGTGAGAATCCTTTCATATTTGGTATGTGACATCTCTAGAGGTGTAAGATTTCAATTTCTTCAAATCGAGTTCCTGGGTTAATATTTGGGCTTCCTGTGGGAGCCTGTTTATTAACTTCGTGCAAAATGGCGGATATTCTTTAAATTTTTCTTCAGATCCACCAGTCAGATTCTTTTGATATTTGGTATGCACCATCTTTATGGGGGTTAGATTCAGGTTTGTTCAAATGGGATCCCTAGATGAATATTTTGGCTCTTTTTTGGAGCCCAAATATTAACTTAGTGCAATGTGAGAAAATTTCTTTAAAAATCTTCTTTTTCAGACCTGCTAGCAAGAATCCTTTCATATTTGGTATGTGACATCTCTAGAGATGTAAGATTCAAATTTGTTCAAATCAAGTCCCTGGGTTAATATTTGGGCTTCCTGTGTGAGCCTGAATATTAACTTGATGCAATAAGGGGAATAATCTTTAAAAATCTTCTTCTTCAGATCCACGAGTCAGATTCTTTTGATATTTGGTATACAGCATCTCTAGGGGTGTTAGATTCAAGTTTATTCAAATGGGATCCCTGGATGAATATTTGGGATCTTTATTGGAGCCCAAATTTTAACTTCCTGCAAAATGAGAAAATTTCTTTAAAATCTTCCTTTTCAGACCCACTAGTGAGAATCCTTTCATATTTAGTATGTGACATCTCTAGAGGTGTAAGGTTCAGATTTGTTCAAATCGAGTTCCTGGGTTAATATTTGGGTTCCCCAAGAGAGCCCAGATATTTACTTAGTTATTTACCTAGTGCAATATGGGGAATTATCGTTTAAAATCATCTTCTTCAGATCCAGCAGTCAGATTCTTTTGATATTTGGTGCACAACACCTCTGGGAGGGTAAGATTGAAGGCTGTTCAAATCCGGTCCCTGGATTAATATTTGGGCTTTTTATTGAAGGCCAAAGTTTAACTTAGTTCAATATGAGAAAATTATCAGGACGTTAGCATGCTTCACTTCAGATAATAGAGAGCTGGATACAGCACGCCTCCCATTTTCAAAATCGAAAGATTGATGCCTTTTCATGATTTTGTCTTGATAAAAATGTTGTTTTACTTTCTGCTTTTATAAGACAGTAGTGTAACTTTACAGCATTTTTAATAAGTTTTAACTCTCAGTCTAGCAAAACTACCAGACAGTGCTCAAAATATATATTTTACTGAATAACTAAAACAATAATTTTGGGAACTTCCGAAAAGTAGCTTATGACACTTCATTGGAATGACCTTGTTTTAATGTTTGGTCACAAGCGATGTCCTGGAAGCAAAAATTGGAAGAAAACTTCAAAAGTCAATTTCCGGTAGACAGTGCTAAACAGATTTTTCAATACATGAGGTAAAGAATTTGCATTTGTATAAATTGATAATTTTCTCTAAGTACAGTACAGTACAAATTCTTGTGGAATGTACATTGTGGATGTAATTTTTATTTTGTATATTCAGGTTTCACAAAGTGGCTTGGGGACCACATACAGTTGGATCAGATTCTGGAATTTCTGGTGTAATTTGTGCTGGTGGAGATAATGGAAATCTGTTTGCATACAATGCTTCATCGCTTATTAAAGGACTTGATAATTGTTTGCTTTTCAAACAAGATAAACACATAGGAGCTGTGAAAGCTTTAGATTTTAACCCCTATCAGGTAATATAAAGTACTCTTACAGATGCCCTGTGTTTTGTTACGAGATAAATTGGTAGAGTGCTACATTATTTTTGATCCTGAAAATTTCTTCATGGGTCTTTGCCTTGTTACAATTTATGGGAGAGTGCCTACAGGTACTCTCCCATAAAATGTAACGAGGTGAATCCTTACAGATAAAATAATATCACATCAAAGATAATATGAAGCACATCCACAGAATATGAAGTCTTTAAATTGTGGTACCTCTACTAACAAATAAATCCCAAATTTTGTCTTCCAGCACTCTACCAGTTAAGCATCGTTTAAGTTTCATTGTTGTTGAGCAGTTTTGCACCTTGTGTCATCCTTCAGGGTTCGTAGGGTTCTTAAAGTAGTTGAATTTTCAAAGTGAAATTTCAGGCTCTTGAAAGTTAGAAAATTGGACTTTCCTGGAATAGGAAAGTCCTTGAAAAAATGTGTTGAGGTCATTGCTTGGCTCATTTTGATCAAAGAGTGCACTTACAAAATGTGGTGTTAGTGTGTTTTTGATGTGTATATGTCATTTTGTTTCCTCCACTAAAATAATTATTGCCTACACACTAAATCTTGAGAAGCTCTCATTATACAGACTATTCAGTGGGGTGGGGGTGGAGGAGGGGTAATTCCATTCCTCTGACCACTTCACCCCCTCAATCCATAAATTACCCTCGTTGAATGTTTTTGCGTAAGTTGTGAGTAGGGTTAACCCTTTACCCAATATAATGGACAAAACTGGCCCTGGCTATTCACAAAATTAACCATTCAGTTTTCATTTTTAGCTCAACTTGACAAAGTCAAGCTGAGCTATTGCCATCACTTCTCGTCCGTCGACGTACGTACGTACGTACGTATGTTAGTACGTTAGTACGTACGTCCACAGTTTCCTTTGGCACACCTCACAGGTCGCATTTATGATCAGATTACTTTGAAACTTCTTATGCTTGTTTGGGGTGACCTCTAGATGGGAGCTATCGATTTTCTTCAATTTCCGTCAAGAAATGTTGCCGCGGCCAACGTTCTTAGAACTTAGTTTAGTCAAACCACAATATTACCCTTTGGCACACCCTACAGGGCACATTTATGATTTGCTTGCTTTGAAACCTGATACGCTTATTTAGGGTGACCTCTAGATGGGAGCTATCGATATTTTTATACTGTACCAATGACCCAGACATAGCTGGTGCTAACTCTTAAAATATAGGGCCAAACACAAATTTTGCCCCCCAATCCCCAAAATTTGCATCTAAAACCAAAGAAAACATGTCCTGAAAGGCCCTCCACACTTCGCCCCTACTGTGCATGCGCAGTGTCAAGGACGTTCCGAAATTGGCGCCATTAATCATTCTAAGTTTGGCCCTTCATCAGTTAACATCTGACTGATCTTTGTGCTTATAAATCTCAGTTTAAATGATGCCAGACACATAAATATTAGTGAAATGGTGATTCTAAGGAGGATAGAGAAGGAGGAGAGGAAAAAAATGTGTGACAGAATATTATCAGGGCTGTAACTTAAAATTTTTTAATGAAATTATGTTAAGTTACCTATTTTCAAGGCAGCAGCCATTTTGTTGTCATTCTGATTGTTTAGTTACACTGTTTTTTAAGTGTTTTCCTCTCTCCCTGTCCTTTAAGTTCCCCCTTGCTATTCTCCCATGCTTTTGGCATAGTTTTTGTATATTACTAAATTTTCTTGGGAGTTTTAGCTGAATAACAGAATGAATTCTGTTCTTTCCCCATGTTTACGTCTTCACCTACGGGTGGTTAGGCGTTGTGTTCTGCATCTACCATCTGATGTTCTGCAGTTTCTTCCCTGGAAGTCTCTGTTTTGCATCAGATAGTGTATTTTTGGTAACTGATTTCGGGCCTGGGTGCCTGGAGTCTTATTTTAGTGTTTTTACACTCATTGTTTACATTTACAACAGCCCTCTGTGTGAGGGGGGGATTTCTAAAAAATAATATCTTGATGTTATTTTAATCATAACTAGATACATTATTATTGTTCGTAAGTGTTGAATAAATTGTTTAAAATATTTTAAAAATTTTTGTCCACACTTAGGCTTGGGATCCATTGGGGCTCAACGTTACTTTTCAGAAACTTGGGCTGTTCTGAAAAAATATTTTTTCAAAATATTTTGATTTCAATTATTTTTTCTATATTAATGGATCATATTATTATTATGTATTTTGATTGCCAGGGGTTAGTGCGAGTACCAGGACTTGTTTTCTTTTCACATTGAAAGGATATTGATCAATTGTTTTAAGAGGAAGTCTTCCTCTGACTTTATTATCATTCTATATGTGGTCAGTGTACTCGCATTAACTCCTGTTCTGTATCGTATGATTTCGATGACAATATGGGAAGCGTATGTCACGGTATGTTATTGGGGATTTGGACACTCCGGTCCTTTCCCCGCAGGGTCACTCTACTTTATCAATTTCTATTTCAGACGATCAAGATTAGGGTGATGTATCTGTGATGTCTTCCAACAGTGTGCCTCCGTCGTCACAATTAATGAAGGGCTAGCGGAAAAGTGCTCATGTAAATACGCCAATTGCCTAAGAGGACCCTAGTAGGTTCGACGGCCTTTGACGTCCGCTAGCTCGCCCGGTGTAGCGTCCATTCACCGAATGGTCCGGCAGCCGGGTTCGTCCGTTGCGGTCCAGAAGGAATTTTGGGGTGATGCGAGCACTATAAATTAACCTAATGCACACCCAGTGACGGCGGATCGGAGGGAGAACGGAGGAAGCCTTTTAGTCCGGTTCATAGCTCGTTCCGGTCCATCCGGACGGCAAGCGAGAGAGGTCCCTCTCTCGTTCAACAACATCTGGCCCCAGATGTTGTGGTACAAAATGTGTCGCAAGCAGAGCATACGTCCGTTGCTCGGGACGCTCCGTTGTTTTGGCAGTCCGCGGAGACTGCTAAGGCTTCCTCTTCTCGTCAGCGCACACGACCGCACCTTGGCTGCGTGACCGCCGATATATTACCAGCTTCGCCGATCAAGGATTCTTCGGCGACCAGGTCACACCATCCGGTAGCCAGGGACACGATGCCTGCAGACTCCGGACGTTCGCATAGGAAGTGTGCGGGAGTCAACGTACACGGAGCTTCCGGCGGCAATGCATCGTAAGACCGCTACTGCACAGGCCTCGGGAACGGACGTGCTTTCCTTAATAGCACAGTTTATCGCAGCATCCCAGCATCAACTGAATCTGTCACATATATTTTATCCGACGATGCTGGGTCGGGACGCTCCGCGGAAGCGGGTACGGACGTCCGAAAGTTTCATCCGGTCCGACGGGATACCGAAAGGGATTCGGAGGATTTCGAGCTTTCCCTTTCGGAACAACATATGCTGTTGTGTATGTCATCTGACTTGGTCTTCTACAGCTTCTTTCGTCGGACCAGAATGCTGCGATGCCGGATAAGAAACTGATAGCGTCGGTGGACTTAGAAATTTTTTGTTCGGTTCAGGGACATCGTCCCTCAGTTCCGACATAGTCCAATAATGTCACACAAACTTTCGAATTATTGAACGACGCTATATATATTATTATTTTATGCTTGCTAACCAAGCATTTCTGGTTTCTTGTTCGAAGAGTTATGGAGATGTCTTTCAAAAGTGTGCCTCTGTCGTCATAGTTAATGAAGAGCTAGCGGCAATAAGTGCTCATGGAATATGTCTATCGCCTACGGAATGACATTCGCTTGCTCACCCGGTGTAGCGTACATTCATCGAATGGTTCGGCTGCCGGGTT
The DNA here is from genome assembly GCA_031216915.1 of Pictodentalium vernedei. Classification (NCBI taxonomy): domain Eukaryota; kingdom Metazoa; phylum Mollusca; class Scaphopoda; order Dentaliida; family Dentaliidae; genus Pictodentalium; species Pictodentalium vernedei. Next base: position 267,553,542 of record CM062297.1, read on the forward strand.
CGTCTTTTGCAGTCTAAGAAGGAGATTTGGGTGATGCGAGCACTTTAATTACTTTAGTACTCACCCAGTGACGGCAGATTGAGGACAGATCGGAGGAAGCCTGTTAGTCTGGTTCCTGGCTTGTCCAGGTCCGTCCGGGCTGTGAGCGAGAGAGGTCCCTCTCTCGTCCAACAACATAGGGGACCGCATGTTGTGGTTCAGATATTTTGCATTCGGAGCATATGTCCGTCGGTCGGGACGCTCCGTTATATTGACAGTCCGAGAGACTGTCCTTAATGCTTCCTCATCCTCACAGCAGGGCACACGACCGCACATTGGCTACGTGACCTCGAGTATCCGATCAGTTTCGGCATTCAGTGATTCCACGGCGAATAGGTCGCGCCATCCGGTAGCCAAGGGACACGAGGCCTATACTCTCCGTTCGCTCGCATATTGGTAGTATGCACGGGGTAACGATCACGGAGCTTCTAGCGGCAATGCATCGTAAGACCGCTTCTCCTCAGGCCTCAGTGACGGACGTGCTATCCGAGTTAGCACAGTTGTTTCGCAGCATCCCAGCAATTGACAGTTTCTCGGTCGAATCAGGAATTATCCGACGGTGCTGGGTCGGTGCGGTCCGCGCTTGCATCAGGTACGGACGACCGAACGCTTTATAGGGTCCGACAGGATGGCGAAAGGGATTCGAAAGATTTCGAGTTTTCCCTTTAGTAGTATCGTAAGATGCCTTTCATATCTTCTGGCATTATCTTCCAGTGATTGTTATTTCGGACTTCATTGCTGCGATCTTGGATAAGAGACTTATAGCGTCATTGGACTCGGATTTTTCGATCTGTTCAGGGACATTGTCCCTGACTTACCGACGCAGTCCAATATTGTCATTACAACATGTGTTTTATTTTTCGACGCTATATATATATATATACAAGCCTGCTACTAAGCATGATAGTTTAGTTTCTTGTCCGCGTTGCTCATTTCTGCCATTTTATCATTTATACGAATAGTTTATTTTGGCAGAGCAGGGCATACCGAGAGTTCATATGCGTCTAGACGGTGTGATTAAAGACTGCATATATTCTTTTTCGCCATTTATGTCTTTTCCAATTTCAATGTTGGGAACGACATTATGTATAGTAGACTTAACTTAGATGCTTTATCATACGTAATCCGCCTTACTGAGGCGTTATCATTACGTCTTCAAGAAAAGATTTACGGGATATTATTCTCAATGTAATTTCTTTTGAGGGCAGTAGTTTGTTCACGTATAGCTCCGCCCTTCAGTGGCAAACCTGGAGTTGGTTAGACGTGACGCAGCCCTAGCTACATCCACACGCGTGGATAGTAAGGTTAAGAACTCTCTCAGAGTCGCTTCGTTCTCGGAGGAGCTTCTCTTCGACGGCAACTTTTCGGCAATCCATGAATTGCTCGATTTACACGTTCTCTTGTCTATCTAGTGTTACAAGAGATTCAGACTGGGGCAAACATTCGGTGGTTGACTCAGAGAGTGCCACCGCAGTTGCCGGACCCGAGTGTGGCTGTTATGACGGTTGCCAGTCAAACAGATTGGGATATAATACTGATCCCTACGGATTCGAAGTGCCAGGGCCTTTGGGTTCCGCAGTCTCTTAGCAATCAGTTTTCTTCCGCGGAATAATGTTTTTTAGGCTTGCTTTATGTCATTGCATGAACATTATTCAGAAACGCATGCCCAAATTCCTGTCCTTTAATTCGACAGTAGTGGCGTATCTCCGGAACCAGGGAGGCACTCTTTCGTTTCCGTTATTCAATTTAATGGAAAGAATCCGTCTGTTGGTTATAGTACACCAAGTTCAGTTTTGGTCCGTCATATTCCGGGTCGTCTGATTGTTTTATCGGACTCCCGTTCTCTTACGGGTCGCTTGTTGCTGTCAGAATGGACTCTCAACAAACAAGCATTCAATCAGATTTGCTATCTATGGGAGCGCCCAATGATGATTTATTTATGACACAGCTTGCTAATCAATTGCAGACGTATGTGTTGGCTTGTCCAGATCTCTGAGCTAATGTTGTTAACGCTCTATTGATCTATAGGACGGAATGATAGGATACGCGTATCCTCCGGCGCTGTTGTTTCAGCAGGTATTGCTAAGATAAACAACCACAATACATTTCTGTTGATAGCATCTCTATCTTCACAGAGATCATGGGTAATTTACTCTCTTGTCTACTGTGGGTCTTAACGTGAAATCTTCCTCTGTGTGAGGATCTTTTTTCACTGGGTAAATCGTGTCATCTTTATCACAACCAGCAAGGTCGCAACCTTCATGTATTCCGTTGTGTGGTCCGTATTGCATTGTAAGCACTGTACTGGACGAGCTTTGGACGCGATTTCTTACTATAGGAGATCCTCTTCTTCGCTATTCTATGCGGCTAAAGTGGAGGCTCTTCCGTCGTGGTGTAGGGATCATTATGTTCATATTGTTGATCCCTCCATACTACTCATTGCTATTTTTTTAGTATACTTGTTTCACAAGATCTACTGCAGCCTGTTATTATTTAGGTTATAGGTTTATGTTACCTCATACCTATGCACTCTATGATAGTTTACAATTGAGTCTTTTGTCTCTTTATCTAAGTCAGTTAGTAACTTTTTGATAAATAGACTTAGAATCTTTAGATTAAATTCCTATATGGATTTTAACTTCGGTTCTTATTTAGCTAAGTAATCATTTGAGCCTCTGGAAACAGTAGTTTTCAAATTCTGACCTTTTAGACAGTAATTCTGTTGGTTTCTCTTTTACTGTAGAGTCAGTGAGTTTCATGCACTATCGATGGATGATTTTCACTTTCGTAGTTTCGGAATCACTACTTCCGTTACTATTTAGGTTGGATTGTTGCATAAGAGTTAGGCTCCTATTATCCGGGACCTATTATTTTAAGGTCCTTCCGTCTTCGTATGGGCATAGGCCTTTACTCTTTCCGGGTACAGTTTATGTATTTATGAACAGATATCTGTTTATTACTATGGGCGTAAGCTTCTTCTGTCTTTGATGTCTAGTAGAAGGACGTTACGCTCAATTTTATTGTTAATGGATTCTATTAACTATCGGTACTGCTTATGGTATATCATTGACTTAGCAGTTGTGCTTAAGATTTCGGCTCATGAAGTAAGAGTTCTTCTACTTCTTGGGCTTACATTAATAGTGTCGCTATTATAGATTTTTGAAGGCCGCTCATTGCGCTCAGCCATCCACATTCATGAATTTTATCTCAGAAATATCGAGTCCATTTCTGGAGGCCTCTATTGTTAGGTCTATTGTCTACTGCTCAGAATGTCATTCACTTAACAGTTGCTACTACAGCTAGGTAGGCTGTCTGTTTCGGCAGTGTCTCCGTTCGGCTGCCCTCTTCGCTCTGGGCTATTTGACCCAGGGCAAGAAAAGGGGGGGGGGGGGGGAGGGTGTTCCCTTGGGTCACCTGTTTTACTATGAAAACAAGGGGATACCTCCTCCGGAGTTAGCAATTCTGAGCTGTTATTGGGATGGTTGTTTAGTGAGAAGTTTAGGTTTTTAAAATTCATTCAAGTCTTAGTTTTTAAAGTATAGCTTTTGAATATTGCATATGTCAACGGACATGATTATGCAATCCTCAGACACTTTTAGGAGTATAAGAGTCTCTATTCTCTAGACTTACTTTATTTATTGGCTTAAATTTAAAAATTATTAGTATAAAGATTATATTGGATATTAATAGAGTACATGGATGTATGAAGCTCAATTTTGGAAGGTGGAGTATCTTTCTAATTTATCATAAATAAGAAAGATACATGTAAGGCCTATTACTTCTTTTTCCCTACAGGGGATGACTCTATTTTATTTTATTGAGCGTATTCCATTTTGCTCTATGTCCTTGGCCCTCCAGCCTTTTTACTATTCAGCTATGTCTGGGTCATTGGTACAGTATAAAAATGTTAAAAAATTTATAGTAATTTATATATTTTTTATACTTACCAATGACCCAGACGGGGATGGCCCTCCCAGGAGTTGGGAACTCTTGCCTCCCCGCTGAGTACATAGCGCTTACCAGGCACTGGTTATTAGAATGATTAATGGTGCCAATTTCGGAACGTCCTTGACACTGTGCATGCGCAGTAGGGGCGAAGTGTGGAGGGCCTTTCAGGACATGTTTTCTTTAGTTTTAGATGCAAATTTTGGGGATTGGGGGGCAAAATTTGTGTTTGGCCCTATATTTTAAGAGTTAGAACCAGCTATGTCTGGGTCATTGGTAAGTATAAAAAATATATAAATTACTATAAATTTTTTAACTTTCTTCAATTTCCGGCAAAAAATGTTGCCACAGCCAACGTTCGTAGAACTTAATTTAGTCAGACCTCAATATTTCCCTTTGGCACACCCTACAGGGTACATTTACGATCAGATTGCTTTGAAACCTGGTATGCTTGTTTGGGGAGACCTCTAGATGGGAGCTATCGATTTTCTTCAATTTCTGTCAAAAAATGTTGCCGCGGCCAACGTTCTTAGAACTTAGTTTAGTCAGAAGGCTCAATATTTCCCTTTGGCACACCCTACAGGGTACATTTATGATCGGATTGCTTTGAAACCTGGCATGCTTGTTTGGGGTGACCTCTAGATGGGAGCTATCGATTTTCTTCCATTTCTGTCAAAAAATGTTGCCGCGGCCAACGTTCTTACAACTTAGTTTAGTCAAACCACAATATTTCCCTTTGGCACACCCAACAGGGCACATTTATGATTTGATTGCTTTGAAACCTGGTATGCTTATTTAGGGTGACCTCTAGATGGGAGCTATCGATTTTCTTCAATTTCCGGCAAAAAATATTGCCACGGCCAAAGTTCGTAGAACTTAGTTCAGTCAGACCTCAATATTTCCCTTTGGCACACCCTACAGGGCCCATTTATGATCAGATTGCTTTGAAACCTGGTATGCTTGTTTGGGGAGACCTCTAGATGGGAGCTATCGATTTTCTTCAATTTCCGGCAAAAAATGTTGCCACGGCCAAAGTTCGTAGAACTTAGTTCAGTCAGACCTCAATATTTCCCTTTGGCACACCCTACAGGGCCCATTTATGATCAGATTGCTTTGAAACCTGGTATGCTTGTTTGGGGAGACCTCTAGATGGGAGCTATCGATTTTCTTCAATTTCTGTTAAAAAATGTTGCCGCGGCCAACGTTCTTAGAACTTAGTTTAGTCAGAAGACTCAATATTTCCCTTTGGCACACCCTACAGGGTACATTTATGATCGGATTGCTTTGAAACCTGGCATGCTTGTTTGGGGTGACATCTAGATGGGAGCTATCGATTTTCTTCAATTTCCGTCAAAAAATGTTGCCGCGGCCAACGTTTTTAGAACTCAGTTTAGTCAGACCACAATATTTCCCTTTGGCACACCCTACAGGGCACATTTATGATTTGATTGCTTTGAAACCTGATATGCTTATTTAGGGTGACCTAGATGGGAGTATCGATTTTCTTCAATTTCCGTCAAAAAATGTTGCCGCGGCCAACGTTCTTAGAACTTAGTTTAGTCAAACCACAATATTACCCTTTGGCACACCCTACAGGGCACATTTATGATTTGATTGCTTTGAAACCTGATACGCTTATTTAGGGTGACCTCTAGATGGGAGCTATCGATTTTCTTCAATTTCCGGCAAAAAATGTTGCCACAGCCAACATTCGTAGAACTTAATTTAGTCAGACCTCAATATTTCCCTTTGGCACACCCTACAGGGTACATTTACGATCAGATTGCTTTGAAACCTGGTATGCTTGTTTGGGGAGACCTCTAGATGGGAGCTATCTATTTTCTTCAATTTCTGTCAAAAAATGTTGCCGCGGCCAACGTTCTTAGAACTTAGTTTAGTCAGAAGGCTCAATATTTCCCTTTGGCACATCCTACAGGGTACATTTATGATCGGATTGCTTTGAAACCTGGCATGCTTGTTTGGGGTGACCTCTAGATGGGAGCTATCGATTTTCTTCCATTTCTGTCAAAAAATGTTGCCGCGGCCAACGTTCTTACAACTTAGTTTAGTCAAACCACAATATTTCCCTTTGGCACACCCAACAGGGCACATTTATGATTTGATTGCTTTGAAACCTGGTATGCTTATTTAGGGTGACCTCTAGATGGGAGCTATCGATTTTCTTCAATTTCCGGCAAAAAATGTTGCCACGGCCAAAGTTCGTAGAACTTAGTTCAGTCAGACCTCAATATTTCCCTTTGGCACACCCTACAGGGCCCATTTATGATCAGATTGCTTTGAAACCTGGTATGCTTGTTTGGGGAGACCTCTAGATGGGAGCTATCGATTTTCTTCAATTTCTGTTAAAAAATGTTGCCGCGGCCAACGTTCTTAGAACTTAGTTTAGTCAGAAGACTCAATATTTCCCTTTGGCACACCCTACAGGGTACATTTATGATCGGATTGCTTTGAAACCTGGCATGCTTGTTTGGGGTGACATCTAGATGGGAGCTATCGATTTTCTTCAATTTCCGTCAAAAAATGTTGCCGCGGCCAACGTTTTTAGAACTCAGTTTAGTCAGACCACAATATTTCCCTTTGGCACACCCTACAGGGCACATTTATTATTTGATTGCTTTGAAACCTGATATGCTTATTTAGGGTGACCTAGATGGGAGCTATCGATTTTCTTCAATTTCCGTCAAAAAATGTTGCCGCGGCCAACGTTCTTAGAACTTAGTTTAGTCAAACCACAATATTACCCTTTGGCACACCCTACAGGGCACATTTATGATTTGATTGCTTTGAAACCTGATACGCTTATTTAGGGTGACCTCTAGATGGGAGCTATCGATTTTCTTCAATTTCCGGCAAAAAATGTTGCCACAGCCAACATTCGTAGAACTTAATTTAGTCAGACCTCAATATTTCCCTTTGGCACACCCTACAGGGTACATTTACGATCAGATTGCTTTGAAACCTGGTATGCTTGTTTGGGGAGACCTCTAGATGGGAGCTATCTATTTTCTTCAATTTCTGTCAAAAAATGTTGCCGCGGCCAACGTTCTTAGAACTTAGTTTAGTCAGAAGGCTCAATATTTCCCTTTGGCACATCCTACAGGGTACATTTATGATCGGATTGCTTTGAAACCTGGCATGCTTGTTTGGGGTGACCTCTAGATGGGAGCTATCGATTTTCTTCCATTTCTGTCAAAAAATGTTGCCGCGGCCAACGTTCTTACAACTTAGTTTAGTCAAACCACAATATTTCCCTTTGGCACACCCAACAGGGCACATTTATGATTTGATTGCTTTGAAACCTGGTATGCTTATTTAGGGTGACCTCTAGATGGGAGCTATCGATTTTCTTCAATTTCCGGCAAAAAATGTTGCCACTACCAAAGTTCGTAGAACTTAGTTCAGTCAGACCTCAATATTTCCCTTTGGCACACCCTACAGGGCCCATTTATGATCAGATTGCTTTGAAACCTGGTATGCTTGTTTGGGGAGACCTCTAGATGGGAGCTATCGATTTTCTTCAATTTCTGTCAAAAAATGTTGCCGCGGCCAACGTTCTTAGAACTTAGTTTAGTCAGAAGACTCAATATTTCCCTTTGGCACACCCTACAGGGTACATTTATGATCGGATTGCTTTGAAACCTGGAATGCTTGTTTGCGTTGACATCTAGATGGGAGCTATCGATTTTCTTCAATTTCCGTCAAAAAATGTTGCCGCGGCCAACGTTTTTAGAACTCAGTTTAGTCAGACCACAATATTTCCCTTTGGCACACCCTACAGGGCACATTTATGGTTTGATTGCTTTGAAACCTGGTATGCTTGTTTGGGGAGACCTCTAGATGAGAGCTATCGATTTTCTTCAATTTCCATCAAAAAATGTTGCTGCGGCCAACGCTCTTAGAACTTGGTTTAGTCAGAAGACTTGATATTTCCCTTTGGCACACCCTACAGGGCACATTTATGATCGGATTGCTTTGAAACCTTTCATGCTTGTTTGGGGTGACCTCTAGATGGGAGCTATCGATTTTCTTCAATTTCCATCAAAAAATGTTGCCGTAGCCAACATTCTTAGAACTTAGTTTAGTCAGACCACAATATTTCCCTTTGGCTCACCTTACAGGGCTCATTTATGATTAGATTGCTTTGAAACCTGGTATGCTTATTTACGGTGACCTCTAGATGGGAACTATCGATTATCTTCCATTTCCGTCAAAAAATGTTGCCACAGCCAACGTTCTTAGAATTTAGTCTAGTCAGACCACAATATTTCCCTTTTGTACACCCTACAGGGCACATTTATGATCAGATTGCTTTGAAACTTGGCATGCTTGTTTGGGGAGGCCTCTAGATGGGAGCTGTCGATTTTCTTCGGTTTCTGTCAAAAAATGTTGCCACTGGCAAAAAAACTGACATTGGTCCCAATGATCTTCAATTTTGCCATTTCATTTATAACTTACCAAGTTCAAGTTTGTCAAGTTGAGCTACAGTGTCATTGACACTTTCATTTAAAAATTATTTTTACCTTCAAAACATAGGTTATGACCTTCCAGTGAGAAATCATAAGGTATGTTTTTGATGAAAAAATGAAAACAATTAGTTATTCCAAAATTATTTGGCAAGTGTTGTCTGCCTTGCATGTTAGGTAAAGGGTTAAAAGGCGGAATCCACCAACCAGTAACCAGTCTGATGTTGGTTTCATCCTTAGTTTTAACTTGTGAATGACTGATTGTATTGGCTACAATGTTGCATGAAGACCCTTGATCTAGTATGATACATTGGCCGATATCAACGAGAATACAATATCAAGTATTAACTCAAAAATGGAGCATACTTTGCACATTTAACCCTTTACCCAATGCAGACGATATCAAAATTTATTATTTTAAATACCATTTTTAAAAAATTTTCAAAAAATTCCAACCAAACCATATCATGTGACCCCTCGATGGAACGAGCTTGACAAGCTCATTCCAAAGAGGGGTCACATGGCATGGTTTTGTTGACATTTTTTGAAAATGATATTTTTTCAGCTGCTGAATTTGTATGTTACGTGGATTGATGAGGCCGATTCATTAGGTAAAGTGTTAAGTTCTTATTTTCTGCGAGAATTTGTCCCCACTGGTTTTGGTTTGGCATAAGGCTCAAGTATGTTTACAAATCTGATAAATGTTTACTCAGAATAAAGTTGAAATGGAGTAATCCCCTTTAACCCTTTACCCAACGTAACGGCCAAAACCGGCCAGCGCTATTCTCAAAAATCGTCTATTAATTTTATTTATTTTTTTCATTTTTTGTCTCAAAAACATAGGTTATGACCCCCTCATTGGAACGAGCTCGTCGAGCTCGTTCCAATGAGGGGTCATAACCTATGTTTTTGAGACAAAAAATGAAAAAAAAAAGTTATTCAAGAATTTTTTTTGCAAGTGTCGTCTGCTTTTCATGTTAGGTAAAGGGTTAAAATGTTGCAATACCCAATTTGAAATTTATTTCACCCTGAAAACATTGCAGTTCACATGCTTTTTTCACTTATGGCGATATAGCTTCATAGACCTATAAAAATTCATTAAAATGTCAAGTATGGAAGTGCTTTACGAAAGTAGAAATGGTAGTAAGTTCCATGACAGAGATAGCGAATCAAAGATTCTACTGCAAATTTGTGAACACTGTGAATGCAATACAGAGTAAATTCATCCTTGTCCTTTCTCATGCTGACGACATAAGAATAAGGTAACATATGTCATTCATAAGCATAGTATTCAGTAGTCATACACTGCTGTGAAAGGGTGTGCTGTGGCTCAGTAGGTAGAGATGTGCGCTGTGGCTCAGTAGGTAGAGATGCAGACCACAAGCCGAGAGGTCCTCAGTTCGAATCCCACAAGCGGCAACTGAATTGTGTCCGTGGGCAAGACAATTAATCCCAATTGCCTACATGGGTGCACAGTGACGTTGTGTACTAAGGCATACTGCACGTCGATGGTGCACTTGTCTTCAACCAATGCTAGCCCTGTTTGTGTGGAGTTAGTATGTTGGGGAGTCTGACAGTTGCTTACCATTGTTCAGTGGTTCTCTCCTGGGTCTCCGGCTCCCTCAACCAGTAAAATAGGAACTATCGTGAAAATGAATGGTTATTGTGGTGTACTAAAAATTTGAGAAACAACTTTTATTTGTCGAGTTGTGACGAAGTCAAGCTCGACATATAGTTTGATGAATGAAGGGCAGGCAGACGGCCGTAAACAATTGGTTTCCGGACAATAACTTGATAATGGTTCCACCCACGTTCATGGAACTTCATAGGTAGGTTGGCCTCAGTGAAAGGAACAACCCTATGTATTTTGGACTTGCTCTGTCAACTGTCAAGGTCACGGTGACCTTGAACATCCTAATTCATAAACAATTGGTTTCCGGATGATAACTTGACTATGGTTGAACACACATTCATGAAACTGCATATATAGGTTGGCCTTGGTGAGAGGAAGAACCCTATTTATTTTGGACTTCCTAGGAGAAATGTTTAGGTCACAGTGACCCTGAACATAGTTATCAAAACAATTAGTTTCCAGACAATAACTAGATAATGGTTTGACCCACATTCATGAAACTCCACAGGTAGGTTTGCCTTTGTGAGAGGAAGGTGACCAGTCCGCGGTGGCATACTGTATGTGGAGGATTTGGATAATGAGTCAGTTTAAATAATATTTTCTTTTATTCCTTTCAGAGTAATTTATTAGTGTCAGGAGCTTCAGAATCAGAAATCTTAGTTTGGGATTTAAATAAACCAGACAGTCCTATGTCACCAGGAACAAAATCACAGGTATAGATTTTATTTTGATTTTATATATTTCATTTTGTTGACAAGTATCTTTTGTTGAATTTCAGAAGTTTCAGGCTGCTCTTCAAATTTTTAGGGATGTGATAATATAGCACTTGAACTTCACTGTGCCTCCGAAAGAAATGTCAGGTGCACCATTAATAGCCACTTTTGGAAAATCGTTTTTTGTGCTGTGCTGTAATATGTGCTTTCTCAAACAACCAATCACTGACATTTTCACTTGAAAAGACAACACAACGCAAATGTGTGAAACTCCAGAGAGAGTCTTTTCTGGAAATTAAGTCATTAGCACCTTGTCTTTGTCAATAATGATACATTGTGTATAATATCTCAACACCATTAAAGAAATGTCCGGTATGCTTTCTAATGTAGGAATTTGTTATTTCAACATCAGCTGTGTCGTCACAACAAAGCATGTGCATCTTTAAAAATTTAGAAAATTACTGTTTGTGCTAGGGCAGCATACATCAGCAACTGTATTCTCCATCAGTGTTATCCGAATGACACCATGTATTTGTACAAAAAGGATAAAAAACCCTGACTTGGAGAAATCTGTTTTGCTTTTATCAGCAAGAGTTTGTCTAATCTCATGACACAATGGAAATACTGGTGTTATCTTCTGGTTAGTAATGATGAGATAAAAATCATTCCTGCTAATATTTTTTCAAACTCAAGAAAATAAATTCTGCAAGTAAACTTGGAAACTGGAGCACTGCTCCAAGGGGTATACCACAGACTACAAATATCAATATTTATTGTCTGTGGGAAATGCCCGGGAAGAAGAAATATACAGTTATTTCCCTTTCATCAACAGCTGTATTTCAGACGGGGGTACCTCTGTTTCTTGGAATTTCTGTCAATTGATGAAAATCCCATAACGGATTTAACCCCAAAAATGTATGCAAATCTCCAGGACTTTTCAGGTTGAATCATTTCAAAAAATAAAAAACAAAACATACTGTGTGTTATGCACCAAACTTGGAAACATTCCAGTAATTTGCGTACACTGGCTACTGGTGTGAGTATGGTGGAATTTAAAGGTCTGTTGGAAGTATACATCAGTGGCCAACATTTTCTCTGTTAAGCCATAATTTACTTGCCACTTGAACCAAAGCAATTGTTACACCAAAACAGCAGAGCTCAGACTGAGGTTATCCTTTTACTTTTAACCCTTAAAGGCAAGCAGATTTTTCATACATTTTTGCCATACTGTGACATTTAATGCTCTGTGACTTTGCAGTTGTGTCTATGCATATCTTGACTGCTATATAGCCAAGAAACTACTGCCAATGTACTTTGCAAGTTTATCCAAACTCCGCAAGTTGGAGCACCTGTTCTAATACAGTAAAAATTGACCAGAAAGGGAAATAGGCCTTAATGGTTAAGTTGCACTCCCATTTTCAAATGAAAAACATGTTATTGATACAGAGGAAGCTTGTTAATTGAATAGCCACTTTGTCAATGAAAATTATTCAATTAACAGGAGTATTCAATTAACAGTGATAGTGTCACTTTCCTTTATTCTAGAGATAAACTTAGCATTTATTCTATTATATCTTGTTTGACAGAGCTCCATGAGCTCTGTCAAACAAGATATAATAGATTAAATGCCTGTATTAGATGTACTGAGACCAAATAGGTCTATAAACAAAAGAAAACTGAGGAGAGTTGGTAATTTCTTGACAGGTTACAAGATTTTTTATTCAATTAACAGGAGTTTACTCTGTAACCTATATTCAATTAACAGGTCAAATTTGTACTGGAGGTATGGTAAATGGTTTTGTGTTGGAAAATTATATTCAATTAACAGGGATATACAATTAAGAGATATCCAATTAAGTGGGCTCCACTGTACAAACATACATGATACATGGCATCAGAATGCTTCATGTCATATATCTTATCTCATTTCAAAAATCTCCACAAGGGAGGAAGTAATTGAACCTTCAGGCAATTAATTTTGTATATTAGTCCCTGTTCCCAAATTTTTTCTGTGAATTTATTAACTTTGTCTCTTAAATAAAAATAGAAGCTTCGTTTCTGTAGACATGGATTAGTCTGTTCATTTCCTCAGTTTCCCAAATATCTCTACCCGCTTTACACTTTCAATTTCACCTCAGTTTCCTTAGAATTTAGTGTTATTTTTCAAAATTTGTTCATTTTGTCATTTTGAGATGCAATAATGCAGAAGGATTTTTTCAGCCACCAGAAGAAGTTGCTTGTGTCTCTTGGAACAGACAGGTGCAGCACATATTGGCTTCCACCGTAGGAGCTAAATGTATTGTATGGGATCTCAGAAAAAATGAACCTATAATCAAAGTCAGTGACAGCATGTCAAGGGTAAGTATATATCATTAAACCAAATTATTGGATTTTAGAATAGTCTTTCGATTTTGTAAAATGCACTTGTGCCAAGTGTGGCGCGGGCCATTTCTAATTCTCAAGAGCCATTTTCCTGACTTTCGAAACGCTCAGCTGTTGTGAAAAAGATACAGGAACGGTGATGTTTTAATAGAATACAGCATGTGTATGATAGTTACAGACTGTCGATCATACAGATGCTGTATTCTATTAAAAAAACATCCTCGTTTTCATACTGATGTTAAGTCACGTTTGTTGGGTCATAACAATAAAATAAATATCACATACTCACAATACATGTTCATTATTTCGAACATTCTTTTTTCAAAAAATAATTCCTTTAAACTAAATTGAAATGCACGCACAGAATCGAAAGTAGAATACACCGTTTGAATAAAGAAAAACCGGAACCGGGAGCAGTAACTTAAATGGAATTGTGGCGGGTACATCTACAGTTTTTCTGATGAACCAGTTTTATCATGTTTAAATAGGGACGCGCTGTGGCATCAACTGTTGATGTGTCGACTGAGGCTGCAGCGAATAATTGGATGATCGATCAATGATCGTCCAAGCTCATAATCGATTACAATTTTTAATGATCGATTATTCAGGGCAAATCCAAGGGTCACCATTAGGTGGTATTCAAAAGATTATCAGCATGACTTCGCAGTCCTTGTGCACCCTGGTGTATTTTGTATCACAACACTGTTTGGATCCGAGACCGGGGATTACTAGTGGGCTACAAAAATTGATGTGTGCAGAAAACAAACTGGGAAATAATTATTGCTCAATTAGGAATTTCTGTCCAAGTTCTGTGATATTTGTTGCAGGTGAAATCGACATGTCGCAAATTCGTGAGTTTCTGTTCACTCCGTTAGAACTGCAAGCCGTTTGAACTTAGTGCCAGTTAGTGGGGCTTTGATGTTTCCGTGTTTGATGTTATCTGCCTTTAATGTTGCTGATAGATGTCCTCGACTATCCTGGGATAGTCCAATTGTCTGTCACACCCATGATGCTTGATTAGTACAATGAGAGAATGATTTCATAATTAGAAGACAGACATATAAGGATCCATTTTTTATTGCAACAAGCTCGAACACAACAGTCCACATATCGTAAGTCGCACCCATGATGCTTGATTAGTACAATGAGAGAATGATCCCATAATTAGAAGACAGAAGTATAATTATTTATCGCCAAGTAGATAATTATCTACCTTGGTTCCATTTTGCTGTAAGTCGTATCTATGACGTATGTACACTTAGAAGAAAATGGAACTCGGTAGCAAAATGTGCATTCACTGTTAACCACATTCGAAACGCAAATAAGAATATATATTTCTGTATCCTGCATTCCTTATGACCCTGAGTTCAACTGTTCAACTTCGTCATGACTGTCTGAAGCATTTGGCTCCAATCGATCGGACCCCGTAACATTCGCATTTTAAAACGAACCCCCTCCCCCTCTCAAACAATCGAGAGTGTTGACAGTTTGGAACATTTTGTTATGTATTCGTTTACCAAAAAAACACATAGCAATATGTTCCAGACTGTCATTTGTATTATTCAAGAAACGTAAACATCAGGTTGAGCTTTAATAGCCTTTGTAACCGGAACAAAACATCTGTTGTGGTGCTCAGTGTTCCCATCACAACCGACACAAGGATGGGGAGTAAGCAGAAAAAATGATTGATTAAAAGTCAATTTTTTCTATGAAATAATCGATCATGAAAATTCATAATCGCGGCAGCCTTAGTGTCGGCATGTTTGAAGTTGCAACATAGTTTCCAGACTTCTTTTAAAAGTGCAACCTACACCGTGACTGTACCATGTAGTTGTACATGTGTATCTTACTGCATATGGCCTTGTGCACATGCTATCGACTCTTGATCATTAACCCCCACTTGTGTTAAGGTAATTTGAACATTCAAACAGACAATCATGTAGCACTGCTTTTTGCCAAGGTGCAGCATTAGTGGCGCGGAAGTTGACAGTTGCTCGGTGGTTCTCTCCAGGTACTACGGCTTCCTCCACCCGTAAAACTGTCACGGTCATGATTAGCCATTGTGCATAAATATGTGACCTTAAACACCAATAAATAAATAAAGCTTTTCAAAATTGTGTGAACGATGGCGGACAAGTGCAATGATGCACATCAAAATCGAAAGACTGTTTTAGAATCAATCCTGTGAAAATTACACATTACCTAGTACAGTACAGTCACAGTGAACTGGTTGCAATGCACGCGTGGGCAGTGATGACCACGCATGCATTTACCAGGTAATAAAAATCTTAAAAATTTAAATTGATGAAACACCAGGTAGTATTCGGTGCTTCAGCGCTGAAAATGAACAAAATTGCGGATGCAGTTTTGAGCTCCTGTGAATTCAGAGACGGGAGTAAATAGCACCTGTAAAATGTAGGTATATGAATTTTTGAGGTATTACTGTCACCAAACACCAGAAACCCTAACCCTTTGAACACTAGTGGTATCTTCCATGACAGTTCAATAGCAGCAATTAGAAGAGTCCATATTCGTTATTTGGGGTAGACCAATCAGTATTTTCATCGTGCATCCCACCTGCAGCAACCACGTTGTGTCCTTGGACAAGACACTTCACCCCCATTGCCCACGTGGTGGCACGGTGACGCTGTGTACTAAGGCGTACTGCATGTCGATGGTGCACTTGTCTTCAACCAATGCTAACCCTGCTTGTGTGGAGTTGGTATGTTGGGGAGCTGACAGTTGCTCGGTGGTTCTCTCCGAGTACTCCGGCTTCCTCCACCCGTAAAACTGTCATGGTCATGGTTAGCCATTGTGCAGAAATATGTGACCTTAAACACCAATAAATAAATAAATAAATTTTCATCGTGCAGCCTCAGGGCTGCACATTGAAAATATTGATTGCTCTTCCCCACACATTTACTGAACAGCCTTCCTATTTAACAACGTTTTGACGTATCATGTTCCTGACCAGAAAAGTGGCTGATCGGGTTCAAGGGGCTAAATGTATAAGGAAATGATGAATTATGACAGTAACTTGCCACTGGCTGCTGAGTGCTGCTTTCTCAAAACAACACACATTTATATACCCGTGCAGTATTTTAGTGCTCCACAATATTTTTCAACGAATGCATTTTTTAGCACCCGTAAAATAGAAAACATGGGTGCTGACGGGAGCAATTGCACTCGCACCCATCTCATTTCCAGGACCGGTGCTTCATTAATTAAATTTCCTGGAGATTATTCCTATTACTAGTGTATGGAATCTAATATTATTGCATCTTTGGAAATATTACCCACCCGTGGAAAGTGACTAATCCACTGCGGCTATACTATGGAGTGTATAGAACTGTGATCACAAAAGCGGACAGAGAATTTTGATTGCATCGTGTCTGGGTCGTGATCAGGTAGAAATTCTATGACCATTTGCCCCACTGCAACACTACAGAATCTCACCTGTCAAAAAACAAATACAAGGACAATGAATCTGAGATGCTATTTTCTTTTGATTTTTGTTGATGTAGTCCTAATTTTGCAGTATGTTATTTCCAAAATCTTGACCCATTGGTGCAGGTGTGTCACAATCTAATCGTAGAGATAAGTGGTATTGAAATTTTGAGTTTGGTATCAGCTTCAATATTTTTGGGGGTAAACACCATGGTATCGAAGTGGTGTTTGACTTGACTGAGATTTTGCTGATGGTACCAAGGGGTAATTCACATCGGGTAAATGCAGAGTAAGTTTTTCTTGTATCGTTATACCACAGCTCCAGATATGCCACTGCCATTGAGCTTGACATTGTTATTCTTTTGCCAAAACAAATCATATCTACAGTAAATTTGTGACTTCTTCCAAACACACCTTCACCTCTAAAGGCCTATTTCAGGCTTATGCAATCAAGTCTTGATCATAGTTAAGCAACTGTACATGCACTGGTTGTAATCTAGTGGGAATTCAGAGACAATTGCCAGGACCTTAGGGGTTAACAAAACCAAAAAGAAAACCAGTCACTTCTTTCATGAAAATAAACAATTCAGCTGCTTTCACGTCTGAACAAGGCCTTATAAATAGTGAATGTAGAAAAATTTGAAAATACAAATGGCTTTGATATTCCATGATTGGTTTGGTTCGGTCTTTTGGTATCCCCATGATATCGGTATAGGTTTGTTTTTTCGGTACATTGCCCATCTCTATCTGATCTGGAAAAAGACCACTTTTGTGATCACAGTTCTTTCAATTATTTGTGAAATGTGATTTTTTTTATGTCGCCGCCAATTTGGCGAAGGGGCATTAAATGTTACCCTTGTCCATCTGTCCATCCATCCGTCTGTCCTGAATATGGCTTCCGGATGATAACTTCAGTTTCACTGAATGAAATGAAACAAAATTTTATACATAGGTTTATAACCACTTAATACAGGTTGGGATTGATAGTGGGCTTGACCATAAATTTTTAGCTCAACTTTGGCGAAGCCAAATTTGAGCTTATGCCATGGCCAGTCGTCCGTCTGTCCATCAACAATTCAATACGGCTCGGGCTAGAGGCCGTGTTTATGAACCGATCTTTACGAAACTTCATGGGTACCTTTGTTATCACTGTGGGATGAGAACAAGTGTTTTTGAGTGTGGTCCGAAATTCAACATGGCCACCAGCAGCCATTTTGTACCCAAATTAGTGCAATCAGTCTTTTGTACAGAACTTCTGTATGAAAGTTCTGATTTGAATAATTTTTTGTATGAATGTTTAGTAAAATGGAATACATCACATACAGTACAGGTTTTTTTCTCGTGCAGAAATTATGCAAATTAGATGAATTTTGATTTATTTAGTGCTACTTATACACTGTAAGTGCACATGTCAATACGGCTCGGGTTAGAGTCTGTATTTATCAACCGATCTTCACAAAACTTCTTGGGTACCTTTGTTTTCACCTTGGGACAGGCATGAGTGTATTTTGGGGTGCCTTTGTTATCACTGTGCTATGAGAACAAATATTTTGGAGTTCAGTCAGACCCACTCTGGGACTCAAAGATTTCTTTTCTAGTTTAGCATCTGACTGTCACCCACCTTTACAATACTTTACCTATACATTTGTTACAGGCTACGGTCAGTATTTATGTACAGGCCATTACAATACTTTATATGTACCTTTGTTATCAGGTCATTACCTAGATGTTTGTCATTGCTGTGTCACATACTATACATGTACATGTCTTGACAAGTTGAGCTACAGTGTCATTGACACTTTCATTTGGCAGAGTTATGACCCTTTTCTGACCTACATTTACAAAGGTTTGTCATAAAGCAGGGGCGTTAGTGCCCTATGGACACATTTGGTGGCATGCTGTATTGTTGCTATGGGTTAATGGAGATAAGAAAAGATATTTATTAATTCAATATCAACAAAGATAAATGACTAGTAACTCATGCTTGGCAGTGGGGGCAGGGGTATAGCCACTCTTGGTGTTGCACTTGCTTTACACATTAACTGGTAGAGTGTAAATTACTTTTCAAAGGTTATTTTTTAGTTGAGTATTTTTTTCAATGACACCATGCTACCAGCAAGGGGAGCCTTAGTTTAGCAAAATTTTGTTTCATTTTTAGCTTAACTTGACAAAGTCAAGATTAGCTATTGCCATCACGCGTGCAGAAGTCTGTTAGTCTTTGAGTCTGTGAGTCACTTTTCTTTAGCACAGGCTACACTCCGCAGTTCTTGTCCGATCGTCACAAAATTTCATATGCAGGTTTGAGGTCATGTCTAGATGAGAACGTCCCCTTTTGGTTGTGATCGGTCAACCATGATGGCTGCACGAACCCAAAACCCCCAAACCTTAGCACAGTCTACAGGTCGTATTTATGAAGGGATTTCATTGTAACTTGGTAGGATGACTCTGTATAATATCTAGATGAGAATGCCCCCTTTTGGTCATGATCTGTCAACCGTGACGGCTGCCCAAGCCCAAAACCCCAAAACTTTTAGCACTGTCCACAGGGCATATTTAATATGGAGGGATTTCATTGTAACTTGGTAGGATGACTCCATATGATGTCCAGATGAGAACTTCCCCATTTGATATCGATCTGTCAACCATGATGAGCGAGTGAGCCGAAAACCTGAAAACCTTTAGCACAGTATACAGGTAATATTTGCTGAGGGATTTCATTGTAACTTGGTAGATTGACTTCATATAATGTCTAGATGAGAACATCCCCTTTTGATTGCAATTTGTCAACTGTGACGGCTACAGGGGTCCGAAGCCCGAAAACCTTTAGCACAGTCTACAGGTCATATTTATGAAGGGATTTCATTGTAACTTGGTGGGATCACTCCAGATAATGCCTAGATGAGAACGTCCCCTTTTGGTCACAATCATTCAACCATGATGGCTGCCCAGGCCCAAAACCTGAAAAACCTTATTATAGACTACAGGTCGTAAGGGATTTCATTGTAACTTGGTAGGATTACTCAGTATAATGTCTAGATGATTACGTCCCCTTTTGGTTGTGATTAGTCAACTGTGATTGCTGCACATGCCCAAAGCCCGAAAACCTTTAGCACAGTCTACAGGACATATTTATGAAGGGATGTCATTGTAATTTGACAGGATGACTCGTTTTGAAATAATTTCACTGTAACTTGGTAACTTTCGTTGACATACATTAACTGTGAGGGCCACATACATTAACTGTGAGGTCCACATTAACCCACCCTCACTTCTTTAGTACAGTCTACACCTCAAATTATTATAGAAAGTGGGGGTACACTGGATTACATGCATCCATCTGTCTGTGCGTCCATCCATCCATCTGTGCATCCGTCCATTCGTCCGTGTGTGAGTCCATCCGAGAATATTCATAACTTTCATAACTTAAGTAAATTATTATGGAACTTGTTTTCTATAATATTTGGTCATAGGTATGCCCACACTAGGCAGAACACCACGTGGGGGGTATGCACCGGACGACAGTCCAGCTCTACTTAAAATAGTTAGCATTGTACGGTCCATTAGGTCTCTTATTGTTTTACTATTGCTTTCATTTTGTATTGCAGATGAAATGTAAAGTAGTATGCTGGCATCCTGAAGTTGCAACACAGATGTGTATATCTTCAGAAGATGATCACACTCCTGTCATCCAATTATGGGATTTGAGATATGCAACCTCACCACTCAGAGTATTAGAGAATCATCAAAGGTAATAATGAAAAGCTTTCTATTAATGTTGAAACAATTAACCAATTAGCCTGTATCAGAATGGTTGGGAGTGTGGCCGCTCAGTGGTTATGGCATTGGACTACAAACCAAAAGGTCCACTGTTTGATCCCTGCATTGTGTCCTTAGGCAAGGCACTTAATCCCAATTGCACATGGGGGCACGGTGTTCTACGGCATACTGCACATCAATGGTGCACTTGTCCTCAACCAATGCTAACCGTTCTTGTGTAAAGTTAGTACATTGGGGAGTCTGACAGTTACTTGCCTTTCCTCAGTGGTTTTCTCAAAACAACAACAAAAAAACGCAGCCCAGCCAACAGTAACTGTTGTTGATTGACTTGTTACTGAAGTAAAAGAATTTTAATAGTTTTGTTTCATTAGTTGTGGTGATTGGTGGTAAAACTCAAGAGAACTGGCAGTGAGGTTAAACTCCAACACATTGCATGTACATGTAAGTGTTTTGTAAGATACATTTTAGATTTATCTGGTCACCCAAGAAGTTACAAACAACTGTGATGTCTGCGAAGGGTATGGAAACAAGCCAAGACCAATACCGGGTCTGGACCTGCGTCGCTGCATGCAATTGATTACAGAGATGAACAGACTTCAAAGTATCGGCAAACAGGAAGTGGCTGCACGGCAGATCTGAAAAATAGATACACGATACAACTCATTATGAAGCAGCAGAGCTTTCCCTTTCATAGAAGCCAAGAAAACTTTGACGGAAGAAGTGTTTCGGATGGACGAACAGACGACTGAAGGACGGACGGAGTCGAGCGGTTACTAGACCTGTTCTGCCGCTGGCAACGCAGGTAAAAGTAGAGGAGGGTCTGGAAAAAGTCTGGAATTTTTTTTCTTGGTAGGTGTGGGATCCCTGATTATACCCCCACTCTCAAAGAGAGAGAGAGGGGGGGGGGGGGGGGTATACTGGTTACAGGCATCTGTTTGTCCATCTTCTGTCCATCTGCCCATCTGCAGCAATATCTCCACAGTGAGTGGATGGATTTCAATGAAATTTGATATGAGGGATCCTTGTGTCCAGCAGCTCCTGCACATGTTATAAATAATTGCCCGCATATTTTTCACCTGAGTTACGGCACTTACCTCACTTATGCAGGTGGTGGAGGTATAATTGCCTTCAGCAATAGCTCTTGTCTAGCTCTGCTAGTGAGGTTGATGGGGAAAATTGGGGGAAATTTGCAGGTTGAAAGTTTGAAGTCCATGTTCAGTGGTCTAATATTCAATATTTTATATTCAGAAGACTAATTGCAATGTTACATTGAATGTTTTTTTACAGAGGAGTTTTGAGTATGGCTTGGTGTCCACAAGATGCTGACTTATTATTAAGCTGTGGAAAAGACAACAGAATCTTGTGTTGGAATCCCAATAGCACTATACAGGGTGGTGAGGTGAGTATGTCTGCATTTTAAATGGATCATAGTTCTCTTTGATACTGTGGCCTTCTTAGTCGCTTAACTGGTTGTGTTCTAGAATCCCCTATTTGGGCTTCACTAAAAATTACAATGTGCAAAAAGCTGTAGCCACTCTCCAATAAAATGCAACAAAACAAATCCATATGAAGAAATTGTGACTGTTAAAATTAATATAGCACTTAACAGTTAAAGAGACAACATTTTGACTGTTATTAGCTTTTTAGCTCATGTTGACAAAGTCAAGCTGAGAAAATCTCATCGCTCTCTGTCCGTCGTCCATCCGTCCATCGTCCATCCGTCCATTGTCCATCAACACCATGTTTTTGGTCTTCTCCTCCAAAGCCACTGGGCCAATTCAAGTGAAAGTTTGTGTGAGTGATGGTCCTGAAGGGGCATTGCATTTTTGTTCAACTCAACATGCCCAGCCCCACAGGGAGGGAGTGGGGGAAAATGCTCCAAAATATTTTTTAATTCTTCTCATGAACCAGTGTGTACAATGACTTGATATTTGCTATGGAGCTTCATTTTGAGGTGTAGAATCAAGTTTGTTCAAACGAAGTTCGTGAAGCAATATTTGGCTTTGTAATGGGAGAGGTAAGATTTTTGGCCCCGCCCAAAATTTTTATTTTCTGAATCGATGGTCTGGTTTGAACCAAATTTGGTGTGCGGTATTATTGGGTCATAAGTACTTGACCCATGCAAAAAAAGAAATTCCCGCATCCCCATGGGAACCCTGGGAGTCAAAAATGGAAATATTTTCAAACGCCCATATTTCCCAAACCATATGGAACAGAGAGCTGTTATTTGGTATTAAGTATCCTTAAGACCAGTAGAATTGAATGGTACAAAAGAATAGCCATCGGTTGTATTAGGGTGTTCTGTAATGGGCATCAAAATAATGCTGAGTCAGCATATTTGCAAAAATTAAAAAAAATGTTTTCTCCAGAACCAATCATCAGAATCTTTTGATATTCGGTATACAGCATTCATAGGGGGTGGGTGGGGGGGGGGGGGGGGGGGGGGGGGGGGGGTCAGATACAAGTTTGTTAAAATAAAGCCCATTGGTTCATTTTGGGCTCAATACAGGAGCCCAAATTTTTAACATAGGGTAATATGGGGAATCTTCTTTGAAAATCTTCTTCTTCAGAACCACCAGTCAGAATCTTTTAATGTTTGGTATACATCATTGTTATGAGGGTCAGATTCAAGATTGTTCAAACCAAGTCCCTAGGTTAATAATATTTGGGCTTCCTACGGAAGCTCAAATTTTAACTTTGTTCAATATGGAGGATAATTTTTAAAAATCCTTCTTCTTCAGATCCACCAGTCAGAATGCTTTCATATTCGGTATGCAACATTTCTAGGGGGGCAGATTCACGTTTGTTCAAATCAGATTCCTAGTATATATTTGGGCTCGCTATGGTAGCCCAAATCTTTACTTAGTGTGATATGAGGAAATTTCTTTCAAAATCTTCTTCAGATCCACCAGTTGGAATGCTTTCATATTTGGTATACAACATCTCTAGAGTGTGGGGCTGGGGGGTCAGATTCCAGTTTGTTCAATTCGAGTGCCTGTGTTAATATTGGGGCTCCATACGGGAACCTGAAATTTAACTTAGTACAATATGAGGGAATTTCTTTAAAAATTTTCTTCAGATCCACCAGTTGGAATGCTTTCATATTTGGTATACAACATCTCTAGAGTGTGGGGATGGGGGGTCAGATTCCAGTTTGTTCAATTCGAGTGCCTGGGTTAATATTGGGGCTCCATACGGGAACCTGAAATTTAACTTAGTACAATATGAGGGAATTTCTTTAAAAATTTTCTTCTCCAGATCCACTAGTCAGAATGCTTTCATATTTGGTATACAACATCCCTGGGGGGGGGGGGGGGGGGGGGGGGGCAGATTCAAGTTTGTTCAAATCGGGTCCATAGGTTAATATTTGGGCTCGTTATGGTAGCCCAAATTTTAACTTAGTTCAATATGAAGAAATTTCTTTAAAATTTCTCTTCTTCAGATCCAACAGTCAGAATGCTTTCATATTTGGTACACAACATCTCTAGGGAAGTCAGATTCAACTGTGTTCAAATCAAGAGCCTGGGTTAATATTTGGGCTCCCTATGGGAGCCGGAATTGGTTATTTTGCTGAAGAATTAAAAATTTTGTATTCAGTATCATCTAGAGGTGTGTAACTAAGTTTAATCCACATTGCATGTCTCAAGGGGCTTCATAGGGGATCTCTACATTTTACATTATGATCAACTGAAGAAAAGGCATAATGCCCGGATTATTTTTGTCACTCCTGAGGGCCTCAAGGATTGACAGTGTAGCCTATGGAGATGGATTGCTTAATGTAGACTCATTCTTAGTATCTGTTTATATTGTGTTCTGTTCAAGATGATCACTTCAAACCCCGTGGGGCCTCTTGTATTTAAATACTTCTAAAAAAATTATTCCAAGAAGTGATTATTTTCGTCTTTATATATTCCTACACATATGGGCACAACATTCCAACTTGAACTTTCTTGAACCTTTTTCAGGCCTGGCATTTTCAGGAGAATGATCTATTTGCTCGCCTACTACGCAACTTAACAAAATTAAGGAGGGTGAAAGCTAGTCCTCCTGGCTTTAAAAAATTTTGATTACCATAACAGCCTATTCCTAAAATCTACATCTTTTCAGATCTCTGTTATGTTAGCGGTCTCTGTAAGATAGCCACACTGCCCCTGTCACACCGCCTGGCTTTGTCAAGGCCTAGAGGTGGGGTGGGGGGGGGGGGGGGAGGACAGTTTAGCCTTCTCACAGAGACTACCTTGTTTGCAGCACCAAATAAAATGTACAAAGCCCACTAGGCCAAATTCATTAATAGTAAAACTTCATATTGCCACTTCATCGCCTGGGTGCTAGAATGTCCTGTGTCCCATAGTGGACACAGGACATCCTAGCACTCAGGCGACGACTTTTAGCTTTTGTAAGCTTGAGGAGACCCATTCGCTCTCATAGGCCATGCGAGGGTATCAATTTTTTGCCATCCTACATTTTTAAGAAAGCCAGGCCTGATACATGTACCACAATATTATGCATGAAATTTAGCCTTGTCAATTCAAATTAATACAGATGATAATCAACCAGTTAGACATGCATTTTATCTTTTTGTGCTTTGACGTTTTTCCAGGTTCAGGCTTTTCTATTCATGAATATGAGCATAAAGTATATTTGTAATCTCATTGTTTTGTTGCAATTGAGAATCACCTGTCAGATATAAATATTCAGCCTTCAATCAAGTTTGAATGATGGATTTAAACATGTTCCAGTCGAAAAAGAAAATAAATAAAAAAGTAATGATGGTTTTTATTTAAAAAAAAGAACTTGTTGGGCCTGTTAAAAAATGTCTAGTTTCTCAAGCAATTTTCTCTCAGTTTTTATCCCCCCCACCCCCCAAATTATTTGGGGGAATTTTTTTTTGGGGGGGGGGGGGGGGAGGAGAGAATAGCCATGGCGCTGTCAGCCCATCTGTAGACAGAGTTGGTTTCCGCACTTTAACTAAAATTCCACTTGGCCAACTGAAACCAAACTTGGCGTGTGGGTTAGGTATGATGAGAAGAACTCTATTCATTTGGGGATCATTGTGCCAAAGATCAAGGTCACAGTGACCTTGACCTTTAATTTTTTATCGGAGTTGGTTTCTGCTCTGTAAATAAAATTCCTCTTGGCTCACTGAAACCAAACTTGGCATGTGGGTTAGGCATGATGAGAAGAAGAACCCTATTTATTTTGAGGTCATTGTGACCTTGAACTTAAACATTTACCAGAGTTGGCTTCAAATTGAAATTTTGCTTGTCTGATCGAAACTAAACTTGGCTTATGGATTGAGCATGATGAAAGTAAGATCCCTATTTATTAGTGGGTTATTGTGTAAAAGGTAAAGGTCACAGTGACCTTGAATTTAAAGTTTTTTCTGAGTTGGTTTCCACTCCAATTAAAATGTTGTTTGCCTGATCGAAACCAAACTTGGCATGTGGATCAGGCATAATGAGAGGAAGCACCCTATATATATTTTTAGGTCATTGTGCCTAAGTTCAAGGTCACAGTAACCTTAAAATTAAAAGTTTTTGCGTTTGGAGCTGGTTACGGTTTCCTTATTGAAATTGTACATTCCCGATCGAAACCTCACATGGCAAGTGGGTCACCCAAGAAGTTACGATAAGAGGAGGAACCCTACATATTTTTAAGTCATTGTGCCAACGGTCAAGGTCAAAGTGACCTTGAACTTTGACTACCAACAGTGGCTATATTAATTTAATGTAACATATTACCAAGGTTACTGTATCTGGGTGATATTTCATGGGGATTGACCACCCCTGGTAGCTACCTCTGGTATGATAAGGGAGGGAGCTTCTTTTTTTTCTTTTAATCCACTGTACTGAAAAGTCTTGGAATTATCAAGTTTGCTTCTTACAATAATGTGTGGAAAAACGGTGAGCTCTATCAAATAAAGTATAGTTTGTTAAATTTTTAGTCTCACAAGTACAAACCTTGTCACTGAAGAGATTTCCAGGAAAGGAAAAAAGTGTGATGAGGCAGATTTTCAGTGACAAGGGAGATGTTGGAGAAACAAGAAGTTTTTTATAACAACCTTACATTGACTTAATTATATAGTATATTAATTGAAGTGTTGTTCAACTTTTACAGGTTGTATATGAATTATCTACAGACAATCAATGGAGTTTTGATATCCAATGGTGTCCAAGAAACCCATCTTTGATGTCAAGTTCTTCTTTTGATGGTCATGTTTCTATATATTCCCTGATGGGAGGAGGTCACCCTGTCAAACCAAGTAATAAAGTGAGTAACAGTTACCTTCAGTGGAGATAACACTGGTTATACTGGTTTTTTGCCCAGTTTCATTAACTGGTAGAGTATCGTAAGCCGGCATTTGAGCTTAATACTGAAGTGCAGGCATGGCAAATTGATGATTTTATATTTCGTGGATGTGTTTCATATCTTCAAAAAGAAATTATTTTTCTGTGTGGATTAGCTTTGTTACAATTTATGGGAGAGTGTAGGCACTCTCCCGTAAATTGTAACAAGGCAAAAACATGTGAACACATTTTGACAACCAAAAATAATTTAGAACTCTACCAGTTAAGAATTTAAGTAAATCATCATGAACAAATATTGTTTATTCCTAATAGAATATAAAGGTTATCTATTAACCCTCTACACACTGATGTCAAAATGGCAGAGGTTTCAGCAGCAAATATTTCCCATAATGCAGTTGGATATTTAACCAAATATACCTTGTTTGACAGAGCTCCGTGAGCTCTGTCAAACAGGATATAATTGGTTAAATTCATAGTTAAACAAGACAAAAACGGGGTGATTGGAGAAAATTTTGTTGCATTATCAGAGTGCTAGGGTTTCAATATGAAATTGTTATAGCAGTATTAAAAAAATTTATTAGGGTTTTCGTTGGTTCTGCCAGCTCTGATATCGTTAAAAGTTATCATAGTAAACTTTTTTTTTTTTACACTTCTTCAAATATTTATTAAACTATTGCAGGTAGCAGAATCATTTGGAAGTTTAGATAGTTTTGGTCAAGTTCCTGTACCACAGGTTCCACAAGAGAAGCCAAATGTTGTGACATTGCAGAAACCACCAAAATGGCTACGAAGGCCTGTTGGAGTGCATTTTGCTGTGAGTATGTGCAGGAAACATCTTGAAGTACTGTAAGTCGATTCTGAGAAGTAAATCATATTTTTTAATTTATTGCAGTTGTGCAGGAGTATTACCAGATATGTCCATATATAAGTCGCACCCCCAGTTCTCAACCAAAATATCTTCACTGAAACTATAAACTTTGTATAAGTCGTACCCCCAATTTTGGCTAGAAAATTATGAAAGATACAAGAATGACATAAGTTGAAACATGGAATTACGTGAGTACATGCAATCTGAATTTTGGGGTTTTTTTCTTTTGCTTTTCCATTCCAGTCATACTAATCTCCTGTTAAATAGAAATAACTGCATATTTCTTCTTCCAAGGGGAGTTCCCTAGATGTTTTCAGTTTTGAAACCTATTTTTCCAAACACATGCGTTTGTTCTGTGCAAACTTGATTTGTCTGTAAAAAAAAATATTAGAACGAATGAGTGGTGAATTCATCCATATAAATCTCTAGAGAGATTCTTACCAAGAAGGAGGAAACATTAACAGGAACTTTTTGAGGGATTTTAATAAATTCAGTGTTCACACCCATTGAGCACCACCTCACCTCCACTTTATCAACCTTTATACAGTTGGGAAAAATGGTGAGTAAGGCCTAAAAAAGTTAAAAATCTGTTTCTCAGTCCCTCCTGCATGGTGCTTTTGGCTACCGTATGCTCGCTTTTTATAACCATTGCAAAGTTCAAAAAATAAAAATTAAATGGTTTGTCTGATATTTTACCCAAGTTAATAAAATTGATAAATTTGTCCGTTGAGTGCAACAACGCTTTGCAATGCTTCACAGCCTTCTTGCACTCGAGAGACGAAATACACCACCACCCATGCTGTTCTGGACTGTAGATTATGAGGCCTAAGACATAAAACAACCAAGAACATGAACTTTTGATGGCAAAGAAATAATTATAAAAAATAAAAAAACTGCCCACCCACGTGCAATTTTACAAAAAAAATGGCCTGAGAAACTGAAAATCTTCTTTACGAGGCCTAAACAATGCAGTATAGACAAAATTAATTTTTTTTGAATTCAGATGTAATTAATTATTTGAAAGTAACACATTTTTTGGTTTGTTTTTTGGGTTTTTTTTAATATTTTTATCATTTTTTGAGGTTTTAATTTTAAAAAATAACAATCAAAGCACATGATACTTGGCAATAATATGACTTGACTGTAGTTGTCAAATCATCGAAGTGATGTTCTGTTTTTGGAACTGATTACTCGCTAAAACTGTTGTACCTTTGTATAAGTATTTTGGTGCCATGTTTTCAGAGTGAAGGAACCTTAAACACTGACATATATGGTAAATGGAAGTGATTGATTAATATCTAAGGCTATCAAAAAATAAATTCTTGTTTCTCCAGCACCTCCCTCATCATTGGAAACCTGCCCCATTACCCTTTTTTATACGCCCGTCATTTTTTGACAGACGTATTATGTTATGGCGTTGTCTGTCTGTCCATAAACAATTTTTGTGTTGCTGACTCCAAAGGTTTACATGCTATATTGTTCAAACTTTACAAACATGTTGATCAGTAATTGCTGTTGTGCATTTGACAAGAGCAGGTAACTCTGTTTTGTATTTCAAGAGTTATGCCCCCTTTTAGTACTTAAAACATTACAGTATTGAGTTGCCGACTCCTTCAACATTTTACATGCTATATTGTTTAAATTTTGCACACATGTTGATCACCAATTGCCGTCGTGCATATGACAAGAGCAGGTAATTCTGTTTCGTATTTCCAGAGTTATCCCCCCCCCCCCCTTTTAGTACTTAAAACATCAGTGTTGTGTCACCTACTCCTTCAACATTTTACATGCTATATTGTTCAAACTTTGCACACATGTTGATCACCAATTGTCGTTGTGCACGTGTCAAGAGCAGGTAACTCTGTTTTGTATTTCCAGAATTATGCCCCCCTTTTAGTACTTGAAACATCACAGTATTGTGTCGCCTACTCCTTCAACATTTTACATGCTATATTGTTCAAACTTTACACACATGGTGATCATCATTTGGCGTTGTGCATGCGACAAGAGCAGGTAACTCTATTTTGTATTTCCAGAGTTATGCCCCCTTCAGTACTTAAAACATTACAGTATTGTGTCGCCTTCTCCTTCAACATTTTACATGCTATCTTGTTCAAACTTTGCACACATGTTGATCACCAATTGCCGTTGTGCATGTGACAAGAGCAGGTAACTCTGTTTTGTATTTCCAGAGTTATAACCCCTTTTAGTACTTCAAACATTACACTATTGTGTCGCCTTCTTCAGCATTTTACTTGCTTTATTGTTCAAACTTTGCACCCATGTTGATCATCAATTGTTGTGCATGTGACAGGAGCAGATAACTCCATTTTATTTTTAGATTATGAGAATCCCCTCCGTTTATAGCTGTTATGATCCTCAAAATGATCTTTTCCTTGGCGCCACCTATCGTCAATCATTATCAATGAAGTTAACCTGTCAATGAATGGACGCTACCATTGTAAACGCGAGGAGAATCTTCTACACCTAAAAATTGTTTGCATTTTCATTCTGCACTAAACTTTCACAAAAACAGTATGAAATGTGTTCACACAAGCATACAATTTGAAACCCTTTACCCCAGACAGGGCAGGGGAATGGGCAATGATTGGAGGGGGGGAGGGACAGACATAGTCGAGTCAACAAAAATTTCAAACTTTACCACAGAGAAACTTGTGCATGTTCCAATTTTGAGAGCATATGTTGCCCCACTAAGCGGTGCTCTTGTTTACCTGGAAATCTCTTCAATAAACTATTGTGCACTTGTAGGACTAAAAATTTAACCAGCTATATCTTGTTGGATAGAGCTCTGGATATAGTACGTTAAATTTTCAACCACAATATAGGAAATTTGCCGCTGAATTTTTTTTTTTTGTTTACATAACCTCTGCCACTCTGGTAGTGCAACAGAATTTTCTCCTCGGTGTCTTTCTCTTGTACAACTCTGAATTGAACCAATTATATCTTGTTTGACAGAGCTCGTTGAGCTCTGTCAAACAAGGTATATTTGGTTAAATATCAAACTGCATTGTGTTAAATATTTGCTGGTGAAAACCTTGCCATTTTCAGAGTGCAGGAGTTAGTAATTCCAACAGTTTTTAGGACTTTTGTGGAGTAAAAAAAAGTCTCCTTCCCTCATCAAAACATTGTAAATTGCCTGAGAAAAAATTAAAAAAAACTTACTTGCTATAAACACTCCATCTTTTATTGTATTGTTTTTAAGCTGCTTCTTAGTTTCGGGGGTTTTGTTTTCAGACCTAGAGTTATAGGTGTGCCTCATTGAAATTGAGATGGGGAGCATCCATTGACACTATCTTTTTTCACTTCCAGTTTGGAGGAAAGTTGGTCAGTTTTGAAACGCAAAAACCACAGAATCCTCAACAACCAGTACCTCGTCAAGTATTTATTAGCCAGGTCGTAACAGAGACTGAGTTTTTAACCCGTTCGTCACAACTGGAGCAGGCTCTTCAGAATAATCAGTTTATAGAGTTCTGTGCAATGAAAAGTACCAACAGTCGTGATTCAATGCAAGAAAGTATCTGGAATTTTCTAAAGGTAAAGAAAGTGTTTTATATTTATTTAGAAGTGTATCTTTTAGTACTGCTCGTGTTGTAGTCATATATAGAGGATATGGAATGAGTGTTCTCATATAATATTTATGAAACGAGTCTAAGAATTTTCCGTTTCGGCGAGCCTGTGGCGAGCGCAAACGGAAAATTCGGACGAGTTTCTTAAATTTCATATGAGAAAAACACTCATTTCATATTCTGTTTATCATATGACACACACACACACAAATTAACCACTTAGTATGACTTTTTAGCCGGTCACCTGACTTGAGTTGCAGACGGCACTTGGAAAAAACATCCTCGTATATCTAAAACTTTTCATATTTTTATACTGTACCAATGACCCAGACATAGCTGGTGCTAACTCTTAAAAATCTAGGGCCAAACACAAATTTTGCCCCCCCAATCCCCAAAATTTGCATCTAAAACCAAAGAAATCATGTCCTGAATGGCCCTCCATACTTTGCCTCTACTGCGCATGCGCAGTGTGAAGGAGGTCCCGAAATTGGTGCCAATTATCATTCTTTGTTTGGCCCTTCATCAGTTCACATCTGACTGATCTTTGTGCTTGTAAATCTTAGTTTAAATGATGCCAGACACATAAATATTAGAGAAATGGTGGATCTAAAGAGGAAATAGAAGGAAGAGAGGAAAAATGAGTGACAGAAAATAATCAGGGCTGTAACTTAAAAATTTTTTATGAAATTATGTTAAGTTACCTATTTTCGAGGCATGGGCCTGTTGTTGTCATTCTTGCTATAAAGTTACACTGCTTGTTCAGTGTTTCCTCTCTCCCTTTCCTTTAAGTCCCCCCTTGCTATTCTCCCATGCTTTTGGCATATTTTCTGTAATATTACTAAAATTTTTTGGGAGTTTTAGCTGGGTAACAGAATGAATTCTGTTCTTTTCTCCATGTTTACGTCCTCACCCATGGGTGTTTAGGCGTAGTGTTCTGCATCTACCATCTGATGTTCTGCAGTTTCTTCCCCGGAAGTCTCTGTTTTGCATCAGATAGTGTATTATTGGTAACTGATTTCGGGCCATGGTTATCAGTGCCTGGAGTCATGTTTCTGGTGTTTATACACTTCTTGTTTACATTGACAACAGTCTCTGTGGAGGGGGATTTCTTGTCTTTGTGTTAGTTTAATCATAACAAGATACATTATTATTATTCGTAAGTGTTGCATTAATTTTTTAAAATATTTTTAAAATTTTTGTCCACACTTAGGCTTGGGATCCATTGGGGCTCAACATTACTTTTCAGAAACTTTGGCTTTTCTGAAAAAATATTGTTTCAAAAAATTTTTTTGATTTCAGTTATTTTTTCTACGTTAATGGATCATGTTATTATGTATCTTTGTTTTCAGGGGTTGGTGCGAGTACTAGGACTTTTTGTATTCTTTTCACAATGAAAGGATATTGTTCAAATTGTAATAAGAGGAAATCTTCCTCTGACTTTCATAATCATTGTATTAATTGTAGTCAGTGTACTCGCACTCACTCCTGTTCAGTATGTGTCAATTGGATGACAAACATGGGAAGCGTGTGTCACGGTATGTTGTTAGCGGGGAAATGGCCATGCCGGTCTTTTCTCCGCAGGGTCACTCTAGTTTATCAATCTCTATTTCAGAGAAACAAGAACAGGGTGATGTTTCCGTGATGTCTTCCAAAAGTGTGCCTCCGTCGTCACAATTAAATGAAGAGCTAGCGGCAAAGTGCTCATGGAAATACGTCAATTGCCTAAGAGGTCCCTAGTAGGATCGACGGCGTTGACGTCCGCTAGCTCGCCCGGTGTAGCGTCCATTCATCGAATGGTTCGGCAGCAGGGTTCGTCCGTTGCAGTCCAGGAAGGAGTTTTGGGTGATGCGAGCACTATAAATCAACAAAGTGCACACCCAGTGACGGCGGATCAGAGGAGAGAACGGAGGAAGCCTATTAGTCCGGTTCCTAGCTCGTCCAGGTCCATCCGGGCTGCGAGCGAGAGAGGTCCCTCTCTCGTACAACAACATCTGGGACCAGATGTTGTGGTACAAAACGTTTCGCATTCAGAGCATACGTCCACCGCTCGGGACGCTCCGTTATATAGACAGTCCAGAGAGACTGTCGATAAGGCTTCCTCATCCTCATGGCAGCGCACACGACCGCACCTTGGCTACGTGACCACGGATATCCAGCCAGCTTCGCCAATCAGAGAATCCACGGCAACCAGGTCACGCCATCCGGTAGCCAGGGACACGAGGCCTGTAGACTCCGGACGTTCGAATAAGAGAAGTATGCAGGAGTCAGCGTACACGGAGTTTCCAGCGGCAAAGCAACGTAAGACCGCTACTCCACAGGCCTCAGTGACGGACTTGCTATCCCAAATAGCACAACTTATCGCAGCATCCCAGCAACGACAGAATCTCTGTCGGATCAGGTAATATCCGATGACGCTGGGTCGGTACGCTCCGCTGAAGCATCAGGTACGGACGACCGAAACCTTCATAGGGTCCGACAGGATGGCGAAAGGGATTCGGAGGATTTCGAGCTTTCTCTTTCGGAACAACATAAGCTGCCATACATTTCATCCGGCATTATCTTCCAGAGGTTGTTTCGTCGGACCAGAATGCTGCGATGCCGGATAAGAGACTGATAGCGTCTTTGGACACAAGAATTTTTTTTTTTTTTTGATCGGTTCAGGGACATCGTCCCTGAGTTTCCGACACAGTCCAGTAATGTCACAGGAACATTTGAATTATTGAACGACGCTATATATATGCTTGCTACTAAACAAGCAAGTCTGGTTTCTTGTTCGCAAAAGTTTCCGTGATGTCTTCCAAAAGTGTGCCTCCGTCGTCATAGTTAAATGAAGAGCTAGCGGCAATAAGTGCTCATGGAAATATGTCAATTGCCTAAGAGGTCCCTAGAAGGATCGACGGCGTTGACATCCGCTAGCTCGCCCGGTGTAGCGTCCATTCATCGAATGGTTCAGTGGCCGGGTTCGTCCATTGCGGTCCAGGAAGGAGATTTGGGTGATGCGAGCACTATAATAAGACAAAAGTGCACACCCAGTGACGACGGATCAGACGAGAGATCGGAGGAAGCCTATTAGTCCGGTTCCTAGCTCGTCCAGGTCCATCCGGGCTGCGAGCAAGAGAGGCCCCTCTCTCGTACAACAACATCTGGGACCAGATGTTGTGGTACAAAACGTTTGGCATTCGGAGCATACGTCCGCCGCTTGGGACGCTCCGTTATATAGACAGTCCGGAGAGACTGTCGATAAGACTTCCTCATCCTCACGGCAGCGCACACGACCGCTCCTTGGCTACATTTATTTATTTATTTATTATTGGTGTTTAAGGTCACATACTTATGCACAATGGCTAATCGTGACCGTGACAGTTTTACGGGTGGAGAAAGCCGGAGTGCCCGGAGAGAACCACTGAGCAACGACGAGCAGCTGTCAGCTCTCCAACATCGTAACTCTGAACTCTGCACCGCAGCACAGGCAGGGTTAGATTGGTTGAAGACATGCGCACCATCGACGTGCAGTACGCCTCAGTACACAGCGTCATCGTGCCCCCATGCAGGCAATCGGGGTGAAGTGTCTTGCCCAAGGACACAACGCGGTTGCCGCAGGTGGGATTCGAACCGAGGACCTCTCGGCTTGCAGCCTGCACCTCTACCAACTGAGCCACCGCGCCCCCCCTTGGCTACATGACCACGGATATCCAGCCAGCTTCGCCAATCAGAGAATCCACGGCGACCAGGTCACACCATCCGTTAGCCAGGGACACGAGGCCTGTAGACTCCGGACGTTCGCATAAGAGAAGTATGCAAGAGTCAACGTACACGGAGCTTCCAGCGGCAAAGCAACGTAAGACCGCTACTCTACAGGCCTCAGTGACGGACGTGCTATTCCAAATAGCACAACTTATCGCAGCATCCCAGCAAATGACAGAATCTCTGTCGGATCAGGAATAATCCAACGACGCTGGGTCGGTACGCTCCGCTGACGCATCAGGTACGGACAACCGAGAGCTTCATAGGGTCCGACAGGATGGCGAAAGGGATTCAGAGGATTTCGAGCTTTCCCTTTCGGAACAACATAAGCTGCCATAGATTTCATCCGGCATTATCTTCCAGAGGTTGTTCCATCGGACTAGAATGCTGCGATGCCGGATAAGAGACTGATAGCGTCATTGGACACAGAATTTGTTTTTGATCGGTTCAGGGATATCGTCCCTGAGTTTTCCGACACAGTCCAATAATGTCACAAGAACATTCGAATTATTGAATGATGCTATATATAAGCTTGCTACCAAAACAGGCAAGTCTTGTTTCTTGTCCGCAAATGCTCTAAATCTGCCTTTCATCAATTCAAGGAATAATTCGAAACGGCAGGACAGGGCATACCGAGAGTTCCTCTGCATCTAGACGACGAGGCTGAAGACTTGGAATTGTCTATACTGTCGTCTATGTCAATTCCAACCATGACGTTGGAAACGACAATAATGTCTAACAGACTTAACTTAGACGCTTTATCATACACAGACCACCTTACTAAGGCGTTATCATTACGTCTTCAAGGGAAAGAATTCCAGGATACAATCCTCATTGAGACTTCTTTCAAGGGCAGTAGATTATTCCACATATAACTCCGCCCTTCAGTGGCAAACCTGGAGTTGGTTAGACGTGACGCAGCCCTAGCTACATCCACGCGCGTGGATAGTAAGGTGAAGAACTCTCTCAGAGTTGCATCGGTCTACGGAGAAGCTTCTCTTCGACGGCAAGCTTTCAGCAATTTATAGACGTTCTCTTGTCTAATCAAGTGTAACAAGAGATTCAGACTTGGGCAAACATTCAGTGGTTGACTCAGGGAGTTCCACTGCAGTTGCCGGACCCGAGTTTTACGATTATGACGGATGCCAGTCAAACAGGTTGGGGTACAACATTGATCCCAACGGATTTGAAGTGCCAGGGTCTTTGGGATCCGCAGTTTCTAGGCAAGCACATAAACATCCAAGAAATGATGTCAATTTGGCTTGCACTACGTCATTGGATGAACATTATTCAGAAAGCACATGTCCAAATCCTGTCTGACAATACGACAGTAGTTGCGTATATCCGGAACCAGGGAGGGACTCATTCCATTCCGTTATTCAATTTAACGGAAAGAATCCTTCTGTTTGTTCTAGAACACCAAGTTCTGCTTTCGGTCCATCATATTCCGGGTCGTCTGAATGTATTAGCAGACTCCCTTTCACGGAAGGGTCGCTTGTTGCCGTCAGAATGGACTCTCAACAAACAGGTATTCAATCAGATTTGCTACCAATGGGAGCGGCCAATGATAGACTTATTTGCGACACAACTCAACAATCAGTTGCAGACGTATGTGTCACCATGTCCGGATCCCCGAGCATATGCAGTAGATGCTCTATCGATCTTGTGGGTCGGAATGATAGGATATGCGTATCCTCCAGCGCCGTTGATTCAGCAAATATTGCTAAAGATAAAACAATCACAATGCAATTCTGTTGGTAGCATCTCTGTCTCCACAGAGACCGTGGATAAATCTACTCAGGTGTCTGCTGTGGGATTTTTCTGCGAAAACTTCCTCCACGAGAGGATCTTCTTTCGCAGGGGAATCGCGTCAACTTCACAACCCGCAAGGTCTCAACCTTCACAAATTTTCGTTGTGCGGTCCTTCTTGCACCGCAAGCATTGTACAGGACGAGCAGTGGACGCGATTTCTAACTGTAGGAGGACCTCCTCTTCGCTAAACTATGCGGCTAAGTGGAAGGCCTTTCGTCGTTGGTGTAGGGATCATTCTGTTGACATTTTTGATCCCTCCATACCAGACATTGCAGACTTTCTAGTATACTTGTTTGACGAGATCAACTGCAGCCTGTTACTATTAAAGGTTATAGGTTTATGTTATCTGATACCTATGCACACCATGATAGTTTACAATTGGATCTGATGTCTCTTTATCTAAATTAGTTAGAAACTTCTCGATAAATAGACCTAGAACCCTTAGATTAATTCCTAAATGGAATTTAGCTTGGGTTCTTCTTTAACTAAAAGAAAAGCCATTTGAGCCTCTTGAGACAGTAGATCTTTACGTATTTATATCAAAGATCTCAGTTTATCAGAAAGGGACGAAAACGCTTCTTTCTGTCTCTGATGCCTAATAGAAAGGACATTACGGTCCATTCTATTGCTAGATGGATTCAATTAACTATCTGTACTGCTTATGATAATCTATCTTCAACTCAGTAGTCTGTGCTTAAGATTTCGGCTCATGAAGTAACAGCTCTTTCTACATCTTAGGCTTACGCAAATAGTGTTGCTATTACAGATTTAATGAAGACTACATATTGGTCTCAGCCATCCACATTCACGAATTTTTATCTCAGAAATATTGAGTCCATTTCTGGAGACCTGCAATGTTTAGGTCCGTTATCTGTTTCTCAGAATGTCGTTCTCTAAACAGTTGCAATTATAGTTATGCAGGCTTTCTGTTCAGGCAGTGACTCCGTCCTGTTGCCATCTTTGCTCTGGGCTATTTGACCCAGGGCAAGGGGAAGGGGGGGGGGGAGGGTGTTCCCTTAGGTCACCTGATTTATAGTGAAAAGCAAGGGGATACCTCCTCCGGAGTCAGTAATTCTCAGTTGTTACCGGGATGGTTTTAAAGTGTAAAGTTAATGTTTAAAAATTCATTCATGTCATATTTTTAAAGTATAGCTCGGTGTGAAGCATTTGTATATGTCACGTGTCAAACGGGCGTTAATATACAATCCTCGGACTCTTTTAAAAGAGTATAAAGAGTCTCAATTCTCTGGACTATCTTTAGTTATTGGCTTACTTTAAAATAATTAGTATAAAACATATACTGGATGTTAATAGAGAACATGAATGTTATTATGCTCAATTATGGAGGGTGTTGTGTCTTTCTAATTTATCATAAAATAAGAAAGATACATGTAAAGCCTAATGCTCCTTTCCTCCTCGAGGGGATGACTCTATTTTATATAGTTGAGCTTATTGGACTTTCCTCTATGTCCTAGGCCCTCCAGCCTTTTTACTATTCAGCTATGTCTGGGTCATTGGTACAGTATAAAAATGTTAAAAAATTTATAGTAATTTATATATTTTTTATACTTACCAATGACCCAGATGAGGATGGCCCTCCCAGGAGTTGGGAACTCATACCTCCCCGCTGAGTACATAGCGCTGTCCAGGCACTGCTTGTAAGAATGATAATTGGCGCCAATTTCGGGACCTCCTTGACACTGCGCATGCGCAGTAGAGGCAAAGTATGGAGGGCCATTCAGGACATGATTTCTTTGGTTTTGGATGCAAATTTTGGGGATTGGGGGGCAAAATTTGTGTTTGGCCCTAGATTTTTAAGAGTTAGCACCAGCTATGTCTGGGTCATTGGTAAGTATAAAAAATATATAAATTACTATAAATTTTTTAACTTTTTGCTTCCAAAATATAGGTTATGACCCCTCATTGGAACGAGCTCGTTCCATTGAGGGGTCAAAACCTGCATTTTGGAAGCAAAAAGTGAAAAGATAAAAAAAAATGAATGGCGTTTTTCTTGTTGGTAAAAGATTAATACAATATAACCAATCCTAAATAGGACAGATAACGTAAATTCTCCCTACTGAAATTATGCAAATGTCACCCAGTTGTATTTTGTTTAGCCAATCTTATTGTCCAGCTTTGAAATTGACCAATGAAAGCTCCCAACTCTAATTATGCAAATTATGAAAATGTGGCCCAGTTTTATTTTTTTCAACCAATCAAGTTGTCTAGTTTTGAGATTGACCAATGAAATTGACGGAAGGCTTTGTTTATCACTGATCAATATGAAAACAAAATATCAAATGTTTTAAAGTGAACAAAACGGACGAGTCATATGATGAAATAGCCATAGTTGCAGAAAGTGATCTTAAATGCCAGTAAATAAATTAATACATAAGTCTTCACTAATAAACGATCACTGGATTTTTTCGAGTTGAAAATGTAAAAAAACTTGGACTCTTAGTTACCACTTCATATACATGGCAAAGGAAATTTTATTTTTTCACTATTTAAACATTGAATATTATTGTTCATGAAAACTCTATAATTTACTTGAATACATCATTACAAGTATTTGCATTACTATGTTGACTTCTGTACATAAATTTTAGTTCTTGATGGTACTAATTTGTCGCAATTCATAGGCCTGGATACTGTATCATTGCATTATTTAAGGAGCATCAGCTGCCCTTTAGTTAGCAGGTCAAATTTTCACTAAAACATGGTTATATGGTCAAGAAATATGCAATAAACTGGGAATTGCTTTACCAGAAAGTTTGTTGCTTGCCGTTTTTGTGGTCAAAAGATTTTTCGGTATTGTCTTACATGGTGGTGATGGGACACAAGTTCATCGAGTATCATCATGATTTTGAAAAGTGAAAGATCTATTGCCTAAAACATGTTTTCCGCAACCTCATTTTAGCTCTGCAACCTCATTCCTGGACAAGTATTTTTGTTTTTTTCAGACAAATTTCGAAAGTGAACCAAGAAGTAAATTTTTACTGCTGTTGGGGTTTGATCAGACAGAGTTAGCAAAAAAGGTGAGGGTGATATTTATGAATTTTTCCATATGAACATATGTTCCAATAGACTATAATCCTCGCCCTCTGATTGGACAAGAGCTCACTTAGTTTTTTCCTATGTTTCCTGCTCCAATGGCATATGTTACCATCTGACGTCACCAAGTGAAATATTTGAAAAGATGATAACAATGGAAGAAGATTCAAAGTGAATACTACCTATAAAATCATATTTCTTGATGTCACTGATCATTATATGAATGTATACCCACAACCCACTTTTTAAAGGTTGAGGTTACTCGATCTCCATTCAAATCATGAACTTTTTCATGATTTGAACTGAAATGGAATAACCTTGACCTTTATCAATGTCATTGATTTTTGTTATCCAGTGACGTGGGGTACATGAGAGGTTTTTTTACTAAATTTACTATCGTTAAAATTGCATTGTTCATTGATGTTGCCTTGTTCATTTCATGAAGTGAGTTTTGGGCTTCGCATATTGATTGAACATAAGCTCCAAGCTGCAAACTTCAGACCATCACCCTCTATCTTTGTTCATTAAAATAATGTACAAGATATTTCAAGTACTTTTGCACTTGCCTCCTTTAGAAGGAGATACATAACCATGATAGTAAGCAAGTTTAAGTTGACTGGTAACATTAATCTCTAGTGTTCAATGTGCATTTTACAGCAGTAGAGACCTAATCCATAAGAGCCTGGACAGTTGTCCTGATTCACACCTGGCTACAGCCTGTACAAGCCTGAAAATAAGCAGACTGTCATCTGCAAAATGAGGTTCCCAGAGGGTGAATTTGGTGATGCTACCCTGGACAGCAGGATAGCATCACAAAATTTACCCTCTGCGAACCTCAGTCTGAATCAAGGTCTCAAGCCAAAACAGAAAGATGTACCTAAAGGATAAATTGGCCCACTGTATGGGATAGCATCAGCAAATTCACCCTCTGTGGACCCCAATTTGCAAATGACAGGTTGCTTATATTCAGGCTTGAGCCTGTACACATCCATTGGTTTAGCAGAGATTTCTAGTCAAGTCTTGGTGCCTGTTAACCCTTTACTCAATGCATTGGCCAAAATCACCCAGTGCTATTCACAAAAATCACCATTCAATTTTCATTATTTTTGGCATTTTTTGGATCAGAAACATAGCTTATGACCGTTCATTGGAACGAACTCATTGAGCTCATTCCAATAAGGGGTTATAAGCTGTGTTTTTGAAACAAATGTAAAAATTTAGTTATTCAAGAATTTTATTTTGCAAGTGTCGCCAGCCTTTCATGTTAGGTGAAGGTTGAGGCAGTGAAGATAATTCGCCTATTGTCAGCAGGACCTCCTCATGATGGTATGTTGTGGGAACCTGTTCCAAGCCGGTAAATAGAAATGAGCCTTAAAGGGTCAGCAAGTGCACTGCTGATTTTTTATTTCACAAAAAAGTGATAGAAAGGGCATACAGAGTTGTATCTCATCAGTTAAGGCAAATACCGACCAAGCTTTCCTCATTGTCAAACCACAGCATTTGCTCTGGAGTCACTTGATAGAATCTCCCTGTGGGAACCCTGGGAAGTGAAGCAGTGCTTGTTTACTGTCTTAATTGGTAAAATAGGACCTGTTCACCAATGCCTGGGGTGGAAGTCCTCTACAATGGGTATAAACGATTGGCTGGCTTTCATTTTACCTCCATGTTGCAGTCACAAGTAGCCATTGTGCAGAACTATGTGACCTTAAACATCAATAAATACTTGATAGAATTCAACATCATACGAAAAATATTTCATTAATCCCCCACCCTCGAAGAGATTGGGGATTATACTGGATTGCATGTGTCCATCCATTCCATTTATTTGTCTGTCCGTCTGGATCAAAATCTCAGCAGTGAGTGGATGGATTTCAACGAAATTTGATATCTGGTGAGGTGGTATGCAGTGGTGGGGGTCTACGCCAGGCCTTGGCCCAGCTCTTGTTATTTCTATCATGAATATCCATCCCTAAATCAGGTTTAGAGAGCCAGGTCAAATGTCAAATCCTCAGGTAGTACCCTTTCTGGAACCTGTCAAGTACACGTATTTGGAAGTGAATTATCATTCCACTATTGTTGAATTTCACCTAACCTGAATAGCATGTCACAACACATTCAAAAGAAATTCATGTTGTACGAAAAAATGTTTGTTTTTTACCTCAAAAATGTTGCTTATGAAATTCATTGAAACCTCATTAATAATAAAAGTAGAATGGCAGTTTTTGCAAATATTGTTGGCCAGATATTGCTGTTAGATTAGGTAAATGGTTAATTCTTAACACGCTGAGTATTTTTAAGATATTTTTCATCACATCTAGTCATGGCTGCTTCACATGAAAAATTCATCTAAATTTGACTCAATAAATCATTGGTGAAAAAATCCATTCAATTTAAATTTACAGGGTGGAAATTGGATTAAATATACCTAAATTATACATATTTCACTGGCAAGAGAAATCCTGCCCTGGGCAGGATTATCTGCCAGTAGCATTCAAAGAGTTAAGCATGTATATTTTACAAAACTGGGTTATCGATATCAAGTTTACAATCTGTACCAAAGGTGGAAAGCAGTAAAAATTTTGAGAGATCATGTCTTGACAGTGATGGAATCTGCTGATGGATTGTTTTAACCCTTTACCTAACGTGAAAAGCAGACGACACTTGCAAAAAAAATTCTTGAATAACTAATGTTTTTCATTTTTTGTCTCAAAAACATAGGTTATGACCCCTCGTTGGAACGAGCTCGACGAGCTCGTTCCAACGAGGGGTCATAACCTATGTTTTTGAGACAAAAAATGAAAAAAATAGTGAAAATTAATTGGCGAATTTTGAGAATAGCGCTGGCCGGTTTCGGCCGTTACGTTGGGTAAAGGGTTAAATAGTCCCCAAATTAACAATATAAAAAGAGAATGTGGCATGCCCAGCTTTTCGATTGGTGCTGATACAGTCAAAATTACTTAACTGAATATTTCTTAATTGAAATATCTTTTAATTTTCCCCAGCCTTTTACCTGTTTGGCAGTGAATATAGAAATGGTTTGTCTGTCTGTTTGTCCATCCATACATTTTGTGAACAATATAACTTGAACAAATGTATTCAGATTTTCAAAACATTTGCTACATTGTGAGATCTTCCTCTAGTTCTATATTTGTTGCATTTTGTAGGAGGTATGCCTGCAGAAATATGTGACCTTGAACACCAATAAATAAATAAGGAGGTATGCTTTTGTTGGTGGAAATTTGGTGTAAGTCTGATAATGACATTGGGAATTCTATAACTTGAGCAAATGTGATCAGATTTTCATGAAACCTGCTATGGACATACATTTTTAGGAAGAGCTAACTCTAGTTCGATATTCACATAATTTTGTCACATTTTTGTATGAGTAAGGCTATTAAAAAAAGACTTGTTTCTCAGGCACCTCCCTCATCATAGAAAATCTCTCTCATCACCTTTTTTCCACCTGGAAATCTCTTCTATGACACTATTTTGCACTTGCAGGAAAAATATTTAACCAACAAATATATATCAATAAGATCGGTTCAGAAACCAGGATGTTAAAGTGTGGTGTTCCTCAGGGCTCAGTTCTTGGACCACTGTTGTTTACTTTGTACACTTCTCTAGGTTGCCTTCTTAAAAAGCATGGCATATCATATCATTTGTACATCACATTCAACCCATCTGTTCCAAGTGACTCATTCACCGCAGTCAATAACATTGAAACTTTCATAAATGTCATGCGGGAATGGATGATAGACTTTAAACTGAAAATGAATGACTCTAAAACTGAATTCTTAGTGATATCCGGTGTTCAATGCCTACACTCTCTGTTACATCAATTCTCATTGGAAACAACCTCACTATGAAAAGTGAATCGGCCAGGAATATTAGACTGATTATGAACAAATTTAAAACTAGACATCCATATCAATAAAATATGTCAAAAATGCAAATGGCAGCTTCATACTGTTGGAAGACAGCGACCTTATCTTAACCAGTCAGCACTTGAAAAACTTGTGCACTCCTTCATCACCTCACAACTAGACTATTGTAATTCAGTGTTAGTGGGGCTGTCCCAGTTCCTGATTCAGAAGCTTCAAAAAGTTCAAAATACTGCTGCTAGGATAATTACTGGTACCAAACGCTCTGAACACATAAAACCTGTTTTAAGACAATTACATTGGCTTCCATTTAAACAGAATTGATTTCAAAATATTGATCTTAGTATTCAAATGTATCCACAAACTGGCTCCAGTTTACCTGCAAGAGCTCCTCACTGCATACATACCATCACAGCAGTCTCAAATCTAATAAACAAATTCAACTAGTTGTACCTTTTAGCAGATCTAATCTGGCTAATGATTGTGTGTTCTCCATCGTGGGTCCCAGATTGTGGAATTCCCTGCCAATTAGTATCAGAATTTCAGAAACTCTCGATGTCTTCAAAAGAAATCTTAAAACTTTCCTATTTACTGAAGCATTCTCCTGAACCTTTCTAAGAGGCAACCAAAACAGATATGACTCTTTATTTCAGAAAAGTGTATTTATTTCTGTCAAGCGTTTTAGAGCACTATTTGTGGTTTTACGCTCTAGAAAATCTATTATTATTATTATTAACTATACCTTGTTTGACAGAACTCTATCAGATAACATATAGGTGGTTAAATTTTCAACTACTTCATCAGAAATTTTCACTGCCGAAAACATTGGTTTGTTACGTTATAGTGTAAGTAGTAAATTTTTGATTCCAACTATTTTCAGAACTGTTTTGTGAATAAACAAAAAAAAAAAAAAGAGAAAAAAAACTCCCTCCCTCATCATAAAATTGAGGAAAAATTGCCCGTGAAACAAGACATTTTTTTTTATATGCCCTATAACCCTTATTGTTGCAAATTCAATGTTTGTCTGATAATGACTTTGTGAACTTTGTGATTTAAACAAATTTTCATGATACTTACTGTTGGCATACATTGTTTTTCTCTCTTGTTAGGAATTCATCCAATTTCATCGATTTTAGGAGGCATTATGCCATTTTATGTTGGGAATTTTATGTCTCTCAGTTAATGACTTTGTGAACATGATAACTTCATCAAATGTAATCAGATTTTCCTGAAACTTCCTGTGGGTGTACATTATCAGAAAATCACATTCTTATTCGATATTCATCAATTCAAGTTTTTGTAGGAGTTAAAAATCCCTTTT
Source organism: Pictodentalium vernedei (assembly GCA_031216915.1). Lineage (NCBI taxonomy): Eukaryota > Metazoa > Mollusca > Scaphopoda > Dentaliida > Dentaliidae > Pictodentalium > Pictodentalium vernedei. Next base: position 267,598,537 of record CM062297.1, read on the forward strand.
GGTTTGTAAATTTGATGTCTTTCTAAAAGAATTTTAGCAAAAATTTATAATACAGCTAATTTTTATGCCCCACCATAAAATGGCAGGGCAACAAAACGGTATGCCCAAAATAAATGAATTTAAAGGCCTATGAATAAGTTAACAAAGGGGCTGTTTTAATTAACAGGGTTTCCCTTGTATTCTCATTAACACATTATATATTAGAGGAAATGAATTCCAATGTTTTCCAGAGGGTATTTGTCACAATGTTCTCATTTCTTGTTTTATTTTTCCATTTGCTGTATATTGTACCATTCTCATGAAACAGGTAACAAAGCACACTGGTCAGGCATTTCCGGGAAATACTGGAGTTGATGCTGCTGCTTTGGCAAAGAAGATGTCACAGTTAGGTGGAGGGGTATGTTTTATTGGTTCATTTTTGTTTTTAATCAATAGTGCACTGTACACATTGAATAGTTTCTTCACTTTCTTGAGGTTTTTTCTTTTTTCTTTTCTGTTTTCTTTTTTTTAATTTCTTTATCTCAGGCAATTTTCTTTCAGCTTTGTGATGATGAGGGGAAGGATGATTTAAAAAAAAAAAAAAATTTCCTTTTTTTGTTAATCCACAAAACAGTTCTGAAAATAGTTGGAATTAACTTGTGACACTATTCTGTGAATATGCCCTATACTTCAGTATGAAATTCAACTTACTATATCTTGTTTGACAGAGATCAGTGAGATCAGTCAAACAAGATGTAGTTAATTAAATTTTCAGTCCAACAAATGCCAAATACTATCAGCGAAGAGATTTTCAACTGAAAGAAGAGTGAGCAGGCAGATTTTCAATAACGATTGAGGTGCCTGAGAAACAAGAATGTTTTCTTAATACCCTCAATCAACAGATTTGTTTTTTCTTCCAAGGCATAGCTTATGATCACAAGCTTTGAGTGACCACATGATGTCAGTGTTACTGTGGCTCAGTGAATCCCTTAAAATCCCTTACCAAGGACCTGGGAAGTCTTTGAATAGTGATGCCTTTCTTGAAACCCTTTGAAAAATTAAATATCTGGTAAACAGAGGAGATTCAACAGTATTCAGCTTGCTTCACAGCCAGATGAATTTTGCTAGAATAGGAGGTGCGGTGCCTGAGTGGTTACAGCATTGGACTTCAAATGCAAAGATCAACGGTTCGATCCCCGCTATGGGTAACTGTGTTGCATTCTTGGGCAAGGTACTTCATCCCGATTGCCCCATGGGTCCATGGTGGCACTGTGCACTGAGACGTACTGCATGGTGATGTTGTACTTGTCTTCAGTCAGTGCATTAATAGTACGTTGGGCAGTCTGATAGTTGCTCATCACTGCTTCAGTGGTTCTCTCCGGGTACTCTGACTTCCTCCACCCATAAAACTGTCTGCCACAAGGTGACCCTTGTTGTCAAAAGTGTCATTAAACCCCCAATAAAAAATCAAATTTTCTCTTCCAAACAGAATTTCTGCCTAATATAAAAATTCATTAGATTTGGCATATGATTGTGATGGAACATTAACACTTAAAGCTTTATTTCTGACTTTTTTGATAAATTTTTGGCCACAGAACAGGTGCCCAAACATGCAGTCATATTAATGGAGAATCATCAGACTATCCTGGCCTTCGTTTCTAGTCAAGTCTTGGCTGCCTATCTAGGCAGCCAAGACTTTACTAGAGACCACTGACAAGCCGCAGGTGCACAGGTAAGGGAGAGGTGTAAAATGGCCACGGGTTAAAACAGGACATAATGAGTACATATTCCCTCAGATTATGTGCTTTGCCCAAGAATATCCCAGAAAATCCTCATTTTGAGCTCCTTGAAAATCTAATAATGATGATTTGGCCAGCTGGTGATTTATCGTGGTTCTTAGGTGAGAAGGCCTTGATTAACAATGTGCTCCCAAATGCCTCCCTATCTCCTTGCCTCTCCTCTCCTCCCAACACCCAGAAACTAACTGTTTGATAACATCCTGTACCCCATTCTTCCCAATCTCTTCGCCAAACATACCTACTCTCACCTTTGTGCCACCCAGTAACCACATATTCTTCATTCTCCCTCCCCACTTCCCCATTATACTCCCAATGAATCTTATTCTGTTAGACTGGCATTTTGGACATTCTCATAGAAAGTGTTCCAGGGTCTCCTCTACTTCCAAATTACCATTTGGCACTCTCTTTCATTTGCCTATTCCATTATTTCCCCTAATCTCCAGCCACCGCAACCTCAGCTTGAACAACAGTTTATCATGCAGGCCACCCACACACCTCTTTACTTTGACCCCCTCTCAGGAAGATCCTAGAAACTCCTTGAATTGACTATTCATGTGCAGAAACTCTGATCATGGTTTGGATACAAGACATGAAGCAAAAGTCTTTGAATTACAATGGTTGATAAGTTAAGGTAGGTTGATTCATTTCATAAAGGGTTAAATTGATGGTTTTCAAATAGTTTGGAAAAAGATTTTATTTTCTCATATTCTTCCTTTTATTATGACTTTTTTTCAGCTTTTTCTATAAAGAACAAATGCAGTGGAGCCCACTTAATTGGATATCTCTTAGCTGAATAACCCTGTTAATTGAATATAATTTCCCAACACAAAACCATTTACCATACCTCCAGTACAAATTTGGCCTGTTAATTGAATATAGGTTATACAGTAAACTCCTGTGAAATGAATAAGAAATATTGGAACCTGTTGAGAAATTCCCTGACTCTCTCCAGTTTACCTTTGTTTATAGACCTATTTGGCCTCAGTACATCCAATACAGGCATTTAATCTTTTATATCTTGTTTGACAGAGCTCATGGAGCTCTGTCAAACAAGATATAATAGAATAAATGCTAAGTTTATCTCTAGAATACAGGAAAGTGACACAATCTCGGTTAATTGAATATTCCTGTTAATTTAATAATTTTCATTCCCAAAGTGGCTATTCAGTTAACAGAGTTCTACTGTATCACTTTTGATTTTGGCTCCTTGAGGAAACAAAAGTACTTTAAAAATTTCTAGTGAAGACATATGAATGGAAATGAATCATGCAGCTGATTTCAAATTGAACCAAGTAGCAACTTAAGATTCAAATTCAAATTGAATCTCGAAGCTTCATAGAGCCCTAGATTTTGGTCTACAGAACCCCTATGGGGGCCAGATTTAAGTGTGTTCAAATCAGGTTTATGCATTCATATTTGGGTTCCCTATATTATAAAGAATATTCTTTAACATCTTCAGATCCACCAGTTAGAATCTCCTGGTAGTTGGTATACAGCTTTCTTAACGGTGATAGTTTTAAGCTTATCCCTTGATTCATGTTTATGGTCTTTATAGGACCCTAAATTTTAACTGCAATATAAGGAAAATGTTTTTAAAATTTTCTTCAACCATATTTAGTGCCCTTGTGGGAGCAGATTCAAGTATGTTCAAATCAAGTCCATGGGTTCATATTTTGTCTCCCTGTAGTGCAGTTTGATATTTGGTAAGAAAACAAATTTTATTTCAGTTGAATGTTGTGTTTTTGTTAATGATTACATCTGTTCCTGAAGGACACACATCCAGAGGGCCTGAATTTGTCAACAACAACAAAAAAAACCTCTTTCTCAGTCAAGTCCTTGTTGACTGCCATTTCACAGGATGTCTTCACATAACTGATGGCTTCATGAAACACTGAATATTTCAATGAAATTCAGCACAAAACTAACCATAGGGAAGCCATTCTGTCATTTTTCAACATAATCCCAAGCACCCCCCCCCCCCCCCCCCCCCCCCCCCCCCCCCGGGGTGTATGCTTGGAGTAGGGGGTTGAAAAATAAACATAATTTTTCATAGCCTTTTTGGTGACTGCAGTATATGCACAAATGTACAAGGTGACACTTCCCTTTTGCCTCCATCTTTCTGATTTCTCAAGAGTAATACCCTTATTTCTTGAAGATAACTTGAACCAGATGAACATTTTTGGCTCACTTGAGCCTCTGGTTTTTATTCCTGTGGATTTGTCTTCTCACAAGTTATTGGAGAGTGCATAAATTGTCTCAAGGGAAACCAATATGATACAATTCTGATAACCAAATTAATCTAGAACTCTACCAGTTAGGCAAATTTTATTCATTTCTCAGACCATTTTTTTGTAAAATTGAATGTGGGTGGCATTTTTTTAGTTTATTTTTTACTTCTAATTATTTCTTTGCCATCAAAAGTTAATGTTCTTGGTTTGTTTTATGTTTTAGGCCTCATAATCTACATAATAGCATTGTGGCGGTGGTGTATTTCATCCCTTGAGTGCAAGAAGGCTTTGCAGTGCTAAAGCATTGCAAAGCCTTGTTGCACCCATGGGACAAATTTACCAATTTTATTAACTTGGGTAAAATATCATATATAAACTATTTAATTTTAATTTTTTTTAAAAAGTTTGCATTGGTTTCAAAAAGAGAGCATGTGGCAGCCAAAAGGACCATGCTGGGGTGGGGGAGGGGAGTGGGGAAGAGGACTAAGCCTCAAGTTCAAATTCTGAGTTGTAGCCTCATGATAGATTTCCACAACATGCAGTCAAATGAAGTTTTCCAAACCATAAATCAAACTATCCTCACCATTTCTAGTGAAGCTTCTGGGACTTGCTCTTTATGGTTTGTAATTGTTTATTCTAAATCAATGACTTACTTACAGCTTTGCAGCCAGGCCTGAAAATAAGCATTCTGTCATTTGCAGAGGGATGTCCCCAGGGGGTGAATTTGATGATGCTATCGCATACAGTTGGCCAATTTGTCCTCTGAATACCTCTTTCTGTTTAGTTTTGAGAACCTAATTTAGATTGAGGTTCACTGAGGGTAAATTCAGTGATGCTACCCTGCACCAGGGTAGCATCACTAAATTCACCCTCTGGGGACCTCATTTTGCAGATGACAGTCTGCTTATTTTCTGGCTTGTTTGTAGCCAGAAATCACAAGTTGCTTCTTTAGACTCTCTATTGCTGTCATTTCACCTGCAATCTAGAGATGTTTTTACACTCTTTATAAATATATGTATATTTCTTCGACCTAACAGGACATACTGCAAGCTGGGATTGTAGCCAGTGGTCAGACATCTCCAAGTGTCAACTCGAAGGTATATGTTTTTCCTATTTTTGTATATTTGTATTTGTGCACATTTTAGTGTTTTGTAGAATTCCTAACTGTTTCTTGTAACCAGGGTAATGGGCAAATATATATATATTTAAAATGGAAATTGGTTAGAAGAGGAGCTGCTTGAACTGAAATATTTTGTGGGTTTTTTTCCATCCTGTGAATTTTATCTGCCTTGTTTTAGAGAAGGGTCAATAAATTCATATAACAAAGAAATACAAGAGAAAGCTTGAGTAGATAGTTAATGGTAGTTTAGTACTGAGGTGACTGGAAAATTAATGGTAGTGTGGTAATGAAATGACTAGTTCACAAACAGTGCTTCATTTCTGTAGTGAACTATTGCTCTCACACATCCACAGCTCGCCTCAATTCAAATCAAGATGCACTTTTTCCACTTGCCTAAAATATCAATAGGTTGATATATACTGTCAACACTTTGTTGACATTGCCAATCTTCTTTTTATTGAATAGGTATAGAATGATGTTCTAGAAGATAATAATTGTCAGGCCACTGTTTGTTGAATCTGAATCATTCAGAATAATGGCTGAAAAACACTTAACCCTTTACCCAACGTAACGGCCAAAACCGGTCAGCGCTATTCTCAAAAAATCACCTATTAATTTTTATTATTTTTTCATTTTTTGTCTCAAAAACATAGGTTATGACCCCTCATTGGAACGAGCTCATTCCAATGAGGGGTCATAACCTATGTTTTTGAGACAAAAAATGAAAAAAAAAAGTTATTCAAGAATTTTTTTTGCAAGTGTAGTCTGCTTTTCATGTTAGGTAAAGGGTTAAGTGGAATTTTTATAAACAAAATAATTGGGTTCTTGAAAGTCTGGGTATTCCTTAAAAACACAGGCAAAGTATCAGCTACTAAATCTCTAGGCTTTTTATAAGCTTTCATTTAGCCAGTGTGCAGAAATATGCAACTTTAAACACTGATAAACAAATATCTTGAGACTTGGTACATAGGTCCATGAGCTGAATCCTGCCTTGTGCTCTCTGTGGTTAAAAACTCCACTCTGTAAGTAAATCACTTACTACAACAAAAAGAAACATACCTTCAGTTATTAAAAATCACTTGCGTTGAACATTTGATACACACTATTTTTAAGTTACCAAAGAGCTTGCCTTAACAATTTGAGGTGGACTTTTTTCACTCCCCTTATCTATACAGAAATGAAGCACTGCATGTGGAATGTATTGCTCATTGAACACTGGGCCATAACATTTTATTGGTTATTTTTTTAATCCCCGACACATTGATGCAAAAATATCAAAATTTCAAGTTGCAAGTTTTTCCCATAATGCAACTAGACATTTAAACAATTCACCTGTTCAGTCTTGTTTGATTGAGCTCTGTCAAACAAGATTCAGTTGGTTAAATTCCTAGTTGCATTATGGGAAAAAAGTGCTGATTGAAATTTTAGTATTTTGACATCAGTGTGCAGAGGGTTAATATAACAATAACATGAGTTTGGAGGGCATTAACGTTTATTAACTGCCCAAGAGGAATGAATAACAGCCCGGGGGTTTGTTACCATCCCAAGACGAAGACGACAACTGTTAATAGGCCAGACTATTATTCAGTCCTCAAGGGCCGTATTAAACAGTGATGCTCAACAAAATCATGTTATTACTATTATTGCCATGACCGGAAGCGGGCAACAAATTTTGTTTTTATTAACGTCCACTGATTGCTTCTGGTTGCATGATGAATTACTGAGTTTTACCACCCTGCTAAACTCTGTTAATATACTAGAGAACGCCCACTAAAGTGGTAATAATTTTAAATAACCCTCTGCAAACTTATGTCACAACACTAGTTTGACATAGTATGTAGCAAGTCCAAAATATTTGTTTCCGTTATCAGAATGACCAGTTTTGAATTTCTAATGCAAATGTTAAACTCTGTGGCTTAAGCATGTTTACTGATCCCTTGACCACTTTTCTTGAGAGAGCAAGCAAAGTCAAGTGGTAGTATCTGTAGCATTTTATGTCAAGTATTTATTTCTGTGCTGCAAAGAGTAAATATGTTATGCGTTCAATATTCTGCTTATGTTACTGATAGAATAAACTGCATTTAAAAATTGCCTGGCATCTGGTTATGTTGATTTTGATATATAGCTGAAATTAACAATTTGTTACTCAACTATATTGGTGTCAATTTGATCATTGAAAATTTCTTGTCTGAATTCTATGAAGTGGAGCGGTATTTGTTAACTATGATATAAAAGTTCTGCTTTTTTGGCACAATAGTACCCTATAACTAGTGCAAGGTAAGTCCTCTAAAGTTAGCAACATAATTTTGAACATTAGGCTAAACTTTGTATTCATGTCGAGGCCATGATGTTGGCATACAGTACAGTCACCGTGAACTGGTCATAATCCAGACATGGGCAGTGATGTCCACAAATGCTTTTACCAGGTAATTAAAATTAGCATCTGCAAAATTTTAATTAATGAAGCACCAGGGTCCAATAATGTTGAACTTTTACAATTGTATTTCCTAGAATTGTGTTTTCTGGTTATGGCTTTAAAAATGGTTGAAATGAACCACTAGCATTTTCAGAGAAGTAATTTGCCAGTTGGCAAATTGCCATATCTTTTAAAATGCTAATGATTTATTTTAGCCAGTTATATTAACAGGTAACAAATACAATTCTGGAAAATACAGTTGTAAATGCTCCCGCATTGTGTCCTTGGGCACGGCACTTAACCCCGATTGCCTACATGGGGGCACAGCATTTAACCCAGATTGCCTACATGGGGGCACGATGGTGCTGTGTACTAAGGCATACTGCACATCGCTGGTGTGCATCTCTAATCCTGCCTGTGCCACGGTGCAGAGTTCAGAGTAGCGATGTTGAAGAGCTGACAGCTGCTCGACGTTACACGTGGTTCTCGCTGGGTACTGCGGCTTCCTCCACCCGTAAAACTGTTACGGTCACGATTAGCCATTGTGCATAAGTATGTGACCTTAAACACCAATAAATAAATACAATTGTAAAAATTTTACAGTATTCCCACCAGATTGTACCCCGAACTTCCTTAATTAAATATTTGGTGATTTTTCCTATAATTAGTGCTTGGAATCTAGTATTATTACATCCATGGAAATATTGCCCATCCGTGGAAAGTGACCATCTACGGCGGCTGTACTGTAGATGCCAAAAGTGACCCAAAACATAATCATAAACAGTATCAATCTAACTTGTCACAACATTTTTGAAGAATGAGTATCTTCACTGAATATCTTCTAATGAAGTGCAGTTATGTGGCATACTGTTGAAAAGGTTTGTAAGGTCTTTCCAACCATGCCACCTAACAACATTTCATCTGTGAAAAAAGAGATTCATAGAGATGCCATCCCATCTTTGTGTAAATCACACCACTAACCAATTAATCAAGAATTTTTTTTTTAAATGATATTAATGATTTTGATCAGTGAAAGAAATTTTTAGAATCATATTGCTTATTGATTTTATTTAAAAATAATAGACCATTCTGACAACACATTGCTGTGGTGTTTCTTGGAATATTTTGTTGTGCTGTGCATGCTTTCATAAACATTAATATTAATATTGAGTACGTAACTCGGACATTCATATCCTAGTCAGCTCACAGCCATGATTTTTCATGCCTGGAAATAAAGAGCTTACATTGTAACCCATTAGCAGGCTATGCTATATAACATTGTGGTAACCTGTAGAGGCATGCATCTCCTACTCTTGCTTCTAACCCCTCAACAGAACTTTGGCCAAATATCAAAAACTACGAGTGATCTTGCCAAGGCGAGGTCACATGTTAATTTTTACTACAGTGGGGAACCCTGTTAATTGAATAGCCATTTTGCCAATGGAAATTATTTAATTAACAGGAGTATTCAATTAACAGGGATTGTGTCACTTTCCTGTATTCTAGAAATAAACTTAGCATTTGTTCTATTACATCTTGTTTGACAGAGCTCCATGAGCTCTGTCAAACAAGATATAATAGATTAAATGCCTGTATTGGATGTACTGGGGGCAAATAGGTCTCTAAACAAAGGAAAACTGGGGGAGAGTCAGGATAATGTCTCGACATTTTACAAGATTTTTTATTCAATTAACAGGAGTTTACTCTATAACCTACATTCAATTAACAGGTCAGATTTGTACTGTAGGTATGGTGAATGGTTTTGTGTTCGGAAATTATATTCAATTAACAGGGATATACAATTAAGAGATATTCAATTAAGTGGGCTCCATTGTATTTATTTGGCCTGGTTATCACTTGATTCATATGGGGACTACCTTTGAGTTGCGTTATGCGGTATTGTTTTGTCACAACCTGTTCGCTTGCACCTTTTACAATTGATGTATCTCCCATGTACCAAAATGATCTTTCGTGTGTTAAATGCAGACCTGAACATTCTAGATAAAATATTGGTTGTCTAAGAAATAAGTTGTAATATTGGAATGTATGTAGGTCAAGAAATATCTCTGTGTATTCATGTTGGTATATTTGTACATTTAATAACATTTGAACTTTGTCTCCGGGATTCTCAGAGCTGTTTTTTATGTGTACCCATACTGTGTACGGTACACATAATGCCGGGATCCGGGGTGACCATCCGTCGTTCGTCCATCCGTCTGTCCGTCCGGAGTCCGTATCCACTTCTTTGGCATTCGATAACTTGAAAAATATTGCTTGGATTGTCAAGTTACTTTATATTTGTTTTCGGGTTACTGATGTGCCGAGCTGTATAGTTTTTTGTGTAAATCGGATAATTTGATCCTGAGATATTAACCCTTTATCCTTCAAATTGAAAATTCCTCCAATCCCTTTGGCATTCAATAACTTGAAAAATATTGCTTGGATTGTCTAGTTACTTTATATTTGTGTTCAGGTTACTGATTTGCCAAGCTGTATAGTTTTTGGTGTAAATCTGATGATTTGATCCCGAGATATTGACCTTTTATCCTTCAAATTGAAAATTCCTCCAATCCCTTTGGCATTCGATAACTTGAAAAATATTGCTTGGATTGTCAAGTTACTTTATATTTGTGTTCAGGTTACTGATGTGCCGAGCTGTATAGTTTTTGGTGTAAATCTGTTGTTTTGATCCTGAGATATTAACCCTTTATCCTTCAAATGGAAAATTTCTCCAATCCCTTTGGCATTCGATAACTTGAAAAATATTGCTTGGATTGTCAAGTTACTTTATATTTGTGTTCAGGTTACTGATGTGCTGAGCTGTATAGTTTTTGGTGTAAATCGGATAATTTGATCCGAGATATTAACCCTTTATCCTTCAGATTGAAAATTCCTCCAATCCCTTTGGCATTCTATAACTTGAAAAATGTTACTTGGATTGTCTAGTTACTTTATATTTGTGTTCAGGTTACTGATGTGCCAAGCTGTATAGTTTTTGGTGTAAATCTGATGATTTGATCCCAAGATATTAACCCTTTATCCTTCAAATTGAAAATTCCTCCAATCCCTTTGGCATTTGATAACTTGAAAAATATTACTTGGATTGTCAAGTTACTTTATATTTGTATTCAGGTTACTGATGTGCCGAGCTGTATAGTTTTTGGTGTAAATCTGTTATTTTGATCCTGTGATATTAACTCTTTATCCTTCAAATTGAAAATTTCTCCAATCCCTTTGGCATTCGTTAACTTGAAAAATATTGCTTGGATTGTCAAGTTACTTTATATTTGTGTTCAGGTTACTGATGTGCCGAGCTGTATAGTTTTTGGTGTAAATCTGATAATTTAATCCTGAGATATTAACCCTTTATCCTTCAAATTGAAAATTCCTCCAATCCCTTTGACATGAGATAACTCAAAAAATATCAATCCGATTGTCATGTTACTTTATATATTTATTCAGGTTACTGATGTGCTGTGCTCTATAGTTTTTTATGTAAATATGATAATTTGATCCGGAGTTATTAACCCTTTATCCATCAAATTAGACACTCGTCCAATCCATTTCTATATGTACCCATACCTTGTATGGTGTACATAATGTCGGCATCCGTGGTGGCCCACCGTCATACAGCTTTCTACTAGTTGCGCATTTGGGTACACATCTGACGATTTCATCGGCCTATTTTTCAGTTTTGGAGGAATTTGACTGTAAAAATTATAGCTTATTTGTCTGTTTAGATATTTATTTTCGTTGTGTGCTTAATTACAAGTTTATTCAATTTTGTTGGTATATTTGTACATTTAATAACATTTGGACTTTGTCTCAGGGATTTTCAAAGCTGTTTCTTTAATTTTTTAGGAATTTGTTTGACTGTAAAAATTATAGCTTATTTGTCTGTTTATATATTTATTTTCATCATGTGCTTAATTACAAGTTTATTCAATTTTGTCACAAAACAGATGTATTTATGTGCAGTCTTATTTTAACATCTTAACTGGTTGAGTGCTAGAAGCCACTATCATTGCTCTATTGTAAAGTGCTTTAGTGGTGAAAGTCAGTATAGTGGCTTTACATTATACATGTTAATTTGTTGTTTGCTGAGCAGTTAAAATTGAAAATAACTTGTTTTCCTGTCAGGTAGTTCCCTCCCAATTTTGGGGTTTGTACAGTTCCTTAAAAGTGCTTTAATTTTTAATTTCAAAAGACCTTGAAAGTACTTGGTAATCAGACTTTAACGTATAACTAACCCAAATAAAGCATCAGTGTCCTTTTAGTTAGATCAAAATCTGGTTCACTGGACAACAAGAGTCTCAAACTTCCTAAAGCCACTTCATGTCCGTCTCCAACAAGTCTTGACTGACATCACTGATGTGCAAACGTTTTTGGGGCAGCAGTTTTACAAATATGAAAATAAAAACTTAAGTACATGTGTACTGAACATTCTGGACAGATATTCCAAAATTTCCTTTTTGTGTACCTGTCAGGTGTCCTATTTAATTTTTATGCCCCCGAAATGGAAGCATCTTAAATCTGAGTTGCCCGTCCATCAGTCTGTCCATCAGTCCATCAATCCGTCTGCCTGACTTTATTTGTCCGTCCAGAGCCATAACTCTGTAATGCTTTTGTGGATTTCCATGAAACTTTACACAAAGGTAAAGACCAATGGAAGGTTTTTTGCACAGCAACACCATGCTTGAGTGACAAAGGTCAAGGTCACACGAATGGGAAAACTTAATTCTCTCACAAACTGTATTTGTCCATCTGGAGCCATATTTCTAGAATGCTTCGCTTACAAAGTTGTCATCTGCTTACACACTTTCGTCATTTACAATCCCTGTGTGCAGGGTTTCATTGTTTAAAAGTTTAATCTATATAAGTTAACCCTTTATCCAGGAAAAAAATTTAACAAAACTTTTCATTCCAGTAGTATTGGCCACTTGGCTATAGTTCGGGGCATCTGCGGCCGGACAGTAACCATTAGTCTTGTTAAATGTCTGCTATCATATAATAAACAAATTATTACAACAGTCACTCAGTCTGGGATGTCATATTTCATCTCATTGACGAGTCCAGATCAGCCAAATCAAACACGATGTCTATAGTCATAAGCTGTTTTTCGAAGATAAAGAGTGTACAGAAGTATCTGGAGATACATGTAGACATGGTTATTTGTTTTTGAAATTAAGTTAGGTGATGGTAAGGCCTAAATAAATTAAAATCTGTTTTTCAGGCCCTCCCGCATGGTCCTATTGGATACCGCATACTCTCTTTTTATAAACAATGCAAACTTAAAAAAATAAAAATTAAATGGTTTATGTCCGATATTTTACTCAGTTACTAAAATTGTTAAATTTGTCCCTTGAGTGCTTTAGCATTGCAAAGCCTTCTTGCATTCAGGGACGAAATACACCATCCACCCATGCTATTCTATAGATTATGAGGCCTAAAACATAAAACAAACCAAGAGCATGAACTTTTAATGGCAAAGAAATAATTACAGAAAAAAAAAAATTAAATTAAAAAATGCCCGCCCACGTGCATTTTTACAAAAAATGGCATGAGAAACAGAAGATCTACTTTGTAGAGCCTTAATAAACTTACTTTTTATTCTGTGAACAGACTCCCATTGACAGCAGAGATGAAATGTCAGATGGATTATCAGCATTTGATGAAATAGCTTCTTTACAAAATCAAGAATCTGGTTCAAGGCCGTTATCTCCACTTGGAATACCCACCAGTAATGGTAAGTTTAGAGAAAAAAGCTGTCTATAAACGTTAATTTTCAACTGTTTTGTGTTTGAAACTTGTGGCATTATGGGCCAGCCAGATACAGTAAAACCTGTTTTGAGAGATCATTGTCGTTAGAGACCACTTGTCTTGAGAGACCGCTGTAACCATGTACCATTTGGTTGTTTTACTCTGTAATGGACCTGTCAAGAGAGACCACCTGTTTTGAGAGACTATTTTTGCCTGGCAAAAAGGGTGGTCTCTCAAGATAGGTTCTACTGTAGTGGCCACCCCCCCCCCCCCCCCCACCTAAGCCCCCCACCCCCAACACATGCATTATCTGCACCCACCCAGTCAGTCAGTAGAATCCTACCTCTGATGAACAAACCATGAATATAAAAAGTTGAGGTGTTTGCAAAATTGTTCAAGTTCCTTGATTTGTGAGACACAAGATTCTGCAGATCATTCTTGGCCTATGTGGGAAACCTGGGAAGTGGAGTACTGCTTGGTTGATTAGGTAAACAGAAAACTCAAACCACAGACTTGCAGTAAGCTGTTCTTAGATTTTGCAATGTACTACTCAAGCTGAGCATGTGTCTATGTTGTTTTGTTTGGAGGCATATTGTGTTACTGTACTTACACTGTGTCACATCACTTCTGCTACACCAAGCAAGGTTAAGCATCTCGATCAGCAACACAGTATAAGCAAATAGCCAGATTGAAACATCTGACTACTCAATCATAAGTCTGATGCCTGAACCACTGCCTCTCACTAAATATGAACTTTAGGTTTAATTTTAATTATACTAGTGTTTCATTTCATGATAAAGCTGCAGACTCAAAATGTGGCCTTCAATTGTAGTAAACAATAAGATAATTCTTGGAAATTCTTCTTGAAAATTGTGAGAACAAACAGTGTTTTGGCTTTTACAAAACCACATTGCTTGGAAGTGAATGTTTGGATTTTTTCTTCTTGACAGAACTACCCAAATCCTTTATCAAAAAAGATATAATTAATACATTCTTTTTACCTTTCTTACCAGAATATAAGTAATTAACAAAATAGTGGTTAACAGTTTCAGAAGTCAGTTTCATCCATCCAGAATACTCTAGGTAATCTGTAAATTCTTCCTTTAACTTGCTGATGTCAAATAAATCCAATTCAACAGCAAATATTTCAGATAATACACCTGGCAGTAGAACCAGCTTTTTGTTTGACAGAGTGGAGTGAGCACTGTCAAACAAAATACAAATGATTATATTTTTAGTTCTCAGTGAAAAACAAATATTGTTGAAAAATATTGTACAGCATTACCAGTGTCTAAGGGGTTAACTCTTCACAATGTTGTCAAAATACTGAAATCTTAACCCTTTAATCCCAAGATTAATTTTACATTTACTATTGAAAGTACTTGTACACAGATGCAGATGACTTAACAGTGTTTCTACATCATTGTTGGCTGCCTGTATAGGCAGCCAGCAATGATGCAAAAACAATGTCAAGATAAATGCAGTCTAACAGTAGAGTTCTCAAGGAAGAATACATGTGGGCCAGTTTTTTCAAACAATGGAAAATTGGAGGTTTGTGCCTGTCTGGGCACTCATGGATTGAGCAACACTTTTTTTTCAAAGTATAGCTAGGAATTTAACCCAATTCGATTTTGTTCAACAGAACTCAAGCTGCTCTGTCAAACTAGATCGAATTTGTTAATTTCTAGTTGCATTATTGGGAAAAATTTCTTCTTGAATTTTTAATATATCAACAGAAGGTTAAACTGATGATAACTGTCATAGAACAGATTAGAATAGCAACCCTATGTGTTATTTATTAGCTCAACTTGACAAAGTCAAGCTGAGCTATTGCCATCACTTCTTGTCCGTCGGCGTACGTATGTACATCTGGGCGTATGTATGTATGTACCTACATATGCATGTATGTACGTATGTATGTCCACGGTTTCATTTGGCACACCTCACAGGTCGCATTTGTGATCACATCGCTTTGAAACTTGGTATGCTTGTTTGGGGTGACCTCTAGATGGGAGCTATCGATTTTCTTCCAATTTCCGTCAAAAAAAATGTTGCCGCTGGCTAACTTTAGTCAGACCTCAATATTTCCCTTTGGCACACCCAACAGGGCACATTTATGATTTTATTGCTTTGAAACCTGGCATGCTTGTTTGGGGTGTCCTCTAGATGAGAGTTATCGATTTTCTTCCATTTCCGTCCAAAAATGTTGCCGCTGGCAACGACCTTTGAATTTAGTTTAGTCAGGCATCAATATATTCCTTTGGCACAACAAACAGGGCACATTTTTTATCAGATTGGTTTGAAACTTGGTATGCTTGTTTGGGGTTACCTCTAGATGGAAGCTATCGATTTTCTTCGATATCCTCCAAGAAATGTTGCCGCTGGCAACGACCTTTGATGAACTTAGTGCAGTTATGCATCAAAATTTCCCTTTGGCACACCCTGCAGGGCACATTTATGATCGTATTGCTTTGAAACCTGGCATGCTTGTTTGGGGTGACCTCTAAATGGGAGCTATCGATTTTCTTCCATTTCTGTCAAAAAATGTTACCGCTGGCAACGTTCTTAGAACTTAGTTTAGTCAGACCTCGATATTTCCCTTTGGCACACCCTACAGGGCACATTTATGATTGGATTGCTTAGAAATCAGGCATGCTTGTTTGGAGTGACCTCTAGATGGGAGCTATTGATTTTCTTCCATTTCCATAAAAAAATGTTGCTGCTGGCAATGACCTTTGAACTTAATTTAGTCAGGCACCAATATATTCCTTTGGCATGCCCTACAGGGCACATTTATGATCAGATTGGTTTGAAACTTTGTATGCCTGTTTGGTGTTGCCTCTAGATGAGAGCTATTGATTTTCTTCAATTTCCGTCAAAAAATGTTACTGCTGGCAACGACCTTCGACAGGGGTCAGCCTGGCAGCTGATTTTAGGGAGAAGTGACTTCTCCCTCCAGAGACTTTAGGGAGAAGTCAGGGGCCAGGAGGGAGAAGTCGGTGGACATGAGGGAGAAGTCAGAAAAAAACAAAACGTATATGACATCGTGACAAAATAAATGTACACAGAGAGAGGACACAATTGTGGAGAGAAAAATAAAAGTTATACAAACATACATACACACACAAAACTAAGTCATGTAGGTTAAAATCCTCCCCCTCCCCTACAAAAAATTGTGTCGTCCATGGTTTCTGAATACCCTAACTCTTTCCCTAACAGTGATGACTAGGGTTACCATGCAGTTGATTTTGTATTTGCCTCAATGCAGTGGATTTGAAATTTAGCATTACCCATGGTGAGAGTGTTCTTCTCTGTAATAGAAGGTATATTCTTTTAAAAAAAATATTTAAAGTATTTAAAATAAATTTCATTTCACATAAAAAGCTGGGTCATTCATGGTTTCTGAATGTCCTGACTGAATTGAAAAGTGTAGTTAAAAAAGTTTTCGACATCCTTCGTAAATTAAGCATCATTAACAATTTGAGTTAATTTATTTCTAAGGTAAATGACAAATTTATTCTTTATTTATTGATGTTTAAGGTCACATATTTATGCACAATGGCTAATCATGACCGTGACAGTTTTACGGGTGGAGGAAGCCGGAGTACCCGGAGAGAACCACCGAGCAACGACGAGCAGCTGCCAGCTCCCCAACATCGTAACTCCGCACTGCAGCACAGGCAGGATTAGATTGGTTGAAAACATGCGAACCATGTTGTCTCAGTTGTCTCCCTTACCTGCTGCGCTGGGTGATAAAACTCTGTTCAGAAAAATGACAATTTCTGCCATCCATCTTACATTGACACGTGTGATTGGTGCTAAGGCCTGCCATTCTTATCCATCCTAATATGTGTGATTTCTATCGTAGCCTTATTACATTTAACCCCCTTCCAACACAGGTTTTGAAAGAAAAACTTTCAATGCAAATTGCGAGGAGAATTTCAATGCAACCAATTTTTCAGTGGAACAGAGCGTAACCGTAAGCAATTTCGACGTTTTTATGGATGAATTGTCCCCTGCACATTTTTTTTTATTTTGAAACGGTGGTTAACTTTAATAAATTCCAATAAACTTGATGTGTGTCTTGTGTGATTCGTTGTTTTTGCTGACACTTTTGGTTTTAAATAGCATTTTGTTCTGGTTACTATCAGTTGGGGCGTATTGTTTGAACGACTACGCCATTACAACTCTTTTCAGAAATATAAAATTGGGCTAGTTTAGGCTATTTTCAAAGCCGTATGACGGATTTTAACAGCAGCCGTATTTACTTTTTTGTGAATGCGGAAGCGTTGTTTTTTTGGAAATAAAACATAAGAAAATACAGTAAACTGCCATGTCTCCCAAGGAAGTTTTGGAGGGCGACTTGAATTTCGCCCCCAATGTAAGCCAAGGCGACTTGAGGAATGACAAGGCGACTTCTTCGTCCTAGTCGCCCACTCAGCTGACCCCTGATCTTCGATGAACTTCATGCAGTTATGCATCAATATTTCCATTTGGCACACCCTGCAGTGTAGGGCCCTGCGAATCGGGAAATTTATGTTCGAATCGAATCTCGAATCGAATCGGGACTGATGTCGACATCGAATCGAATCTCGAATCGAATCGGGATAAACTCGAGAAATAACTATAACTGGCATTATCTTGTGCAGAGATGTTCGGAAAGCACTGCGAGAAGAGATCGTTGACATAACTTGACAACTTGGCGTTGTTGTAATTTTCTTTCTCGTTGAATGGCCATCCAGATGTTCACTTGGCCCGACAATAAATTCAAGACATAAATATGGACAAATTAAGGTGTTACTGCCCAGAGACATTCAAGACAAACCACTAAATTGAAACATGAGACTTAAAAGCACAAATGTAATACAAGTGGCACATTAATTCCCATGGGTTGAAGTCGGCTACAGCCGCTAACTTCATGTACATTAGCATGCCTAAATACATTATTGTAATGTTTGGTTGTTTTTGTATTATCAGAATTTGGGTCTTGTAGATTTCGGTCCGTTCTCAACTCAATAAAACAGTATACATCAAAAGCAGCGAAGGTGTTAAACTATGTTAGTTTCTGCATTAGTTAACTCGAATAGTGACGCAGTGCTCATTCACACAAATTGCTTTTACTTCATTCCAACTTCCAAGTACCAACTCCGAACAATGCAAAGAAACTACATACGTTTTCCTCCCACAGTTTTCTAACATAATAATGGGAGTGCTCCAGGCGACATGTCCCCATTATTGTGTTAGAAGATTCCGGGACTGGGAGCAGGCCTTAGGCCCATAGCTGGATATTTCGGTTGTATGGATTCCGCGAATAACTCTCACACGAATTCCTGGAAATCTATAAATAGCGAATTTGCGGTGTCTGGTTTTCTGGGAATCTGAAACTGAAAGTGAAACGACAGAATTTTGCAATGAATTTGACTATTTTCCTGATAGAAACATTAAAACTAGAAGAGTTCGCTCCTTATTTCAACCGATGTCGACATTGTCGAACACTGATTCATTTTCCTCGAAGCTTCGTTTGACTAACGAATCGGCAAACTATTCGAGATCGATATACGAATACCAAAGCGATGTCGACATCGAATCGAATACTCGAAGCTTCGCAGGGCCCTACTGCAGTGCACATTTTTGACCGGCTCGTTTTGAAACTTGGTGTGCTTGTTTGGGGTGACCTCTAAATGGGAGCTATCAATTTTCTTCCATTTCTTTCAAAAATAGTTGCCATTGGCAACGACCTCTGATGAACTTAGTAAAAACTTAGTGCAGTTATGCCTCAATATTTCCCTTTGACACACCCTGCAGGGCACATTTATGATTGGATCGCTTGGAAACTTGGTGTTCTTGTGTGGGTGATATCTATATGGGAGTTATCGATTTTCGTCCATTTCTGTCAAAAAATGTTGCCGCTGGCAACGACCTTTGAATTTAGTTTAGTCAGACTTCAATATATCCCTTTGGCACACCCTTCAGGGCACATTTATGATCGGATCACTTTGAAATTTGGAATGTGTCTTCGGGGTGACCTCTAGATGTGAGTTATTGATTTTTTTTCATTTCCATAAAAAATTATTGTCGTGATCACCAGCCTTTGAACTTACTGCATTTGTGCAGCAACTTATCCCTTTTGCACTCTCTGCGGGTATATTTATGAATTTCCATAAAAAAGAAAGAAAAAAACATTGCCACAAGCAATGACCTTCAAACTTAGTGCATTTGTGCATTAACATCTTCCTTTGGCATGCCTCAGAGGGAGCATTCATTATCAGGTTGTTTTGAAACTTTGTATGCTCATGCAGGTTGACAAAGATAGGAGGTATTGGTTTTCTTTTCATTTCCATCAAAAACTGTTGATGTTAGCAACAGTCTTTAAATTTATTGCATTTGTGCATCAGCATTCTTCTTTGACATGGCCTACAGGCCACATTTATCACAGGATTGTTTTTGAACTTGGTGTGCTCATTGGGCGAGACCTTTAGATAAGAGCTATTGATTAGCATTCATTTCTGTGAAAAAAGTTGCCATTTACAATAACCTCTGAACTTGCTGCATTTGTGTTTCAACATTCTTCCTTTAGCCATTCTTACAGTTTACATTTAAAAATGCATGGATTACTCAGATGTTGTGCACACACAATGCTGTTATGTTGAAATTTCACCAAATAACATTGATACCAATGATCTTCAATTTTGCCATTTCACTTATAACTTACCAAGTTCAAGTTTGTCAAGTTGAGCTACAGTGTCAATGACACTATCATTTACTTATTTATTGGTATTTGTGATCACCCTCATCATCTATAGCTTTATCAAGATTACAGGCAAACATTTGTACCAACCATTCAGCCAGGCAAAGCATTTTCAGCATTGTGCAGAAGTATGTGACCTTAAACACCAATAAATAGATAAAAAATATTTTCAGCATTCAGTTTTGTCAGATTACTGTCTTGAAGTTCTTATTAACTCCTTCCCTAACATGAGTAACAGATAACACTTGTAAAAAAAACACTTCCCGAACAACAAAAAATTTCATTTTTACTTTAAAAAACATTGCTTATGATCCACTCATTGAAGTGAGGCCAAGGAGACACAAGCTATGTTTTTGAGACAAAATCTGCCAAAATTTTAAAGTTGTAAACTTTGGATTGTGATTTTTGTTAATAGTTTTTTTTTCAAATTACATCATTATGATAGGCAAAGGGTTAACACTTGTGGTGTCAGAACAGTTTAAAAATTTGATTACATCTCAAACAAGCTATTAATTGAAAATAGAATATGTTTTCATTTTTGGAATTCACTAAAAAAACTTTCCACAATTTATTCCAGTGAGGAATTGTATGCTGAGTTTAAATATTTTTTGAGACTATTACCGTCTGATTTTGGCCATTAAGTTGTGTAAAGAGTTGATTCAGATGAGATTTGCACTAAGGCTGTTCAGTGCACAGGGTTGGTTACTCAAGTAAATAATGAAAATTTTTTCAAAGCAGAAAGTATGACGAACCCTGAGCAAAAAGTTCCTGACTTCCATATCACACACTACATGAAAATGTACACTCACTAAAGCTGTGCAATGCTCAGGGTTAGTCTTATAATAGAGATTATCTTATATATAACCAGAAAGAAAAGAATGATTAACCCTGTGTATTGCACAGTTAGTTGGTAAGGTAGCATACATTGGCCAACAATAGGCATTGTTCAGGATCAGTTGATAGGCACCTGTATCACACACTACATGAAAATATACACTAACTAAGGCTGTAGACGGGGTTAGTAGTTGCTTACATGTTACGGTTAGAGGTGGGTCGGTGGTGAATTTCAAGTCGGTGTCAGTGTTTTTTAAGAAGTAAAACCGCGCTTGCAGTGCGGTTATTGGTGAAGGAAAAGCCAAAGTTCATTCATCGAATTTAGGTTGATTTTGCAAACTTGCTTACCCAGTACAGTGTGTGAACAATGTTGAAATGTCATCAGTCCTTTACAAAGATAAATTAATAGAACTGAAAAGAATGTTTGGCTTATTGATGTACACTGTAAAGTTCAAATTATGCACAAATTTGTAGAGTTCACATTGGGTTTTAACTTTCTGTTCGGCGAAAATGCGGACTTTCCTTTGAGTGTCTTTCCTCTCCGGGAAAATGGAAGAAGTTATAAAACACTGGCGAATTTAATATTATTCCAAGTGAATTTGGAAAGTGTCATTTATGGGAAAAAGTTTTCTGCTGTGTACGGAATGAACTTCCTTAACAATCTGAGTTTTTTCTCCTGAGTAAATATATTTTTAAATTTAGACTGAAAATACACACAATGCATTGCCCTATTAAAATATGGGGCGGGAGAAGGTAAAAAAGTTACCAATAATGTTTCGCTGATGTTTCGGCCTTTCTTTAAATCCAAACGTCTCAGAGTTTGAAATCCAGTGATATTGTTGTCATGGAGTTATTGGAAACAATGCCAAACAGTTACCCACAGACTTTTAGCTTGTTCCACCGTTGTTAAATATCGAAACTATAAAAATGAAGAATGGATTTTTCCTACCACCGAAAATGTTGGTGTTTTCAAATTAATGCGATACGTTTTTTCGGTGGTGGTCTAAAACTGAAACCACATTGAAAATACCGACACCTACCAGCTCTACATGCAGTGCAGGATTCAAGGAACTAATGGAAATACTGAATTGTGTAAAGCTTTTTAAAGTGAATTCCAAAAATGAAAACATTTTCTGTTTTCAGTTTATAGCTTGTTCTCAGCTGGTAAGTTTCAAGAGGTCCTTGGCTGACATGACAGAGCTAGATATCAGTCAACGTAATTTGGCTGTTAGAAATTTTCAAATTATATTCATAGAATTTTGTGGATTTATTGACTGGAAGAGTGCTAAATTATTTTTCGAAGGTGATTTGTAACATGAGTATTTTTTTTTTTTAATTGCTACGCTACCAGCAAGGGGAACATTAGTTTTGCAGCAGCTGGTCCGTAAACAATTGTTTGGCACTCTCCAATAAATTGTAGGCCAACAATTAAGGAATGATCGTTTCTTTGTGTCTATTTCTTGAGTTATGAACCCCCCAAAAAAAAGTCCAAACTGTGTAAATGGGCGTAGCCCATTTACGCGATGTTTGGACTTTGTTTTTTGGGGTTCATAACTCAAGAAATAGACAAAAAGAAACGATCATTCCTTTTAATTAAACGTTCGTGACCCAAATAAATAAATATTGTTAGTCGTCCTCTACTTCAGCGAACAAAGACTTAAAAACTAAAACTGGTAGACATCTTATTTTTCTGGCATAAAAGAGGGCGCATATTATTGAAATGCAGGTAGCAATTGACACACTTTCCAAGTCAAATGCACTTATGTCATTAAATTTTTTTTTGACCAATGAATTACGTAATGCAAAGAAAACGTCATAAGCCACGCCTCCCTCAAATTTCATTAAGCTGTTCACTTCACGTAAAAGTTACGTTCCGATGACAGATGACATTGCCGTATTCAAATTTGCAATGTCAAAATTGACGTATTCGTTGTGACCAGCCATTGTTTACAATCGATTTGAGTAAAACGATGAATGCAGACGATCACCCAGTGTGCGTAAAAATTGAAATGTCAAATAAATACAGTTGTGAAGAAAAAGAAAAATTGACCCACCACGGTCATTTAAATATTTTATAAATAATTTCATGGTGATAAATTAGTAATATAAATTTCTTTTTCTTTTTCACATTTAGAAAGTTCCAGTGTTCTAACTTCTATTGATTTGACACCATATTGCAACTCCAAAGACTGGTATTTTAGGGGTGTGGCTGGGGGTGGACCTAATTGTGTTTTTTTCGGTTCATTGAGTTATGAAAAGAAAAAACAGAATCGTGTGAGCCAATCGTTTTATCTGAAAACGCATGAACCGAAAAAAAGTTTAATTATTTTTAAATGAACAATTTTTTTTCTGCTACTGCACAGTAAACAACAGGCTAATGTAAACAACAAGCTTTCTTCACTTCTCAGTAGAGCTATGATAGTGACTTCTAGTACTCGGCCAGTTAAAAAATGTTGAAATCAGCTGAAATTTTAAATTTAAAAAGTCAATGCCATTCGTTGACCAAAAGGTGATCACACCTTGTGTATTGCTGTCAGAAATAGGTCTTTTTTGACAACATTAAAAAACAATTAAAATATAATTCACTGAAAATCTTTCAAATGTGACACACAGTATATATAATTTTATCCAGAATTCTTTTTAGCTCATCTTGACAAAGTCAAGCTGAGCAAATCTTATTGCTCTCTGGCCATCGTCTGTTGTCACCATATTTTTGAGCTTCTCCTCCCAAACCACTGGGACAATTCAAGTGAAAGTTTGTGTGAGTGATGGTCTCGAAGGGGTATTGCATTTTTGTTCAACTCAACATGCCCAGTCCCATAGGGAGGGGTGGGGGAAAATGCTCCAAAATATTTTTAAAACCTTCTTATGAACCAGTAGGTACAATGACTTGATATTTGTTAAGGAGCTTCCTTTTGAGGTGTAGAATCAAGTTTGTTCAAACGAAGTTTATGAAGCAATATTTGGCTTTGTAATGGAAGGGGTAAGATTTTTGGCCCCACCCAAAATTTCTATTTTCTGAACCGATGGTCCGATTTGAACCAAATTTGGTATGTGGTATTATTGGGGATATTTGTTAAGGAGCTTCCTTTTGAGGTGTAGAATCAAGTTTGTTCAAACGAAGTTTATGAAGCAATATTTGGATTTGTAATGGAAGGGGTAAGATTTTTGGCCCCACCCAAAATTTCTCTTTTCTGAACCGATGGTCCGATTTGATCCAAATTTGGTATGTGGTATTATTGGGTCATAAGTACTTGACTCATGCAAATTTTTTTAAAAAATTCCTGCTTCCCCATGGGAACCCCAGGTGCTAAAAATAGAAATATTTTCAAATGCCCATATTTCCAAAACCACACCGAACACTGAGCTGTTATTTGGTATGAAGCATCCTTAGGACCAGTAGAATTGAATGGTAAAAACAAATTGCCTTCGGTTATGTTAGGGTGTTCTGTAGAGGGCATCGAAAAAATGCTGATTCAACATATTGGCAAAAATTAAAAAAATCTTTTCGTCAGAACCAATGGTCAGAATCTTGATATTCGGTATACATCATTCATAGGTTGGTCAGATACAAGTTTGTTAAAATAAAGCCCATTGGTCCATATTTGGGCTACAGGAACCCTAATTTTTAACTCTGGGCAATATGGGGAATATTCTTTCAAAATCTTCTTCAGAATCTTTTAAGGTTTGGTATACATCATTGTTATGAGGATCAGATTCAAGATTGTTCAAACCAAGTCTCCCTATGGAAGCCCAAATTTTAACTTTGTGAAATATGGGGGATAATTTTTAAAAATCTTCTTGAGATCCACCAGTCCGAATGCTTTTATATGTGGTATTAAGCATCTTTAGAGGGGCCACATTCAAGTTCGTTCAAATTGGGTCCCTAGGTGTATATTTGGGCTTGCTATGGTAGCCCAAATTTTAGCTTATTTATTTAAAAATTTTCTTCAGATCCACGAGTCTGAATGCTTTCATATTTGGTATCAAATATTTGGGTCAGATTCAAGTTTGTTTGAATCAAGTCTCTCAGATAATATTTGGGCTTCCTATGGGGGGCCGAATTTTTAACTTCCGGCAATATGGGGAATATTCTTTAAAAATCTTTTTCAGAACCACCAGTCAGAATCTTTTAATGTTTGGTATACATGACTGTTATGAGGGTCAGATTCAAGATTGTTCAAACCTAGTCCCTAGGTTAATATTTGGGCTTCCTTATTTTTAGATTACCTTTACAAAGTCAAGATACGCTATTGCCATCGTGCGTGTGGAAGTCTGTGAATCTGTTCACATTTTCCTTTAGCACAGGCTACACCCCGTAGTTCTTGTTCGATCATCACAAAATTTCATATGCAGGTTTGAGGTCATGTCTAGATGAGAACGTCCCCTTTTGGTTGCGATCGGTCAACCGTGATGGCTGCCCGAGCCCAAAACTCGAAAACCTTTAGCACAGTCTACAGGTCGTATTTATGAAGGGATTTCTTTGTAACTTAGTAGGATGCCTCTGTATAATGCCTAGATGAGAACGTCCCCTTTTGGGCATGATCTATCAACCGTGATTGCTGCCCAAGCCCGAAACCCAAAAACCTTTAGCACAGTCTGCAGGTCATGTTTAATATGGGGGGATTTCATTGTAACTTGGTAGGATGACTCCGTATAATATCTAGATGAGAACATCCCCTTTTGGTCCTAATCTATCGACCGTGACGGCTGCCCAAGCTCGAAACCCCAAAACTTTTAGCACAGTCTACAGGTCATATTTAATATGGAGGAATTTCATTGTAACTTGGTAGGATGACTCCGTTTGATGTCTAGATGAGAACTTCCCCATTTGGTTGCAATCTGTCAACCGTGACGACTGCCCAAGCCCAAAACCCGAAAACCTTTAGCACAGGCTACAGGTCGTATTTATGGAGGGATTTCATTGTAACATGGTAGGTTGACTCCATATAATGTCTAGATGAGAACGTCCCCTTTTGGTCGCGATTGATCCACTGTGATGGCTACAGGGGCCCAAAGCCCGAAAACCTTTAGCATAGTCTACAGGTCATATTTATGAAAGGATTTCATTGTAATTTGGTAGGATGACTCCAGATAATGTCTAGATGAGAACGTCCCCTTTTGATCGCGATCATTCAGCCGTGATGGCTGCCCGAGCCCAAAACCTTTAACACAGTCTAAGGTCCTATTTATGGAGGGATTTCATTGTAACTTGGTAGGATGAGTCCATATAATGTCTAGATGAGAACATCCCCTTTTGGTCGCGATTGGTTAACTGTGATAGCTACAGGGGCCCAAAGCCCCAAAACCTGTAGACTGTGCTAAAGGTTTTCAGGCCAAATTCAAGTTTGTTCAAATCTGGTCTTTATTTTAAATTTTTCTTCTTCAGATCCAACAGTCAGAATGCTTTCATATTTGGAATGCAACATCTCTAGGGCGGTCAGATTCAACTTTGTTCAAATTGAGATCCTGGGTTAATATTTGGGCTCCCTATGGGAGCCGGAATTGGCCATGTAGCTGAAGAATTAGAAATTCCATATTCAGTACCCTCTAGAGGTGTGCAACTAAGATTAATCCACATAGGTTGTATCAAGGGGTTTCATAGCTCCACATTGTACATTATGATCAACTGAAGAAAAGGCATGATGCCCAGATTATTTTTGTCACACCTGGGGGGCTCAAGGATTGACAGTGTATCCTATGGAGATGGATTGCTTAATGTAGACTCATTCTTGGACTCTGTTTATATCATGTTCTGTTTAAGGTGAGTGCTTAAGGCCCTGTGGGGCCTCTTGTTTAAAACCGCATCTTGTGTTGAATTATTTACTTTTTAACTGAAGATTGATTGTGTATTGCATTGCAGATTCTGATGGTCTGATGAGCCAGGCTCTCTTGACTGGAAACTTTGAGGCAGCAGTAGAAATGTGCTTACATGAAAACAAAATGGCTGAGGCAATTATTCTAGCAATTGCAGGAGGTCCTGAACTTCTCAGTAGAACCCAACAGATTTATTTTAAGAGAAATGGCAGTAATATTGGCAGAGTAAGTTTATGAGTACTATGTATAGTAAAAAGAAACAACATTGCCAAAGTGGATAGATGATAGACCTGTTATTTAACCCTTTACCCCGATCACACTATATCAAAATTTATTATTTTAAATATCATTTTTTTTAAAAATTCAACAAAACCATATCATGTGACCCCTCATTGTTCCAAAGAGGGGTCACATGATACGGTTTTGTTGAAATTTTTTGAAAAATAATATTTTTTCAGCTGCTGAATTTGCATGTTATGCGTGCAGATGTGTCCGATTCGTTGGGTAAAGGGTTAAACCTTAAGGGTCTGCACAAGTGTCCTGAATTCCCACCAGTCCACAGCCTCTATACGTCCAGTGACTTAGCAGTGATTTCTAGTCAAGTCATGGGAGCTTTCACACCTGATTAGAAAACACTGCCTACCTAATTTGTCGTCAGCAGGACTACCTCATGATGGCATGTTAAGGGCATCAGTTTTGAGGTCATAAAAGTCGGAAATAGGCCTTTAAGGGTTTATGGTATTGATACCAAAAGCCAATATGGTTGTTTTTCAATGAGTGAGCTATCTCACTACCAGATGGAAAAAACAAGGCTGCACTGAACAGTAACATAGTATTTGTAACCTTTATGCCACTATCATTGTTTTTATTATCTTGATTTCTGGGAAAAAATTGTGTTTCATTTATAACTTTGAACCTACTAGGCTTACATATATTAAAGTGACCGTTTTATTTACTGTTGCTTTGGACCAGAAAAGTGATCAGTCATCTCAACTTGTTTATGCTTACAATGAAAATGGGTGACAACCGGCAAAAGACAAGTGATTTTGTTTCCAACTAAAAACCTTGTAGAGGTTATTTT
Organism: Pictodentalium vernedei; assembly: GCA_031216915.1. Taxonomy (NCBI): domain Eukaryota; kingdom Metazoa; phylum Mollusca; class Scaphopoda; order Dentaliida; family Dentaliidae; genus Pictodentalium; species Pictodentalium vernedei. The sequence goes on from CM062297.1 coordinate 267,626,319, forward strand.
TCTGGAAAACAACAATGTTGGGTGAAAACTTCACTTTTCTCATTTTCTGTTTTCATTATCTGGATGCAATCTATTAGTTTCCAAGGGTTTTTGCTTCAAAAAAGGATCCTAAACACTGGAATTACCCGGAATAATTTATCATGACCTGTATTTTGCAAAAATTATAAACCTCCCGGAATTCATGCTTCTCCTTCCGACTGACTTCTTCCTATTTTCATTTGAATTCTCCCCAAAGTCTCTAGAGGGAGAAGTAACTTCTCCCTCAATTTATTCCTAGACTGGTCACCTGCTTTGGTCACAATTTTCTGAAAAGTCCACCTTACTGTCCTTTCTCTGAGTCAACATTCATAAGCATCTTGTTATAACTTAAATCAGGAAATCAACTTTTAAACTCCTATCAGCTCACAATTTTTACTTTCAACCTCATAGATGTCATTACTTTGGTTCATTTTACTTTGTTGCTAAATAAAAAATAAAATAAATCCATATTAGCAAATTCTGCCTATAAAAATTAATCCCCTGCACACTGAAGTCAAAATAGTGAGGCTTCATGCTGAAAATCATTTGCATAATGATAATAATAATGTTCTGATTCTCAGGTGAGAAGGCTTTGATTTACCACGCCTTGCCTCTCCTGCCAACACCCGGAAATGAGCTGTTCCATGACATTCTGTACCCCATTCTTCTCAGTCTCTGCAATAAGCATACTAACCCACTCCTTTATGTCACCAATACCCTCTGTGCACCGAAGACAAAATAGTGCTGTTTCAAGCTGCAATTTTTTTGCATAATGCGAGCATGAATATTTTTACACTGTGAACCAATGGCCCAGACTAGCTGGTGCTTAACTCAAAGTTATTAAGGGCCAAACTCAAATTTTGAACCCCCCAATCCCCAAAGTTTGCTTGCAAAACCGCATATTAAAAGTCCTATCAGGCCTTCCATAATTTACTCTCCGCGCATGTGCAGACGTCGGGAAGTGACTGGAATTGGCACAAACTTCATTCTTTGTTTGGCCCTAAAATCATCAACAATTTCGGGACATATGCCTGATGTCATCATTTTTGATAATGGTTATTCCACTGTTTGTTAAGTATTCCTTCCCTATCCTTCCATGAACCCTTCCTGTTAAACTCTTAAGCTTTTTGGCTGTTTTTTATTGAAATTTTTCTATTAAATTTCTTTGGAGTTTAACATATATTACAGAATTTTATTCTTGTTTCTTACCCAGGGTTACGTCCTCACCCTAGGGGTGTTTGGTTGTTTAGTCTTGCATCTTCTATCCGATGTATCGTTTTTTCTTCATATGAAGATCTAGCTTTGCATCTGATAGCATTTCAGTTGGTTCTGACTTTGAGCCTTTTTGTGTGCCTGATGTCTTGTTTACATTAACGTTGTTTACATTGTCAACGTCCTCATATATAGGTAGTTTTTTTTTATATTCTGTTACTATAGTATACTGTAGGATACATGGATTATTATTGTCCACACTTAGGCTCTATTGGGATGCCCTTGGGCTCTTAATGTTCCCTTTGGGAACTTAGGCATATTTTCAAAAAAGTTTGTTTACAAAAAATATTTTGAATTTAATTATGATTGCTATTATTCATGTATCTCAGTTATTTTTATATATTGTGGAGTTTGGAGGAGTGATATCGACTTTAGTTGATAGCCTCCTGCGGACTCTTGTCATTCTTGTGTTCACTGGGATGACTGATGTTGGAGTCGGGTGTCGCGGTTCATTGTTGGCGGTGTGGTTCTGAGGATCAGGCCTCTCACCGCGTTTTAATTCATTCTCTCAGTTTCTATTTCAGAGGAACATGAACATGTTGAGGATATTCTGACACCCATCCAAGTGTGCTACCGTCGTCGCGCTCCGTGGAGCATATAGAGCTAGCTGCAGTGCTCATTATTGCAAGAGTTAGGGCCTTTTGTTAAGGGTTTTAATTTCTTGCAAGCAGCTAGCTCGACTGGTGAAGTGGTACTCCATCTGTGGGTGCCGTGACTCCGGGTAAGGCCGTTGTGGTCATAGGAAGTGGATGTGGGTAGAGCGAGCACTATAATATAAATAGCTTACCCAGCGACGTTGGAAATAGGGAGGAAGTCAGCAAGTTCTTGTACTTGGCGAGGTCTGATAGGCTGCGAGCGGGAGAGGCCCCCCTCTCTAATCTAGCAACGTCTGGGATCAGATGTTGTTTTGAGAAACTTGCACAAGCCGGAGCATATGTCCGCCCTCCCCTCGGGACGCTCTGTTTAGTCTGCAGCCGGGGTCGGCTTCAGTCAAGGCTTCCTCCGCTATGTTTCACAAGGCCGAAATGAAGTTTTCTGGTTGGAAACTTACACAAGCTGGAGCATATGTCCACCCGCCACTCGGGACACTACGTCTAGTCTGCAGCCGGGGTCGGCTTCAGTCACGGCTTCCTCCGCTCTGTTATTTAAGCACACACGACAGCATCTTAGCAACCCGACTTCGGATATCCAGCCTGTTGCACGAAGGAGGAACCACTCTTCACCCGAGAAGTCGGACCATCCGGTAGCCAGGGAAATGCTGCGACGACAAGAGAGAAAGCATTGGCGTCGTTGGACGCTGACTTTAACCGGACAAAGGAGGAAGTTCTTTCTTTTCCGGTTCAGTTTATGCAGGTGTCGCAGGCCTTCAGCCATATAGACGACACCGTATTTATCGTCTTGTGTGCGAGGAAGAAGGCAGTTTCTTATCTTCATCTTCCGTATACATACCGTTTTTTGGACCACGTTCATTTAAAAATGGTCAGGGAAGATGTTCAGAGAGTTCTTCTGCGTTTTGATGAGCAGGCCGGGTATCTAGAGGTGGCCTTACCTGTATCATTCACTATTCGCTCGGACACAATTTAGATAGCAATTTCTTCAAATAGAGCGAATTTGGACGTTATGTCTTACGCAGATCACCTTACAAGAGCTATGGCACAACGTCTCAAGGGAAAGGAATTTGAGGACGTTCGTACCTCTCTTAGAGTTCTTTACAGGGCAATTATGTATACCATGTTTACCTCCGCCCTAACAGTGGCTAATCTGGAGTTAATCAGACGTGATGCTGCGCTTGCGTCATCATCACTGATAAGATGTCAAGGTGAAAAGCTCTCTCCAAGTCGCTCCGGTTTCCGGACATTTTATTTTCGGCAACTAGCTTTTGTTAGTCTATGAACAGGCTACTAAGAAAGCGTCTTGTGCTCTGCTTTTGAAGTTGGCATATCAACGACCCGCTTCAGCAGACAAGAGTAAAGGAGGGCGTTACAGACAAAAATTCTAAAAAGGAAACTCCTCACGAGAGTACAAGAAACCCTCTTATAATTACTCTGGTGGTCGTCAATATAGTGAATCGGGAAAGGGGCATACGTCTGATCGGGACTATAGGTCAGACACCCCTAGGCCGACGAGACAAGGTTTTTCGTGGGGAGGACGTGGTTCCTGCTCCCGTAAGCCTTGCAGGTCATACAGGTGATGGTCTAGACCTCTATTGCCGGCCAGTTGACAGAAGGTTATCAAGTTCCGCAGAAAAACTGGTTAACAATCACGGAAGATTGGTGGGTGAGAAGTGTAGTCTCAGGTGGCTTACGGCTATCATTCCGAGCAAAATCCCCACTACAAGTTGTCCGCGTTGGACAAATCTTCCATCAAATTCTTGCATAAGAGAGCTTCTCCTACCGGAGGTATAAGCTCTCTTATCAAAGGAAGCAATACAGGTTGTCGAGAATCAGGATTCTCAAGATTTTTACAGTCACCTGTTCCTCGTACCGAAGCCAGATGGCTCGTTCGGTAATAGACTTGAGCTGGGTAACAAGCTTATCATGGCTCCAAAAATTTATTTGTGGAATCCATGCGGTCGGTAAAAGCGAGCGTTCGAGTGATCGACTATGTGGCAAGCATAGATCTAAGGATGCGTACTTTCATGTCCTAGTACATCCGGCATTCTAAAAGTACCTGCGGTTTGCCGTACAAGGGAAGGTGTATCAATATGCTTTGGTCTGAATCTGGCCCCCTGGGTGTTCACTCGAATAATGAATTCGGTAATGTCATACTTTTGAGCTCATTCATCTGCGATAACATCTGCTTACTTGAACGACCTTCTACAGGGATACGGCAACAGAATTATTCTTCAGAACGATGTTCAGAGTCTGCTTCTATTACTCCGACGTCTCGGTTTCATCGTAAACGAGAAAAAGTCAGATCTAGATCTGTACAAGTTGTCTATTCACTTTGGAATGAGCTTTGAGACTCCCAACAATCTGGTTCGTCAGCCATTACCCAGAGCAAAATTAGTCAGTTGTTATGCACGCTTTTGTCTACACTCAGACGCATTATAGTGAGGGAATTCATGCGACTGTTGGAGCTGTGTGGAGCGGCTGTGGATGTCATTCCGATGGGCCGTCTGCGCGCATGTCCCCTCCAGATATTCTTTACTCAGAACTGGAGTGTGAAGACGCTTTTGCTTGAACCAATTTTGTTTTAACGGACCTAGTAAAACAAGGGTTCAGATTTGAGCAGATATTCAGTGGTTAACTCAGGGAGTTCCGCTGCAACTGCCGGATCCGGCTTTCACGATTATGACGGATGCGAGTTAGACGGGTTGAGGCACAACCCTAAGTTCCGCAGACTTGAATTGTCAGGGTCTTTGGGACCCTCGGTTCCAGGAGAAACACGTAAACATCAACGAGATGATGTCAATATGGCTAGCACTACAACGTTGGACTCAAATAATAATGGACGTCCATGTTCAAATTTGGTCAGACAGCTCGACAATAGTAACGTACCTTGGGAACCAGGGCGGCACCCATTCATTTCTGTTATGCCAACCAACGGAGAAGATTTTCCTATACGTCATGAATTATCATGTTCAACTTTCTATCCGTCATATACCGGGTCGTCTGAACGGTCTAGCAGACTCGCTCTATCTCGGAAAGGTCGCCTGTTGCAATTGCAGTGGACGCTCAACAAGCGAGTATTTGGGCAGATTTGCTACCAGAGGGATCGCCCCATCTGAACAGTCTAGCAGACTTGCTCTTTCTCGGAAAGGATGCCTGTTGCAATTGCAGTGGATGCTCAACAAGCGAGTATTTGGGCAGATTTGCTACCAGAGGGATTGCCCCATGATAGATCTGTTTGCGATGCATCGGAACAATCAGTTGCCATTGTTTGTGTCGCCATGCCCAGACCATCGAGCGTACGCAGTAGGCGCTCTGTCGATCTCATGGGGGATGAATGATGGGATATGCGTATCCTCCAATTCAGTTGATTCAGTAGATTATGTTTAAGATCAAACAGTCTCGTTGTGAATCCTACTAGTAACACCTCTGTTGGGACGTTCCTGGAAGATTCCTCCACGAAAGGACCTTCTTTATCAGGGGAAGTTTTTGTTCTTCACATCCTTCTCCGCCCATAGTGGCATAATGGAGTCGGTTAGACATGAGGGAACCATTGCGGTTCCTATATTATTTTATGACTAACACAAGAACGATTAAGTAATGCAGGTGAGGAGGGTTCAATATGACTTTGAATGTGTTTAGAGGCGATTACTGGGCAAGACGTAGTTTCCTTTTCACAGGCCTTGTATGAGTTTAAATACATACATGCATTTCTTGCCTTCTCAATTGGCAGCTGGGTCGTGTTCTATGGTGACCTCATGGGCACATCCACTTTTTAGTTGGTTGGTTTCCTGTGATTGTTTGTCTATATGTCATATACGAGCGCATAATTCATCATAAATAAATTGCTAGTCTTTGGGTGCCTCGGAGGCTGCATAGCCAGTTAACTGGTATTCAGATGATTACATGTGGGATTTCAATGCTCACGCGCATAATAATTATTAGGCAGACGCATTATTGTATGTTATGGACCATAGAAATTATTAATTATTTCGAGGGTGGTCCATGTCGAGCCTGTTAATCATACCTACTTCCATTTCTAGATTCAGGTTTCTATTAATGTCTGTACTCAATCGAATACACCTTGTTTTACACTCTCATATATTCGCATGTTTATAGTGTCATAGATATGAGATAGTACACGTCGGGGAGTGTTGTTACTGGAATTTATTGTACGCCTGAATGGGGTTGCCTGTGGGTTACCTCGGAAGGGTGTTTACTCTCCAGAGATCGTTCATTGTGGTTCCATTGGACATGTGTATGTTATATATTATATCTCCTGTTTTCGACCTATTTGCGTATGCCGACTCCGGTGTGCATTTTATAGCGGACAATATTAATTACCAGGATCGTCGCTATAGCCTTAGCTTCTGAAGTGGCATTAAGCACTATTTATTAATAATAATTAATACCTGAGTGCCTGTTCGACAAATATTTATATTGTTTTTTAAGACTGCTTTTACTGATTCCAGAACGCTCCCCTCTTTCTTTTTGAAGATTCCTTCAAAAGAAAAGGGTGGGGGGGATTTTTTACCTCTCCTTCGGCTTGATAAGTATGTAACTATGAGTGAAGCTGTTTTGTCTGTAATTATATGCTGCATAAATTTAAAGTAATTTGTATATTTTTAGTCCCCTACCGGCATCGCCGGAGGGGACTATAGGTTTGCACTCCATCCATCCATCAGTCTGTCCGTCTGTCAGTCACACTTTAGTTTTCCGGAGTTTTTTTGGAAATGCTTCAACGGAATGATTTCATTTCTGGTAAACTACTATAGAACGATGACTTACAGATCAAGTTTGAGTTTCCTGCTGATTGCATTATTCTTGTGTGAGTTACGGCCCTTGGAAATATGGGAAAGCACCAAAATATCAGTTTTCCGGAGTTTTTTTTGGAAACGCTTCAACAGAATGATTTCATTTTTGGTAAACTACTATAGAACAATGACTTACAGATCATGTTTGAGTTTCATGCTGATTGCATTATTCTTGTGTGAGTTACGGCCCTTGGAAATATGGAAAAGCACCAAAATATCAGTTTTCCAGAGTTTTTTTGGAAACGCTTCAACAGAATGATTTCATTTTTGGTAAACTACTATAGAACAATGACTTACAGATCAGGTTTGAGTTTCATGCTGATTGCATTATTCTTGTGTGAGTTATGGCCCTTGGAAATATGGAAAGCGCCAAAATTTCAGTTTCCCGGACTTTTTTTTGGAAACGCTTCAACGGAATGATTTCATTTTTGGTAACCTACTATAGAAGGATGACTTACAGATCAAGTTTGAGTTTCATGCTGATTGCGTTATTCTTGTGTGAGTTATTGCCCTAGGAAATATGGAAAAGCGCCAAAGTATCAGTTTTCTGGACTTTTTCTGGAAACGCTTCAACAGAATGATTTCATTTTTGGTAACCTACTATAGAACGATGACTTACAGATCACGTTTCATTTACACTCTGTCCATCCATCCATCAGTCTGTCAGTCAGTCTGTCGGTTATACTTTAGTTTTCCAGACTTTTTTTGGAAATGCTTCAACCGAATGATTTCCTTCTTGGTAACCTACTATAGAATGATGACTTACAGATCAAGTTTGAGTTTCATGCTGATTGCATTATTCTTGTGTGAGTTATGGCCCTTGGAAATATGGAAAAGCGCCAATATATCATTTTTGAGGACTTTTTTTGGAAATGCTTCAACGGAATTCATGCTGATCACATCTAGGTTATAACATTTGTATAATTATTAATGCTCATTAGTCCGGTAGGGGACATTGTATTGCTTCAGCGATACAAGCACTCTTGTTATACTTACCAATGGCCTAGACGGAGATGGCCCTCCCATGAGTGGACACTCATTCCTCCCCGCTGAATTATTATGTAATACTCTCTTCTACAAAGAATGATGTTGGTGGCAATTCCGGTCACTTCAGACGTTTGCGCATGCGCGGAGAGTAAATGTATGGAGGGCCAGATAGGACTTTTAATTTTCGGTTTTGCAAGCAAATTTTGGGGATTGGGCTGTTCGAAATTTGTGTTTGGCCCTTAATAACTTTGAGTTAGGCACCATCTAGTCTGGGCCATTGGTAAGTATAAAAATATACAAATTACTTTAAATTTATAATTTAACTGGTAGAGAGCTTGATTAATTTTGGTTGTTGGAATTCATTCTCATGGTTTTGCCTTGTAACAACTTATTGGCAAGTGTCTATAGGAATGTTCCAGTAAATTGTGGCAAGACAAATCTATATTTACCAAATGTTTTTATACCACCCACTTGAAAAGTGGGACGTATATAGTGTTCACTTGGTCCGACCATATGTCTGTCCATCCGTTACGCTTTAGGGGGGTACATATCTGCTATCCGCAACTCCTCCTAAACCAGTGAATGGATTTCATTGAAACTCTCAGACGTTCTTTTACATACATTGAAGATGTGCACCTCCTATTTTCTTTTCAGATATTTTCATTTTTACAGTTTCCCATATTGAAAAATGAACTTTGTCAAATTCATTTGACATTCTGTACAGATCTGCTATCCGTAACTCCTTTCAAACCATTGAAGAGATTTCATTGAAACTTTCAGACATCTTTTTACATATATTGAAGATGTGCACCTCCTGTTTTGTTTTCAGATATTTTCATTTTTAGGGTTTCCCATATTTAAAAATGGGCTTTGTCAATTCCAGCTTGCGTGGGGGTGGGGGTGGGGGATTGAAGATGTGCACCTACTGTTTTGTTTTCAGATATTTTCATTTTTACGGTTTCACATATTGAAAAATGGGCTTTGTTAATTCAAGCTTCGGGGTGGGGGGGGGGGGTGGGGGAGGGGTGTCAGTGTTTGTGCTCACTACATTAAACACACTTTTACTATTGTAAAATGTTTCTTGGGGAGGGTGGGGGGTGAGTACACATCTGCTATCCGCAACTCCTCTTAAACCATTGAACGGTTTTCATTGAAACTCTCAGACATTCTTTTACATACAGTGAAGATGTGTACCTTCTATTTTGTTTTCAGATATTTTCATTTTTGCAGTTTCACATATTGAAAAATGGGCTTTGTCAATTCAATTTTTGGGGTGGAGGTGTGTGTGGGGAGGGGGAGGGGCAGTGTTTGTGCTCTCTACATTAAACACTCTTTTACTGTTGTAAAACGTTTCTTGGTGGGAGTGGGTGGTATCATTTAGTGAGCAGTGCTCACAGTTATTCTAGTTTTTGTTAGAGAACATGAAGCACATCCACAAGAGATGAAGACTTATAACCCTTTACCCAATGTAATGTCCAAAACCGGCCAGCACTTTTCACAGAAATCACCATCCAATTTTCATTATTTTTTTCACTTTTTGTCTCAAAAACATAGCTTATGACCCCGCATTGGAACGAGCCCAAAAAGGTTTTCCAGCACATAAACAGTTGAGCAATTCATTCTTGTTTGTCAGAGCTCATTGAATTGATTTAATTCCAATTTTCAACTATGGGCAAAATTTGCAGGTTTTAATTTTGATTTTTCGACATCAGAGGGTTCATCTGGTGCTTTAACTCTTAACCGCTTAGAATTTTAAAGATATTTTTCATCAAATTTAGTCATAGATTTGAGGAAAAATTCAGCTTAAATTTATCTCTGGAAGACGTCATTGGTCAAAAAATCCACACCATTTTACAGGGGTAAAATTTGATTAAATATGTCCCAATTATACTTATTTCAGTGGAAAGAGAAATCCTGTCCTGGGCAGGAATATCTGCCAATAGCATGTAATAAGTTAATAAAAATATTCAAAAATTAAATAGATGTTACTTGATGTCACTATTTTCAGGTTCTGTCGTCAGGGCTTAGATTGAAATTAATCTCCTTCAGTCTGTTCAGCCCATGAAGTATCCATGTCGTGGAACACATTTGCTTGTATTTAACAAGAGTTTGTCAAGCTATATTGGTTTAGTTGATCAATTCCTTTTAATATTAACAAGTGCAATAAAATGAACAAGTTAGACATTTTAAGTCAGGGAATTAATATCTATTCTTCATTCATTTCTTTTTATTGAAACTGTTTCAAAAGAAAATTTACTTCTTATTTTTAGCTGATATCATCAGTCGTAAATCATGACTTCAAGCACATAGTGGACACATGTAGTCTGGAAAATTGGAAGGAAGCACTTGTCTCTATATTGACCTATTCTACTAATGAAGACTTCACAGTTCTTTGTGGTAAGTTTCTCTTGTGGAGATGCCAATGTATAACTACTGCTAAAATATACAAAAATACACATGATCCATGACTAATCACCTCTAAGACTCTAAGCAGTTCATCATGTTCATGTTATTTCTATGTGAATGACTTGACAAATCTTCAACTTTCTGTTAAGTTCTGTCCCTTATTGTTCAAGTTGAGCTACAGTGTCATTGACACTTTCAGTATAAATTTTAAATAAAATAAAAGTAAAAATTATTTTGAGTACATGTACTATTTTAAATATTAAAATGTCTGTATTCCTTTGAAAATCTGAAAAAGCTTCAAAATAACAGACTCTTCCTAGTGGGACCTGAAAACACATCTTGAAATGATCTTACACAACTAATAACTGTGTTCCTTTGGGGAAGCACTTAGCAGTACAATTTGCCATTGAAATATATTCATTTAACATGAGTATGCAATTAACATGATCTTGGTCATTTTCCTATGTTCTAGTGTTAAAATGGGCATTTATTCCCCAGAGCTTATAAAGCCCTGTCAAAGAAGATGCAATACAATAAATACCTACATTGGATGTACGGAGACCAAATAGGTCTGTAAACCTAAGGATCTCTGTGGTGTCTGAGTAATTCTTTGATATGTTACAAGATTTTTGCTTTAATAGATAAGAGATTACTTTCTAACCATTATGGAGTTGGCCTAAAAAAGTTAATCTGTTTCTGAGGCTCTCCCACAATGTCTTTTTGGCTGCCACATACTCTCTTATAAGGATGCAAACTTAAAAAAATAAACATTTAATGGTTTATGTCTCATATTTTACCTTAGTTAATAAAATTGATAAATTTGTCCCATCAGTGTTGCAAAGCCTTCTTGCACTCAAGGGATGAATTACACCACAACTCATTCTATTCTGTAGATTGTGAGGCCTAAAACATAAAACAAACCAAGCACATGAAACTTTAGATGGCAAAGAAATAATTACAAAAATAAAAAAATGCCCGCCCACATGCAGTTTTACAAAAAATGGCCTGAGAAACAGATCTACTTTATGGGGCCTTAACAGGTGAATTTGCAGTGAAGGTGTGATAAATGGTTTGGTGTTGGGAAATTGTATTCAATTTACAGGGTTATTCAATTAAGAGGTATACATTCAAGTGGACTCCACTCTATTCTACACTACAGCCCAATAGCACTGTTGTGGATTTTAGGCTGATAAATTACTATAATTAATAGGAATCGTTTGAAACATAGTACCAATACTTTTGAATTGAGCCCTAACATGGGCTTTTTGCACTCAACCAGTTAATAGTATGTCATATTACATTTTGTCAGAAAAATCGTAGGATATGGTGGTGAAAAATCAGCCCATGACATTCTGGAATAATTTAAGCCTCTGGAACATTTTCTCAGAGAGCTCTCTCCATCTTTGTTTCATATTGTAGTATTTCACCAGCAAAAGCAAAGGTAACCACATACTAGAAAAATCCCTGTATAAAATCATTGTGTTTGGCTTTACCTCTAGCACAGTTTTTCAATAGTCCTTGATACTGTTTAAATTTTTATTAGGCAACTAGTTAAAGCCTTATTTCTGCCTTTGAGATATTTTTGACCTCAGGACATATGCTCTAGCATGTAAACACAAGGACCTCTTCCAAACAATTGTCCAGTTATCTTGCTGCCTTTTAGGGCACTCAGGATGTGACTAGAAATTACTTTCAGTACAATTTGTTGGACAACAGAAATTCTGGAATATTTTCCATGGCCCACACAGGCCCACAAGGGTTAAAATGATTTCAGTCTGTTTTCACATAACTTGTTTACATTTCAGATTCTCTGGCAACTAGATTAGAAAGTGAAAGTGGTGGTGAAAAATCAGCCTATGCTTCATTGTGTTATATATGTTCTGGAAATGTTGAGAAACTGGTGGAAAATTTATTGAAAAACACAGACAACAATACCTCACCACTTGTTTTGCAGGTGAGTTTAATTGCACTGAAAAGAAGTATTTATTTCACAATTTTTTATCGGTTTTCAAGACACATGTGGTTTGGTTGTGCTCTTCAAGTTTATATCATATCAATTGGGCCAGTCAGTACAAGATCACGGTATCTCAGAAGGAGCACATTTTTTATAGTTATGTAGTTTATTATGTCCCCAACTTGAAAAGTCGAAGAGGTATCTTGTGGGGACCTCTGTCGGTTCGTCTGTGTTATTCCTAGAAATTATAACGTGTCATCCAGAAGTGAGCAATCACATCAATAACCATAGATTCTTAGCTTACCTGCATGATGCTAATGACCTCAAAAGTAGTACTGAAATATCACTCATTCATTCATCTTTCTATCTTTCTTTGCTTTGTTCTTGCAACTATTGTAAAATATTCAGAGCACAGCTTTTTTCTTGGAAGAAGTGTGGTTGGTAACCTTAACATACAGTACAGCCACTGTGGCCTGGTCATTTTTCAAGGGTAGGCAATATTTCCACGGACACAATAATATAACATTCCAAACACTAATTGTAGGAATAATGATCAAATATTTAATTAATGAAACAATTTTGCTGCTGATGATTTTTATTACCTCGTAAATGCATGCGTGGACATCACTGCACAAAAGTAGATTATGACCAGTTCACAATCATGACATGTGACAGTTTCATAATGTGAATGGCTGTTCAGCAAAGTTGTAGAATAGACCAATTAATATTTTCTAAACTCCCAAACTGAATATGGACTCTTTCAGTTGGTACTATTAAACTGACATGGAAGATATCATCAGGGTTTTTTTTTCCCAGTGGGAACCCTGGAAAGTGAATCCGTGCTTGTTTACTGTTGTAAACAAGCTCTGTTTTACTTGTGAAATAGGACCCAGTCACCAATGCTTGGGGTAGAAGTCCTCTAAAATGTGAAACATGGGTATGAACAATTGACTAAACTTGACTTCATCACCATGTTGTGGTCATTGTGCAGAAATTTGTGACCAACAATAAATAAATAGCCATCAGGTTTAAAGGGTTTAGGAAATGTAGAAGGCCATTATAACCCAAGAAAGGGTACTGTGATTGAAGGTGTCTCAATTTAAGTAGCAGATTATATTTGCAAATGGATAAAAATATCGTAGAAATACCCACAACATGATAACTAAAAGTGTCAAACAACAGTCACCCCACATAATATATCTTTGAAGAAGTGATAGTTTCTCTTGGGAGAAGATGCTTTCTTTACATTGCTTTACACTTTGGAATTACTCTTGTCTCCTGCAAAAATGTATATCCCAATTCCTCTGCTTGCTTCATTGGGCAAAATGTTCCTCCAGCTACTCAAACACTTAAAGAAAACCGCAAGGGGTATAGATTTTCTCAGAATACATTTTGCTCATAAAACACCTTCACATACCTCCTTCTATGTTCAAATTATCTGTCTTTGAGAACGTGATCTCTTACCAGACATTTTACCTGCTTCAGTTGTTTGTTAGATATATATACTGAGTCAAAAAAGAAAGTGTAATAGAAACAAATGTGAAAAAATAGCATAAAGGATGAAATTAATAGTTCTAATATTGCATGTTTGTGGACAAGAAGTCGTGCAAAGAGTTTAATGACATGTTGTTGTTGTCCACCCAACCGTATACAATTTTGCTACGGATTTCAAAATAGCATGTGCTACCCGAGAATGTCAAATTGAATGGGCGACTGACGATTTTCTTTCTGTTATGTTGTGCTAGAGAGCCTGGGTTATTGAGAAAACACACTAGTTTTTGATTACAACATTTTAAAATATGCCAAGGTTAACCGAAAATCAGAGGTTGCGTGCCATTGGTATGCATGAGGCTGGGATACCTCCAGATGAGCTCTCAGCTGATTTCGGAGTCACTGTGGCCACTATTTACTGTCTCATTGGAAGGTACAGAACCACTGGATCTACTGCCGACTGACCGCGTTCAGGTCGACCAAGAGTTACGATCCCCGCACAAGACTGACACATCACTTGCGGGATCGCGAGGACAGCAACATTTACTCCTGGTAGAACTAACAATAGAATCAGTGCACAAACTGTCCGCAACTGACTCGCTGAATGCGGCCGGCGTCCGAAGTAGGCATCTATACCACAGATCAGTCCTTACCCAATGCCCTCGTACCTTCAGAATGGAAAGGGTATGCAGCGTGTTCGCTGGACTCTGCAGCATTGGAGCACAGTTCTTTTTAGTGATGAATCACGATTTTGTCTTCGGCACGCTGATGGTAGGGCAAAAGTGTATTGCCAACGAAAACGGCTTTCTGATGCTTGTGTGCAAGAATGTGACAGTTTCGGTGGGGGTAGTGTAATGGTTTGGGCAGGAATTTCCTTGCACCATCAAACGCAGTTGATCTTCATCAGTGGTAATCTGAATGGACAGCGATATAGGGACGAAATTCTTAACGCTGTTGTTGTCCCATTGTTCAATGCTAACGTCGGATTGCAGTTATTCCAGCAAGGCAATGCCCGATGGCACGTGGCACATATCTGTCGTGACATTCTTGAGGAACAGAGCATCGAACTTCTTCCCTGGCCCCCCACTTTTGCCAGATTTGTCACCAAGCGAGCATCTTTGGGATCAATTGCATCATCGGGTACAACTTCATGACCTTCAGAAGTTAGGCGATTTTCGTAATGTTCTAAGGCAGGAGTGGAATGCAATACCACAGGGTGACATCCAGAGACTTATCAGGACCATGCTCCGTCAATGTCTTGCCATCCAAGAGGCAAATGGTGGACATACACCCTATTGACTGCATGTGTGAACTTTTCATTTCACCCCATGTCTGAATTGCGACGTCCTGACAGGATGCTGGCAACAGTAAGAACATGAAACTATGTAAATTCATACAGCTAGACTCGAAATGTGAATTTACAATAATTTGTTTGGGATCGATAATACTAAAAGAATTGCTCCTCAAAGTTTATTATACTTTCTTTTTTGACTCAATATATTTGCTAGTCAGGCTAGGCTAATCAGATATTTAAAAAAAATTCATTGAAAAATTATTTTTAGCTCAACTTTGGCGAAGCCAAATTTGAGCTTTTGCCATGGCCTGTCGTCCGTACGTCAACAATTGGATACAGCTCGGGCTAGAGGCCGTATTTATGAACCTATCTTTACGAAACTTTTTGGGTACGTTTGTTATGACCGTGGGACGAGAACGAGTGTTTTTGGGTGCGGTCCAAAATTCAAGATGGCTGCCAGCCGCCATTTTGTACCGACGATGCAGAAATCTGTTTTTTTGTACAGAACTTCCATATGAAAGCTCTGATTTGAATAATTTTTTGTATGAATGTTTAGTACCATGGGATACATCACATATTATACAGGTTTTTTTTTCGTGCGTAAATTATGCAAATCAGACTAACTTTGATGTTTTTTGGTGTTACTTTCAACACTGTAAGTGCAAATGCCAATATGGCTCGGGCTAGAGGCCGTATTTATGAACCGATCTTTACAAAACTCCTTGGGTACCTTTGTTATCACCATGGGTCGAGAACGAGTGTTTTGGGGTCCGGTCCGAAATTCAAGATGGCCGATGGCAGCCATTTTGTACAAAATTTGGTGCAATCAGATTTTTGCACAGAACTTCTATATGAAAGCGCTGATTTGAATAATTTTTTGTGTAAATGTTTAGTACCATGGGATACATCACATATAATACAGGTTTTTTTCTCGTGTAGAAATTATGCAAATTAGATGAATTTTGATTTTTTCAGTGCTACTAACACACAGTAAGTACACATGTCAATATGGCTCGGGCTAGAGTCTGTATTTATGAACCGATCTTCACGAAACGTCTTGGGTACCTTTATTATCACCTTGGAACGAGAACGGGTGTTTCTGGGTGCGGTCCAAAATTCAAGATGGCTGCCAGTGGCCATTTTGTACCGAAATTAGGTCTAATCAGTTTTTTGTACACAACTTCTATATGGCTCAGGCTAGAGGCCGTATTTATGAACCGATCTTTACGAAACTTCTTGGGTACCTTTGTTATCACCGTGGGATGAGAACGAGTGTTTTGGGGTGTGGTCCGAAATTCAAGATGGCCACCAGCAGCCATTTTGTACCAAAATTAGTGAAATCAGTCTTTTGTACAGAACTTCTGTTTGAAAGTTCTGATTTGAATAAATTTTTGTATTAATGTTTAGTAACATGGAATACATCACATACAGTACAGGTTTTTTTCTCGTGCAGAAATTATGCAAATTAGATGAACTTTGATTTATTCAGTGCTACCTATACACTGTAAGTGGCCATGTTAATACGGCTCGGGCTAGAGCTTGTATTTATGAACCGATCTTCACAAAACTTCTTGGGTACCTTTGCCTTTTGCTCATGGGTACCTTTGCCTTGAGCATACGTCCACACCTGTCGCTCGGGACACTCCTTCTAGACTGCAGCCGACCCCAGCTACAGTCACGGCTTCCTCCGCTATGATTCAAAAGTGCACACAAACGCATTCTAGCTATGGACTTTGGATATCCAGACATCTGCGTGAAGACAGAACTAGTCTTCGCCCATGAAGTCGGACCATCCGGTAGCTAGGGAACCGAGGCTACGATCATCGGGACGTTCGGAGAAGAGATCCGTCTCTGCAACTGCATCCCAGGAGCAGCAAGCGGCTAAAAAACAAACAAAAAAACGTTGATCCTCAAACCTCGGTAACAGACTTGCTGTCGCAGATTGTGCAGCTGATCGCAGCATCCCAGCAAGTGCAAGATCAGCCTCTCGCAGACTCCAGTAGTGAGCTGTCGGATGGAGCTGGGTCGGTTCAATCATCTGCACACGCAGATGCATTTGAACATCACAGCTGATTCAATCGGATGGTGAAAGGGACAAGGAAGAGGATTGCCCTTCCCTTTTGGTACAACTTATGGTAGCGATGGAATTTATCCATCAATACTATCCAAACTTTGTTCCACCTAATTAGCAAGCTGCGACAACTAGGGAGAAACCGCTGTTGTCTTTAGATGCAGACTTCGTGCAGAGGAAAGAGGAATTTCTCTGCATTTAGATGAGCAGGCCGGGGATTTAGACATATCCCTACCTGCATCATTTAATATACGCTCGGACATGATGGAATGTGCTATTTCATCAAATAGAGCAAATCTGAACGTGATGTCCTATGCAGATCACCTTACTAGAGCTATGGCACAATGTCTTAATGGGAAGGAATTTGAGGACATTTGCACCTCGCTTAGAGTTGTTTCCAGGGCAGTCATGTATGCCCTGTATAACTCTGCCCTGACAGTGGCAAATTTGGTGTCTTCTCCTATTCTCCTTTAGGAGTAATCCTTTACTGAAGTAATTGAGAAATTGGATTTTTCTTTAAGTCCTAGGCTCTCCAGGCTTTTTACGATTCAGCTGGTCTGGGCCATTGGTTGTCGTATAAAAATATGATAAATTTAAGTAATTTGTATATTTTTTTATACTTACCAATGGCCCAGACGGGGATGGCCCTCCCATGAGTGAGCACTCATACCTCCCCACTGATTATAACATTTAGCAGGCATTGTAGATAGAATGATGGTTGGTGCCAATTTCGGTACCTTCCTGGATACAGTGCATGGTCAGATCTCAAAAGTATGGAGGACCATCTAGGACTTAATTTTTTGGTTTTACATGCAAATTTTGGGGGATTGGGGGGCAAAATTTGTGTTTGGCCCTGAATTAATTTGAGTTAGCACCAGCTAGTCTGGGCCATTGGTAAGTAATAAAAATATACAAATTACAAATATACAAATTACTTAAAATTTATCATTTTTGTTACATCAAATGACTGATGGCATTTTCCTGTGTTGCTTTCAACATTTTGACAATTCGGCAGCTTTGTCTGCTGTAAAATTGACTACAGCTGAGCAGTATACCAAAAATATCATTCGGTATGGGTATTGGTGTGAGTACATGTAAAATTGACACCAAATATCGTACTGGAACTGAGATAAATCATTCTAAAAATACTGATGCCGAAACCGAACTTGAATTTCCAAACTGCCCATCTCTACCAAGGAGTAAATCAAGAAGATTTTGGGGAACCTGTTCTGGTGCTACAAACTTTTGTCAATGTCTTGAATAGGTCCTTAATGGATTAAGTGACTTTATGATGGAAACAGCTAAGAGAATGTTCTCAATAGTACCTCCAATTACAGTTGTGGTAAACATTATCAGAGAAAGAGTTTCACTCATTTTCTAATCATAACTTAATATTAATTCTTAACATTGATATAGTTAATCATATGTAAACTTGAATTAAGATGTAGTATAAATGCAGGTGTACTTGTTTGGATATTTCTCAATTAAAGAACCCTGTTAGTTGAATATAACAGTTGTCAAAACATTGAGGTGATGTTCAATTTGTTCAGCATTTTAAACTGATTACCTATTAAAACAGTTGACAAATATGTGTCAGATAACTGAGTGGATATTTTTTTTTTTGGAGTGTACTCTCTCTTTCTTAGGTGGTTTCTTAGGTGGTTTTCTACAAAAATGTAATCATACCCAAAGGATAATTACTCATCTTCCATCCCGATGCACACCGACTTAACTTGCAGGCTTGATTACTCGTCCTGAAGCCCACCCCCGACTTTTTTATTTTTCCACTGCACGCACCCCATGGGCTTCAAGACGGGTCAGTACGGTAGAAAATTTTTCCCACTCAGACAAAGTTCTCTAATATTAAAGTTTGTCGGCTGTTTTCCTAACAAAAAGCATCTTGACTGGTTCTCAGTCAACTCCTGGTTTTTAGTAGTAGCCGACATGCTTCACTTACTGATTATATCTGTCAGTCTCCTGAAACTGTTCAATTATCAAATCTCTCTATTTTCCAGGATTTGGTTGAAAAAATAATGGTTTTGAAGAAATCTGTTGAGAAAACAAGAAGACAGTCGATTGATATTGCCGGAGGTATCATTGCTGAAAAGCTGAGTGAATATGCCGGCATTCTAGCTGCTCAAGGAAATCTCATCACTGCTTTCAACTACCTTGGAGATTCCACAGATGTAAGATTAATGTTTGGGCTATTGAAAAAAAAATTGTTCGCAGGCTCCTCGTCATTAAAAACTGCTAAAAAAATTGTTACCTGTTTTAGCTCACCTTGACAAAAAAAAAAGTGCCGAGTCAGCATATTTGCAAAATTTTTTTAAAATCTTTTCTCCAGAACTAATGGTTAGAATCATTTGATATTTGGTATACAGCATCCATAAGGGGGATCAGATACAAGTTTGTTAAAATGAATCCCATTGGTTCATATTTGAACTCAATACAGGAGCCCAAATTTTTAACTTAGTGCAATATGGGGAATATTCTTTAAAAATCTTCTTCTTCAGAAAATACCAGTCAGAATCTTTTAATGTTTGGTATACATCATTGTTATGAGGGTCAGATTCAAGATTGTTCAAACCAAGTCTTCCTATGGAAGCCCAAATTTTAACTTGGTGAAAATCTTCTTCAGATCCACCAGTCAGAATGCTTTCATATTTGGTATACAACATCTCTAGCGGGGCCCAGATTCAAGTTCGTTCAAATTGGGCCCCTAGTTGTATATTTGGACTTACTATGGTAAAAATTGTTCGCAGGCTCCTCGTCATTAAAAACTGCTAAAAAAATTGTTACCTGTTTTAGCTCACCTTGACAAAAAAAAAAGTGCTGAGTCAGCATATTTGCAAAATTTTTTTAAAATCTTTTCTCCAGAACTAATGGTTAGAATCATTTGATATTTGGTATACAGCATCCATAAGGGGGGTCAGATACAAGTTTGTTAAAATGAATCCCATTGGTTCATATTTGAACTCAATACAGGAGCCCAAATTTTTAACTTAGTGCAATATGGGGAATATTCTTTAAAAATCTTCTTCTTCAGAACCACCAGTCAGAATCTTTTAATGTTTGGTATACATCATTGTTATGAGGGTCAGATTCAAGATTGTTCAAACCAAGTCTTCCTATGGAAGCCCAAATTTTAACTTGGTGAAAATCTTCTTCAGATCCACCAGTCAGAATGCTTTCATATTTGGTATACAACATCTCTAGCGGGGCCCAGATTCAAGTTCGTTCAAATTGGGCCCCTAGTTGTATATTTGGACTTACTATGGTAGCCCAAATTTTAACCTAGTGTAATATGAGGAAATTTATTTAAAAATCTTCTTCAGATCCATGAGTCTGAATGCTTTCATTTTTTGGTATACAACATCTTGGGGGGAGGGAGGGACGGTCAGATTCAAGTTTGTTCAATTCGAGTGCCTGGGTTAATATTTGGGTTCCCTATGGGAACCCGAATTTTAACTTAGTGCAATATGAGGGAATTTCTTCAAAAATCTTCTTCAGATTCACCAGTCAGAATCCTTTCATATTTGGTTTACATCATCTCTAGGGGAGTCGGATTCAAGTTTGTTCAAATTGGGTCCCTGGGTTAATATTTGGGCTCCCCCTTAAAAATCTTCTTCAGATCCAACAGTCAGAATGCTTTCATGTTTAGTATACAACATCTCTAGAGGGGTCAGATTCAAATTTGTTCAAATTGGGTTCGTAGGTTAATTTTTGGGCACGCTATGGTAGCCCAAATTTTAACTTAATGCAATATGAGGAAATTTCTTTTAAAATTTTCTTCTTCAGATCCATTAGTCAGAATGCTTTCATTTCATATTTGGTAGACAGCATCTCTGGGGCAGGGATCAGCCTGGCAGCTTATTTTAGGGAGAAGTGACTTTTCCCTCCAGAGACTTCAGGGAGATATCAGGGGCAAGGAGGGAGAAGTCAGAGGACATGAGGAGGAAGTCAGAAAAAAATATAAAACGTATATGACATCTTGACAAAATAAATGTACGTAGAGGACGCAATTGTGGAGAAAAAAATAAAAGTTATACAAACATACATGCACCCACAAAACTAAGTCAGGTGGTATATAATAAGAATGTAGGTTAAAATCCCCCCCCCCCCCCCCCCCCCCCCCCCCCCATACAAGAAACTGTGTCGTTCATGGTTTCTGAATGCCCTAACTCTTTCCCTACCAGTGATGACTAGGGTTACCATGCAGATGATTTTGTATTTGCCTCAATGCAGGGGATTTGAAATTTAGCATTACCCATGGTGTGAGTGTTCTTCTCTGAAAAAGAAGGTACATGCTTTTTAAAAAAATATTTAAAGTATTTAAAATAAATTTCAAGTTCACATAAGAAGCTGGGTCATTCATGGTTTCTGAATGCCCTAATTGAATTGAAGTGCATAGTTAAAAAGGTTTTTGATATCCTTCGTAAATTAAGCGTTATTAACAATTTGAGTTAATTTATTTCTAAGGTAAATGACAAAATATTTTAGTGTCTCCCTTCCCTGCTGCACTGGGTAATAATACTACCAATACACTGTTCTGAAAATGACATTTTCTGCCAACCATCTTACCTTGACACGTGCTATTGGTATATGAAGGCCTGCCATTCTTATCCATCGTAATATGTGTGTTTTCTATCGTAGCCTTATTACATTTAACCCCCTTCAAACACAAGTTTCAAAGAAAAAATTTCAATGCAACCAATTTGTCAGTGGAACAGTGCGTAACCAGTTTCGACGTTTTTATGGATGAACTGTCTCCTACACATTTTTTTGTTTTGAAATGGCTGTTAACTTTAATAAATTCTAATTAACTCGATGCGTGTCTTGTGCGATTCATTGTTTTTGCTGGCACTTTTTTTATACCACCCACTTGAAAAGTGGGCGGTATATAGCATTCATGGTGTCCGTACTTCCGTACGTCCGTACTTCCGTACGTCCGTGATGCTTTGGGGGTACACATCTGCTATCCGCTACTCCTCTTAAACCAGTGGGTGGATTTCATTGAAACTTACAGGCATTCTTTTCTATACATTATAGATGTGCACCTCCTATTTTGCTTTCAGGTATTTTTATTTTTTACTCTTTCCCAAAGGGCGAAATGAACTTAGCCAGATTGTTGTGATGCTTTAGGGGGGTACACTCCTGCTATCCGCTACTCCTCTTGTACCGGTGGGCGAATTTCATTGAAACTCTCAGACATTCTTTTATATACATTATAGATGTGCACCTTCTATTCTGCTTTCAGGTATTTTTATTTTTTCTATCCCATGTGGCAAAATGAACTTAGTACGTCCGTACGTCCATACATCCATTATGCTTTGAGGGGTACACATCTGCTATCCGCTACTCCTCTTAAACCAGTGGGCAGATTTTTTATTTATTGGTGTTTAAAAACATTTTAACACCCAACATCATATCATGGCATTGACAAGTTTATTCGACAAGGAAGCTGGAGTACCCAGAGAGAACTACCAAGCAATGACAAATACCTGCTAGCTCCCCAACATCATTATCCTTGACTGTACCACACAATGCACAGCACAGACATGATATCAATAGACAGTGTCCCATCACTCATAATAAAGTCTGTTAACCTGCAGGGTCAAGTTCGCAGACCACATGAGCAAGAAAAACTTTTTACCAATAGAAATACAAAACATGCTTATGAGATTAGTGGCCCTCAGTGGAGCTCTCTAGGTCATGGGTGCAGATCATGTGGGACACAGTGTGTTATACCCCCTCCCACCAAAAAACCCTTTACCCCACCCTATCCTTAAAAATCTGAAAGGAATATATAGTCAATCACATATGGTGTTCCCAGAGGTTACAAAATATACACCACTTTATTACTAAATTCAAAAATTTTCTTGATTGAGATGCCCTTCCAACCCCCTTAAACCGACTCATGCCCGCAGCATGGGTGGCAGATGCCTGTTGAACCTGCTTGACCACCTCCCCCTCCCACTCTTTGGGAGACTACATATGATATTCCCAAAGGTGACCAAAATACACCATTTTATTGCTAAAATCCAAAATTTCCTTGAATGAGATGCCCTTCCAATCCCCTTAAACCCACTCATGCCCACTACACTGGTGGCAGATGCCTGTTGCGTCTGCTTGAATTCCCTCCCCCCCCCCCCCCCCCCCATACTCTTTGAGAGAGATCTGTGCCCATGCTGTAGGCTAACATGTTTCTTTTCAGATATTTTCATCTTGCATGCTCTTTGTAATATTTACCCTTTCTCATATTGAAAATTGCTCTCATGTTTTCGGAGAACATACAGATGTGCTGTGTATATTAAATACTTTTTTACTGAAATGTTTCTTGGTTGGAGTGGGTGGTATCTTTAGTGAGCAGTGCTCACAGTAATTCTAGTTTAAAATAGCCATTTTGTGCTGGTTGCTATGAGTTGAGGCATATTGTTCGAACGACTACGCCATTACAACTTTTTTTCAGAAATATAAAATTGGGCTAGTTTAGGCTATTTTTAGAGCGTATGACAATTTTTAACAGAAGCTGTGTTTACTTTTTTGTTGTATACGGAAGCGTTTTTTTTTTGGAAATAAAACATAAGAAAATACAGTAAACTGCCATGTCTCCCAAGGATTATGTGTAATAAAATTTAAATTTTTCACTGTTTTTGCCTTTTTCTGAACTAACCCTTTTTGAAATGAACATAAATTATGTGATTTATAATAGACTGTAAAAAAATCAAACAACACTGAATTGGATTAATTCCTAGTTGCATTATGGGAAGGTTGACTACTTGCAGTTTCAGTATTTTGACTCCAAATGCTGAGCATTAATCAGCAAGAGAGATGGATGCTGCCAAACTGTTTTGTATTCCGCTAGAAAAACACGGAACGGAACGGATATGCACAAGGAACGGGTATTTTTATACTGTACCAATGACCCAGACATAGCTGGTGCTAACTCTTAAAATATAGGGCCAAACACAAATTTTGCCCCCCAATCCCCAAAATTTGCATCTAAAACTAAAGAAAACATGTCCTGAAAGGCCCTCCACACCTCGCCCCCACTGCGCATGCGCAGTGTCCAGGACGTTCCGAAATTGGCGCCATTTATCTTTCTAAGTTTGGCCCTTCATCAGTTAACATCTGACTGATCTTTGTGCTTTTAAATCTCAGTTTAAATGATGCCAGACACATAAATATTAGTGAAATGGTGATTCTAAGGAGGATAGAAAAGGAGGAGAGGAAAAGAATGTGTGACAGAATATTATCAGGGCTGTAACTTAAAATTTTTTAATGAAATTATGTTAAGTTACCTATTTTCAAGGCAGCAGCCATTTTGTTGTCATTCTGATTATTTAGTTACACTGTTTTTTCAAGTGTTTTTCCTCTCTCCCTGTCCTTTAAGTTCCCCCTTGCTATTCTCCCATGCTTTTGGCATAGTTTCTGTAATTATTATTACTAAAATTTCTTGGGAGTTTTAGCTTAATAACAGAATGAATTCTGTTCTTTCCCCATGTTTACGTCTTCACCTACGGGTGGTTAGGCGTTGTGTTCTGCATCTACCATCTGATGTTCTGCAGTTTCTTCCCTGGAAGTCTCTGTTTTGCATCAGATGGTGTATTTTTGGTAACTGATTTCGGGCCTGGGTGCCTGGAGTCTTATTTTAGTGTTTTTACACTCATTGTTTACTTTTACAACAGCCCTCTGTGTGAGGGGGGGATTTCTAAATAATAATATCTTTATGTTATTTTAATCATAACTAGATACATTATTATTGTTCGTAAGTGTTGAATAAATTGTTTAAAATATTTTTAAAATTTTTGTCCACACTTAGGCTTGGGATCCATTGGGGCTCAACGTTACTTTTCAGAAACTTGGGCTGTTCTGAAAAAATATTTTTTCAAAATATTTTGATTTCAATTATTTTTTCTATATTAATGGATCATATTATTATTATGTATTTGATTGCCAGGGGTTAGTGCGAGTACCAGGACTTGTTTTCTTTTCTCATTGAAAGGATATTGATCAATTGTTTTAGGAGGAAGTCTTCCTCTGACCTTATTATCATTCTATATGTGGTCAGTGTACTCGCATTAACTCCTGTTCTGTATCGTATGATTTCGATGACAATATGGGAAGCGTATGTCACGGTATGTTGTTGGGGATTTGGACACTCCGGTCCTTTCCCCGCAGGGTCACTCTACTTTATCAATTTCTATTTCAGACGATCAAGATTAGGGTGATGTATCTGTGATGTCTTCCAACAGTGTGCCTCCGTCGTCACAATTAATGAAGGGCTAGCGGAAAAGTGCTCATGTAATACGCCAATTGCCTAAGAGGACCCTAGTAGGTTCGACGGCCTTTGACGTCCGCTAGCTCGCCCGGTGTAGCGTCCATTCACCGAATGGTTCGGCAGCCGGGTTCGTCCGTTGCGGTCTAGAAGGAATTTTGGGGTGATGCGAGCACTATAAAATTAACTTAATGCACACCCAGTGACGGCGGATCGGAGGGAGAACGGAGGAAGCCTTTTAGTCCGGTTCATAGCTCGTTCCGGTCCATCCGGACGGCAAGCGAGAGAGGCCCCTCTCTTGTTCAACAACATCTGGCCCCAGATGTTGTGGTACAAATGTGTTGTTAGCGGAGCATACGTCCGTCGCTCGGGACGCTCCGTTGTATAGGCAGTCCGCTGAGACTGCTAAGGCTTCCTCTTCTCATCAGCGCACACGACCGCACCTTGGCTGCGTGACCGCCGATATATTACCAGCTTCGCCGATCAAGGATTCTTCGGCGACCAGGTCACACCATCCGGCAGCCAGGGATTCGAGACCGATGGACTCCGGACGTTCGCATAGGAAGTATGCGGGAGCCATCTGATGCGGAGCTGCCCTCGGCGAAGCACCGATAGACTGCGCCTCCGCAGGTCTTGACGCCGGACATTCTTGTGCACATAGCACAGCTTATCGCAGCATCCCAGCAGCCGACAGAAACGGTGTCGGATCGAGAATTATCCGACAGCGCTGGGTCGGTAGCCGGGGACTCGAGGCCTGCAGACTCCGGACGTTCGCATAGGAAGTGTGCGGGAGTCAACGTACACGGAGCTTCCAGCGGCAATGCATCGTAAGTCCGCTACGGCACAGGCCTCGGGAACGGACGTGCTTTCCTTAATAGCACAGTTTATCGCAGCATCCCAGCATCAACTGAATCTGTCGCATATATTTTATCCGACGATGCTGGGTCGGGACGCTCCGCGGAAGCGGGTACGGACGTCCGAAAGTTTCATCCGGTCCGACGGGATACCGAAAGGGATTCGGTGGATTTCAAGCTTTCCCTTTCGGAACAACATATGCTGCGATGCCGGATAAGAAACTGATAGCGTCGGTGGACTTAGAAATTTTTGGTTCGGTTCAGGGACATCGTCCCTCAGTTCCGACATAATCCAATAATGTCACACAAACTTTCGAATTATTGAACGACGCTATATATATTATTATTTTATGCTTGCTATCCAAGCATTTCTGGTTTCTTGTTCGAAGAGTTATGGAGATGTCTTTCAAAAGTGTGCCTCTGTCGTCATAGTTAATGAAGAGTTAGCGGCAATAAGTGCTCATGGAATATGTCTATCGCTTACGGAATGACATTCGCTAGCTCACCCGGTGTAGCATACATTCATCGAATGGTTCGGCTGCCGGGTTCGTCCGTTGCGGTCTAGGAAGGAGATTTGGGTGATGCGAGCACTTTAATTACTTTAGTACTCACCCAGTGACGGCAGATTGAGGACAGATCGGAGGAAGCCAACAACATAGGGGACCGCATGTTGTGGTTCAGATATTTTACATTCGGAGCATATGTCCGTTGCTCGGGACGCTCCGTTATATTGACAGTCCGAGAGACTGTCTTTAATGCTTCCTCATCCTCACAGCAGGGCACACGACCGCACATTGGCTACGTGACCTCGAGTATCCGATCAGTTTCGGCATTCAGTGATTCCACAGCGAATAGGTCGCGCCATCCGGTAGCCAAGGGACACGAGGCCTATACACTCCGTTCGCTCGCATATTGGAAGTATGCACGGGGTAACGATCTCGGAGCTTCCTGCGGCAATGCATCGTAAGACCGCTGCTCCTCAGGCCTCGGTGACGGACGTGCTATCCGAGTTAGCACAGTTGTTTCGCAGCATCCCAGCAATTGACGGTTTCTCGGTCGAATCAGGAATTATCCGACGGCGCTGGGTCGGTGCGGTCCGCGGTTGCATCAAGCTACGGACGACCGAACGCTTTATAGGGTCCGACAGGATGGCGAAAGGGATTCGAAAGATTTCGAGTTTTCCCTTTAGTAGTATCGGAAGATGCCTTTCATATCTTCTGGCATTTCTTCCAGTGATTATTTTTCGGACTTCATTGCTGCGATCTTGGATAAGAGACTTATAGCGTCATTGGACTCGGATTTTTCGATCGGTACAGGGACTTTGTCCCTGACTTACCGACGCAGTCCAATATTGTCATTACAACATGTGTTTTATTTTTCGACGCTATATATTATATATATATATACAAGCCTGCTACTAAGCATGATAGTTTAGTTTCTTGTCCGCGTGGCTCATTTCTGCCATTTTATCTTTTTTACATATAGTTTATTTTGGCAGAGCAGGGCAAACCGAGAGTTCATATGCGTCTAGACGGTGTGATTAAAGACTGCATATATTCTTTTTCGCCGTTTATGTCTTTTCCAATTTCAATATTGGGAACGACATTATGTATAGTAGACTTAACTTAGACGCTTTATTATACGTAATCCGCCTTACTGAGGCGTTATCATTACGTCTTCAAGAAAAGATTTACGGGATATTATTCTCAATGTAATTTCTTTTGAGGGCAGTATTTTGTTCACGTATAACTCCGCCCTTCAGTGGCTGATTGGAGTGTTTAGACGTGATGCAGCCCTAGCTACATCCACGCGTGGATAGTAGGTTAAGAACTCTCTCAGAGTCGCTTCGTTCTCGGAGGAGCTTCTCTTCGACGGCAACTTTCCGGCAATCCATGAATTGCTTGGTTTATACATTCTCTTGTCTATCTACTGTTACAAGAGATTCAGACTGGGGCAAACATTCGGTGGTTGACTCAGAGAGTGCCGCCGCAGTTGCCGGACCCTAGTGTGGCTGTTATGACGGTTGCCAGTCAAACAGATTGGGATATATACTGATCCCTACGGATTCGAAGTGCCAGGGTCTTTGGGTTCCGCAGTCTTTTAGCTATCAGTTTAACTTCCGCGGAATAATGTTTTTTAGGCTTGCTTTATGTCATTGCATGAACATTATTCAGAAATGCATGCCCAAATTCCTGTCCTTTAATTCGACAGTAGTGGCGTATCTCCGGAACCAGGGAGGCACTCTTTCGTTTCCGTTATTCAATTTAATGGAAAGAATCCGTCTGTTGGTTATAGTACACCAAGTTCAGTTTTGGTCCGTCATATTCGGGGTCGTCTGATTGTTTTATCGCACTCCCGTTCTCTTACGGGTCGCTTGTTGCTGTCAGAATGGACTCTCAACAAACAAGTATTTAATCAGATTTGCTATCTATGGGAGCGCCCAATGATGTTTTATTATGACACAGCTTGCTAATCAATTGCAGACGTATGTGTTGGCTTGTCCAGATCTCTGAGCTAATACTGTTAACGCTCTATTGATCTATAGGACGCAATGATAGGATACGCGTATCCTCCGGCGCTGTTGTTTTAGCAGGTATTGCTAAGATAAACAACCACAATACATTTCTGTTGATAGCATCTCTATCTTCACAGAGATCATGAGTAATTTACTCTCTTGTCTACTGTGGATCTTAACGTGAAATCTTCCTCTATGTGAGGATCTTTTTTCACTGGGTAAATCGTGTCATCTTTATCACAACCAGCAAGGTCGCAACCTTCATGTATTCCGTTGTGTGGTCCGTATTGCATTGTAAGCACTGTACTGGACGAGCTTTGGACGCGATTTCTTACTATAGGAGATCCTCTTCTTCGCTATTCTATGCGACTAAAGTGGAGGCTCTTCCGTCGTGGTGTAGGGATCATTATGTTCATATGGTTGATCCCTCCATACTACGCATTGCTAGTTTTTAGTATACTTGTTTCACAAGATCTACTGCAGCCTGTTGTTATTTAGGTTATAGGTTTATGTTACCTCATACCTATGCACTCTACGATAGTTTACAATTGAGTCTTTTGTCTCTTTATCTAAGTCAGTTAGTAACTTTTTGATAAATAGACTTAGAATCTTTAGATTAAATTCCTATACGGATTTTAACTTCGGTTCTTATTTAGCTAAGTAATCATTTGAGCCTCTGGAAACAGTAGTTTTCAAATTCTGACCTTTTAGACAGTAATTCTGTTGGTTTCTCTTTTACTGTAGAGTCAGTGAGTTTCATGCACTATCGATGGATGATTTTCACTTTCATAGTTTCGGAATCAATACTTCCGTTACTATTTAGGTTGGATTGTTGCATAAGAGTTAGGCTCCTATTATCCGGAACCTATTATTTTAAGGTCCTTCCGTCTTCGTATGGGCATAGGCCTTTACTCTTTCCGGGTACAGTTTATGTATTTATAAACAGATATCTGTTTATTACAAGGGCGTAAGCTTCTTCTGTCTTTGATGTCTAGTAGAAGGACGTTACGCTCCATTTTATTGTTAATCGATTCTATTAACTAGCGTACTGCTTATGGTATATCATTGGCTTAGCAGTTGTGCTTAAGATTTCGGCTCTTGAAGTTAGAGTTCTTCTACTTCTTGGGCTTACATTAATAGTGTTGCTATTATAGATTTTTGAAGGCTGCTCATTGCGCTCAGCCATCCATTCATGAATTTTATCTCAGAAATATCGAGTCCATTTCTGGAGGCCTCTATTGTTAGGTCTATTATCTACTGCTCAGAATGTCATTCACTTAACAGTTGCTACTATAGCTAGGTAGGCTGTCTGTTTCGGCAGTGTCTCCGTTCGGCTGCCCTCTTCGCTCTGGGCTATTTGACCCAGGGCAAGAAAAAGGGGGGGGGGGAGGGTGTTCCCTTGGGTCACCTGTTTTTACTATGAAAACAAGGGGATACCTCCTCCGGAGTTAGTAATTCTGAGCTGTTATTGGGATGGTTGTTTAGTGAGAAGTTTAAGTTTATAAAATTCATTCAAGTCTTAGTTTTTAAAGTATAGCTTTTGAATATTGCATATGTCAACGGACATGATTATGCAATTCTCACACACTTTTAGGAGTATAAGAGTCTCTATTCTCTAGACTTACTTTATTATTGGCTTACTTTAAAAATTATTAGTATAAGGATTATTGGATATTAATAGAGTACATGGATGTATGAAGCTCAATTTTTGGAAGGTGTTGTATCTTTCTAATTTATCATAAATAAGAAAGATACATGTAAGGCCTATTACTTCTTTTCCCTACAGGGGATGACTCTATTTTATTTTATTGAGCGTATTCCATTTTGCTCTATGTCCTTGGCCCTCCAGCCTTTTTACTATTCAGCTATGTCTGGGTCATTGGTACAGTATAAAAATGTTAAAAAATTTATAGTAATTTATATATTTTTTATACTTACCAATGACCC
This sequence comes from Pictodentalium vernedei, assembly GCA_031216915.1. NCBI lineage: Eukaryota > Metazoa > Mollusca > Scaphopoda > Dentaliida > Dentaliidae > Pictodentalium > Pictodentalium vernedei. The sequence goes on from CM062297.1 coordinate 267,656,831, forward strand.
AGACGGGGATGGCCCTCCCAGGAGTTGGGAACTCTTGCCTCCCCGCTGAGTACATAGCGCTTACCAGGCACTGGTTATTAGAATGATAAATGGCGCCAATTTCGGAACGTCCTGGACACTGCGCATGCGCAGTGGGGGCGAGGTGTGGAGGGCCTTTCAGGACATGTTTTCTTTAGTTTTAGATGCAAATTTTGGGGATTGGGGGGCAAAATTTGTGTTTGGCCCTATATTTTAAGAGTTAGCACCAGCTATGTCTGGGTCATTGGTAAGTATAAAAAATATATAAATTACTATAAATTTTTTAACTTTCCCCAAGTTATGGCCCGTTTTCACTCTTTTGACTTAGAAATTTTTTTTTTGTCCCACAGTACCTTTAAGGCTAGTTCAAACATGCCTACAGGTTAGGGGCAGTGGCCCATGCTTTGCATAGTCTTGGTTTTGTTTTATTCCAGTTTATTGGTCAGTTCTAATATGCACTCTTGAATAAACTGGAGCAAAACAATTCAATTATGGTTGAACAAATTCTGATTTCTTGATATAATTTACACGATATAATTTAGCACTCTACCAGCTGAACAAGATCCCTTGTGGGAACCCCAGGAAGTGGAGCAGTGCATATTTACTGTGGAAAACAAGCTCTGTTTTATTGAAAAAATGTCCCCGCGGGAAGTGAAGCCGTGCCTGTTCACTGCGGTAAACTGGCTCTGTTTTACTGGTAAAATAGGACCCTGTCACCAATGCTTGGGAGGTGCAAACTCTCTATAAAATGGGCAGCATGGCTTATTAACGCTCACCCCTGGTCTTGAGTTAATACTCATGTTGTGGCTATGATTAGCCATTGTGCAAAAATATGTGACCTTAAACACCAATAAATAAATAATAAATAAATTGGAAAAATGGGGCCCGGTAACCAATGCCTGGGGTGAAAGTCCTCCAAAATAGGCAACATGGGTATAAACAATTGTCTAGACATGACTTTTTGTCCATATTGTGGTCACAATTAGTCATTGTGCAGAAATATGTGGCCCTAAACACCAATAAATAAATAAAATAAATGAATAAATAAATAAATAAAACAGCCGACAAGATATTTCTGGGAATACTAAAGTTGCTTTCAATAAACTAAGAATATGAAATCCAGAATAATTTAAGATTCAGAAAAACTTTTTTATCGTATGCTACCTTATTAGATAGTGGGAAATGTCTAACAAATATCTTTTTTTATATCTTTTCTCATGATATTGATAAGAATGATGTTCGAGAACATCTCTCCGCAAGTGACGTGCATTATGCAATAAGTTTAGTTCGATATAACTGCATGCTTTCGGCATTTGAGTTGGTATTACAAAATGTATCTGATTCAAGACTGTATGGAAATCATAACTTTCTTTCATCTGCCAGTGAAAATATACATTTCCTTGCAGTCACTCCTAAGAAAATTCTGTCTCTTACTCAACAACAGTAAGTATCCTCTTTGTTTTACCCCTTTTGCAGGTTTTCTAATCTACTGTACTTTCGTTTTGATAATGTTTTCAATTAGATTTCTTCTCTCATTTCAAATAAATAATGATCCACAGACCAGTGATGAAATATCACTTGAATATAAATAACAAGAATATTCCAAAATGTACATAGCCAGCCAGAAAAGTGGGAGCTAACAAGTGCTTTCACATTGTACTCTTTTACCCTTTAACTAACATGATAATCAGAATGATAAATATTGTACTGTTACTTCCAGGGGCGGGCAATATTTCCACAGGCACAATAATATCAGGGACCGACCTGGGCATGCGCCAGTGCGTATTTGGTTCTGAAACATCAGGACCTGGCTCTTAAATCTCAGAAATAGGCTTCTCAGTTGGCGCGTAACTTCTCAGATCATATTTTGATATTCTTTCGATGGATAATCGAGACAGACACTTTTACATGTATTATATATATGATTATCATTTATCATTGTTGTAGAGTGCTTAAGTTAATACTTCAAGTCTTAATTACCAAGCATTAATCTTCACTGTGGTTTCTGATCAAGTCTTGGCTGCCTAAATAGGCAGCCAAGACTTGATCAGAAACCACAGTGAAGATTAATGTTTGCTATGGTGTACTAAATGAATATGATGAGAGCTATTACATACTTGCAGTGCGTGTTACAAACAGCAGTGTGACTCCGTAAGTTGAAATCTGGAGCATGAATTGAACAAGTAGGCTCCGAGGCTAGAGCTTATTTTAAATAGTCCTGATCGGTCCCTGAATATTATATTCCAAACACTAATACACGTAATAGAAATAATCTTCAAAAATTTAATTAATGAAGCACTGGGTACAACCAGACATGTTAAGTTCTGAAAATGACAATCAGGGAGATTTTTGCCTGTGAATATTATAACAAGACTTTTGTTCAGAGAACAACAACTTATTAAGTAGTAAATGAGTTAATATATAATGTTGCCCACATATTTGAATATCTTTTAATCAAATAACACAGTTAATTGAATATAATGCCACCCCCTCTACATGTATCTCTTACCAATTTACTGGTACCCCCCCCCCCCCCACCCCTCACTTCATCCCTGCATAAATTTACCCCACTTACAATTTTTGAGAAAAAGCTTAAGAACCACCAGCAAACTTTCAGTTAAGGGACCACTGGGTTGACCAGGTAGTCCATTAACTGAAAGTTTGCTGGTGGTTCTTAAGCTTTTTTTCAAAAATTGAAAGTTTATCTCATTAACCTCAAGTGGAAAATCCACATCTTGAGTGTTTTGGTTGTAAACAACTCTCCACCCCCCCCCCCCCCCCCCCCGCCCCCTCCTCTCCCCACATACTGTACACCATTTTTGTATTCGAGCTTTTTTTGGCATTTGTTAGTTGTTGATGCTGTGTTGACTTTTCATTGCAAACTGCATCATTCTTTCCCCCATGACTGATGGTGAAATGGGCACTGCAAAATGTACAAAAGGCACTTGTATCACCTCTGTCACTTTTTGTCAACCAGGTCATGTCCTTCTTCCATGATTCTTCAAATTTAGAATCGTAGCAACATTTTTTGGATGGATTTTCAGACATTGCAAATTCGATTGCGAATGATAACGGTATACATCGCCTGATATATATACACAACTACAGTTACCTGTGATCCATTCATCATAGAATGTTTTGAAAACAAAGTTATTTCTCAATTAAAAAGCCGATCTCTGATGAGCCGAAATCAGTATGGTTTCAAACAGTAATCATCTGTTGTTTTGAAAACGGGGGCAAAGTCAAAAAAGGTTGGTGTTTTTGTTGTGAAAACATTGCACCAAGCTATATTGTTTGGTCTTCGATCACCATTTAATGACAGAATAATATCAAATAGTCCATTCTTGTATTAATTTATTTTACTTAAACATGATTTGGAACAAAGGGAAGAGAGAAAAAAAAGAGACTGAATTTCTGAAGCTTACTTGAATATCCAGGTCACTGAGCAGATCTCACGGATTACCGTTTGCAAACGTGAAGTAAATTGGATACAAAAAAGAAATGGTTCATTTCGTTTTTTTCACTTCATAAATTCTGACGATGTGGGGGGTTTATGGGTGCTACCGTGAGTGCGGGAGATCATGACCCAATCTGGGAGTCTCACGGTGAATCCGTGAGACTTAACATGTCTGGTTACAATCCGGTGCTTCATTAATTAAAATTTTGCTGATGAGGATTTTTATTACCTAGTAAATGCATGTGTGGACATCACTGCTCACTCGTGTATTACTATCAGTCCAAGGCGACTGTACTGTAACCAAATGATTAACCCCCTTCACACGATGTTAAAATGCTAAAATATTTCAAGCAGCAAATTTCTACCATAATGCAACTAGAAATTATACCAATTATATATTGCTTGACACAGCTCCGAGAGCTCTGTCACACTAATTGAAGTGGTTAAATTCCTAGTTGCATTCTGGGAAAAATTTGCAGGTTAAAATTTTGATATTTTAACCTTAGTGTGCAGAAGATTAAATAACTGAATGATTTCGAAGTTTGCTTACAGGGGGGCGTGGTGGCTCAGTAGGTAGAGGTGCAGGCTGCGAGCCGAGAGGTCCTTGGTTCGAATCCCACCTGCGGCAACTGCGTTGTGTCCTGGGGCAAGGCACTTGGAGGCATGGTGGCGTTGTATACTAAGGTGTACTGCACGTCGATGGTGCTGTCTTGAACCAATGCTAACCTTGCTTGTGTGGAGTTAAGGTGTTGGGGAGCTGACAGTTGCTCGGTGGTTCTCTCCGGGTACTCCGGCTTCCTCCACCCATAAAACTTGTCATGATTAGCCATTGTGCAGAAATATTTGACCTTAAACACCAATAAATAAAATTAAATAAATAGTTTGCTTACAAACAGTTTTTTGACCTGCATTGGAACAAACTCATTCTAAATGTGGTCTTGGGCTATGTTTTGAGTTCAGAAAATTTTGTTCAAAAGTGACAGTTTAAATGATGATTTCTCTGCATAATTCTGGTCTGATATCAATTGCTGTGAAAATAGAAAAATCCTTCCTTTATAGGTTTCACTTGGAATATTGAGAGACAGATTGTATCAAGCCATTGGTCAACAGATTCCTGGTATAAAAGCACCCCCTTTTCCATTTCAAAAAGTTACTGTCAACGTTCAAAGTGGTTCACGTCAGCCTCATTCTCAACCTCAGCAACAGAAACGAGATACGATGCCACAACAAACTCACCAGTCTCAGGCTCAGACAAATTTCCAGACAAATTCTGTTGCTAGTAACTATCAGAATCCTTCATACAATCAAACCTCTTACAATGCAATGAATGGACCAAGTAGTCAAAACTATTTCACTCCAGCAGTACCAGCTTCCACTCCTGCGGCAGTACAAACTGGTAGTTCCTTAGGAACACAGTCGAAAGGTAAGAATTTTCAGATACATTTACAAATGTACTTTAATATGCTTAACTGGTTTGTTGCTAGAATGGTTTTTACAGATCTTTGAATGTGCTAAATGTGATTGAAATATTTATGAAAGTGAATATCAAGGGCAAATTTTTATCAATAAAGTCCTGGACAGACCTTCATAATATATTTGTAATTTTATGGTTCATCTGGGTGAAAATCTTTATAAGCTGTCATACATCTGTGTCTTTGTTGTTCAAAGTGCATTTTTCGTCTGCTGAAACAATACCTGCACCTGATACTCATCCTTGGGAAGGAAGCTCTCTGAAAGTGTTCCCAAGTATCGGTATCAGCTGCAAGTATTGGTTGTTTGGAATACATGTATAAAAATATTTAACTGGTATGTATATAAACATCCGAGAAATTATTAGTTATCCTGTGTCTGTTCAGGTATTGTGGGATTTTACCTACCTGAAGTCAGCCGCATCCCATGAGGCCTCTACCTTTTTGTAGCTTTATAGTTTTTAGCTCACCTGACTTTCTCATGAACCAGCAGTAGCAGAGACTTGATATTTGGTGTGCAGCTTCCTTTTGAGGTGTAGACTCAGATTTGTTCAAGAGAAGTTTGTGGGGCTATACTTGGCGTCGTTATGGGAGGGGCAAAATTTTTGGCCCCGCCCAAAATTTCTATTTTCCAAACCGAGAGGCTGATTTGAACCAAATTTTATGTGAGGGTTTATTGTGTCATAAGTACCTAATTTATGCTGATTTTTTTTTTCCCGTAGCCCCATGGGAACCGCAGGAGCTAAAAATAGAAAAAAATTAAAACGCCCATATCTCCAAAACTGCACGGCACAGAGAATTTTTATTTGGTGTGAAACTTCCTTAGGACCAACAGAAAGAATTGGTAAAAAAAAATTGCCATCGGTTTTATCATAGGGTACAGTTTTGGGACATTGAAAAAGTGCTGAGTCAGCACTTTTTAACACTGTAGGCAATGGGAAAAACATTAAAAAATCCTCTTCTCCAGATCCAGCAGGCAGAATCTTTTGATATTTGGTATGCAACATTGGAGGGTGGATCTGATTCAAGTTTGTTCAAATCGGCCCCCTGGGTTCATATTTGGGCTCAGTATAGGAGCCCGATTTCGAACTTAGTGCATTTCAGGCAAATTTCTCAAAAAATCTTCTTCTCCAGATCCAGCAGGCAGAATCTTTTGATATTTGGTATGCAACATTGTGGGGTGGATCTGATTCAAGTTTGTTCAAATCGGCCCCCTGGGTTTATATTTGGGTTCAGTATAGGAGCCCAAATTTGAACTTACTGCATTTCAGGCAAATTTCTTTGAAAATCTTCTTCTCCAGATCCAGCAGGCAGAATCTTTTGATATTTGGTATGCAACATTGTGGGGTGGATCTGATTCAAGTTTGTTCAAATCGGCCCCTTGGGTTTATATTTGGGCTCAGTATAGGAGCCCAAATTTGAACTTAGTGCATTTCAGGCAAATTTCTTTGAAAATCTTCTTCTCAAGATCCAGCAGGCAGAATCTTTTGATATTGGGTATGCAACATTGTGGGGTGGATCTGATTCAAGTTTGTTCAAATCGGCCCCCTTGGGTTTATATTTGGGCTCAGTATAGGAGCCCAAATTTGAACTTAGTGCATTTCAGGCAAATTTCTTAAAAAATCTTCTTCTCCAGATCCAGCAGACAGAATCTTTTGATATTTGGTATGCAACATTGTGGGGTGGATCTGATTCTATTTTGTTCAAATCGGCTCCCTAGATTCATATTTGGGCTCACTATAGAAGCTCGAATTTGAACTTAGTGCACTTCAGGCAAATTTCTTCAAAAATCTTCTTCTCCAGATCCTGCAGGCAGAATCTTTTGATATTTGGTATGCAACATTGTGGGGTGGATCTGATTCCAGTTTGTTCAAATCGGCCACCTGGATTCATATTTGGGCTCACTATAGAAGCCCAAATTCGAACTTAGTGCATTTCAGGCAAATTTCTTGGAAAATTTTCTTCTCAAGATCCAGCAGGCAGAATCTTGTGATATTTGGTATGCAGCATCCTTGGGGGGGGGGGGGGGGGGGGGGGGGGGGGGGGGAGGGGGGGGGGGGGTGAGATTCAAGTTTGTTCAAGCCACGTCCCTAGGTCCATATTTGGGCTCACTGTGGGAGCTTGAATTGTAACTTTGTTCGAAATGAGGAATTTTCTTAAAAAATCTTCTTCTTCAGATCCAGCAGTCGGAATGGTTTGATATGTGGTGAGTAGCATCCTTGGGGGGGGAGGGGGGATTCAAGTGTGTTAAAGCCAAGTCCATGGGTCCATATTTGGGCTCCCTGTGGGAGCCCAAATTATAACTTAGTCAATATGAGGAATTTTTCTTTAAAAATCTTCTTCTTCAGATTCGGCAGTTGGAATGTTTTGATATTTGGCATGGAGCAACCTTAGGGGCTGAGATTCAAGTTTGTTCAAGCCAAGTCCCTTGGTTCATATTTGGGCTCACTATGGGAGCCTGAATGACAACTTAGTTCAAAATGAGGAATTTTCTTTAAAAATCTTTAGATCCAGCAGATGAATGCTTTTGATATTTTTTATGCAGCATCCTTAGGGGGGTAAGATTCAAGTTTGTTCAAGCCATGTCCCTAGGTCCATATTTGGGCTGATTGTGGGAGCTCGAATTGTAACTTGGTTCAAAATGAGGAATTTTCTTTAAAAATCTTCTTCTTCAGATCCAGCAGTCGGAATGTTTTGATATTTGGTGTGCAGAATCCTTAGGGGTGTGAGATTCAGGTTTGTTAAAGCCAAGTCCCTGGGTTCATATATTGGCTCCCGGTGGGAGCCCGAATTATGACTTAGTTCAGTATGAGGAATATTCTTTAAAAATCTTTTTTTAGATCCACTGGTCAGAATATTTGGATATTTGGTTTCAGCTTTTCTTAGGAGGAGCAGATGCAACTTGTGGAAATCAATTCTCTGGGTTGATATTTAGGCTACCATGTCAGGTGAGCGCCCTCAGGCCCCCTGGGGCCTCTTGTTTGTTGATAATATTATGAATGTGATTGCACACCAACCATGTCCAAGTAGTTTTTTGCAAGTTATTGTCCTTGTTGAACTTTAGATTTCTTGTCCTCTCATTACCATTTCTTGTCACCACATTTAAAATAATTCCGTTCAAGATTTTCTTTCCAAATTTAATATATAGCTTTTTTTAGCTCACCTGACTGAAAGTCAGGATGAGCTATAAGGATCACTCACTGTCTGTCATCTGTTGTCAGTCATCTGGCATCTGCCATCCATTGTCCATGAACATGGTGTTTGCACCTGCCCCTCCTAAACTGCTGAACCAATTTTAGTTAAATTTGAAATGCTTGCTTGTTCTGACATCGCATTTTGGTTTTTATTTTAAATTAACTTGCCCAGCCCTCATAGTGAGGGGGGTGGGGGGGGGGGGGGTGGGGGAGGGAAATCCTCCAAAATATTTGAAAAATTTTCTCATGAACCAGTTTGTATAATGAATTGATATTTGGTATGTAGCTGCAAGTTCAAATGAAGTTTTCTGAGCAACATTTGCCTTGGTAATTGGATGGGCAAGATTTTTGGCCCGTCCAAAATTTCTGTTTATTGAACCGATGGTCCGATTTGAACCCAATTTGGTTTGTCCTATTATTTAGTAATAAGTACTTGACTCATGCCCCCAAAAATTTTCCTGGGACCCCCAGGAGCTAAAAAAAAATGTTTTTGTTTTTTTTCACCCTCCCATATTTACCAAACCACACAGAACAGAGAACTGTTATTTGGCATCCTAAGGACTAGTAGAATGGAATAGTAAAAAAATATTGCCATCAGTTTTGTCAGGGTGTTCTGTAGGTGGCATCGATAAAATGCTGACAGGAGCCCAAATTTTTAACTTAGGGCAATGTGGGGGAATAATCTTTAAAAATCTTCTTCTTCAGAACCACCGGTCAGAATCTTTTAATCATTGTTATGATGGTCCAAATCAAGATTGTTCAAATCAAGTCCCGCGGTTAATATATGGGCTTCCTATGGAAGTCCAAATTTTAACTTTGTGCAATATGGGGTATAATCTTTAAAAATCTTCTTCAGATCAGCCAGTCAGTATCCTTTAATATTTGGTACACAACATCTCTAGGTGGATGAGATTCAAATTGTTCAAATCGAGTCCCTGGCTTAATATTGGGGATTCCTATGGGAGCCCAAATTTTAACATAGTGCAATATAAGGGAATTTCTTCAAAAAATCTTCTTCAGATTCACCAGTTAGAATACTTTCATATTTGGTATACAACATCTCTAGTGGGGTCAGATTCAGATTTGTTCAAATCAAGTGCCTGGGTTTATATTTAATTAAGTTTTAATTTAGTGCAATATAGGAGGATTCTTTTAAACATCTTCTTCAGATTCACCATTTAGAATCTTTTCATATTTGGTACACATCCCTAGGTGGGTCAGATTGTAGCTTGTTCAATTCAAGTCCCTGGTTAATATTGGGGCTCCCTATGGTAGCTCAAATTTTAACTAAGTGCAATATGAGGAAATTTCTTTAAAAATCTTATTCTTCAGATCCACCATTTAGATTGCTTTCATATTTGATACACAACATCTCTAGGGGGGTCAGATTCAAGTTTGTTCAAATTGAGTGCCTGGGTCAGGGGTCACCCGAGGGGGCGACTAGGGCGAAGAAGTCACCTGGTCATTCCTAAAGTCTCCTTGTTTAACAGTGGGGGCAAAATTCATGTCGCCCTCCCAAAATTCATTGGGAGACATGGCAGTTTTGGGCATTTCTTATGTTTTATTTCCAAATAAAAACACTTCCACATTCTGGCGGTCATGATAAAATAAACATGTTTGCGGTTAAAATCCATCACATGGCTCTGAAAATAGCCCAAACTAGCCCAATTTAATGTAACTCAAAAGAGGTGTAATGGCCTATTGTGGTGTTTAAACAATTTGCCCTTACTGGTAGCAACCAGAACAAAAATGGCTTTTTAAAAATAGAATGTCCATTCTGACTCACCAGGCTGTGATTATAAATCACAAATATTAAGAAGGATGAGAATGGCAGGTCTCCATAGCACCAATCGCATGTATCGGTGTAAGATGGCCTTCAGAAACTGTCATTTTTCTGAACAGTGGCAGTGCATTGGAAAAATCCAGTGCAGAAGAGAAGGGAGACAACTGAAATATTTGTCAATTACCCCTGATCACCTCAGAACTAAATTAACTCAAATTGTTAATAATGCTTAGTTAACAAAGAATATTGAAAACTTTTTTAACTACACTTTTCAATTTAATTAAGACATTCAGAAACCACAGTAGACCCAGCTTCTTATGTAAATTTGAAATTTATTTCAAATACTTTAAATATTTAAAACAAAAAATCCCTTCTGTGATGAAGAACCCTCTCAAAATATGAGATGAATTTCTCTTTCCCTGCTCTTAAATAAATTTAAATCAACTTGAGTGCTTTTGAAGATTAAATGTACATCTTAGTTTTTAATTAACTGGTTGAGTGCCAGAAGTGTCTATCATGGCTCCATTGAAAAGTGCTGGAAGCCACTTTTGTGGCTCAACACTGTATACATTAGTTTGTTGTTTGCTCAGCAGAAGAATTTTTTTTTATATAAAGGTGATTGGTTGCAATTTATTGGAGAGTGCACTCTCCAATAAATTGCAGCAAAACAATTTATTAACAAAATCTTGCTACACTGTGGCCACTATTGCTGGTAGTGTGGTTTCTGACAAAAATACCCAGGTTTGAAATCACCTTTAAAAATAATTTAGATCGCAACCAGTTAATAAAACTAACTTTTAAGTGGTCAGTGGTCAGTTCATATTCACCGCTACCACCTTGCCATAATATATATGTCAGTTTGAACACAGTATGAATGAATGTGGACTCCCCTTAACTCTTTCCCTACCAGTGATTACAATAGTTTCCATGCTTTAGATTTCACATTTCCTCAAATAAATAATGTGAAGGGTTGAGAACGTTAAAATTTGAACTGTACTGCCTGGCGGCGACTTGACAGTCAATCTACTAATCTACTTCACAGTGGCGTTAAATGTAGTGGCAAACATTTTTAGCTCACCTTGACAAAGTCAAGCTGAGCTATTGCCATCACTTCTCGTCCGTCGGCGTACGTACGTACGTACGTACGTAGTTAGTATGTTAGTACGTTAGTACGTACGTCCACAATTTCCTTTGGCACACCTCACAGGTCGCATTTATGATCAGATTACTTTGAAACTTGGCATGCTTGTTTGGGGTGACCTCTAGATGGGAGCTATCGATTTTCTTCAATTTCTGTCGAAAAATGTTGCCGCGGCCAACGTTCTTAGAACTTAGTTTAGTCAAAGCACAATATTTCCCTTTGGCACACCCTACAGGGCACATTTATGATTTGATTGCTTTGAAACCTGGTATGCTTATTTAGGGTGACCTCTAGATGGGAGCTATCGATTTTTTTCAATTTCCGGCAAAAAATGTTGCCACGGCCAACGTTCGTAGAACTTAGTTTATTCAAACCTCAATATTTCCCTTTGGCACACCCTACAGGGCACATTTATGATCAGATTGCTTTGAAACCTGGTATGCTTGTTTGGGGAGACCTCTAGATGGGGGCTATCGATTTTCTTCAATTTCTGTCAAAAAATGTTGCTGCGGCCAACGTTCTTAGAACTTAGTTTAGTCAGAAGACTCAATATTTCCCTTTGGCACACCCTACAGGGTACATTTATGATCGGATTGCTTTGAAACCTTTCATGCTTGTTTGGGGTGACCTCTAGATGGGAGCTATCGATTTTCTTCAATTTCCGTCAAAAAATGTTGCCGTGGCCAACGTTCTTAGAACTTAGTTTAGTAAAACCACAATATTTCCCTTTGGCACACCCTACAGGGCACATTTATGATTTGATTGCTTGGAAACCTGGTATGCATATTTAGGGTGACCTCTAGATGGGAGCTATCGATTTTCTTCAATTTCCGGCAAAAAATGTTGCCACGGCCAACATTCGTAGAACCTAGTTTAGTCAGACCTCAATATTTTCCTTTGGCACACCCTACAGGGCACATTTATGATCAGATTGCTTTGAAACCTGGTATGCTTGTTTGGGGAGACCTCTAGATGGGAGCTATCAATTTTCTTCAATTTCCGTCAAAATATGTTGCCGCGGCCAACGTTCTTAGAACTTAGTTTAGTCAGAAGACTGAATATTTCCCTTTGGCACACCCTACAGGGCACATTTATGATCGGATTGCTCTGAAACCTTTCATGCTTGTTTGGGTTGACCTCTAGATGGGAGCTATCGATTTTCTTCAATTTCCATCAAAAAATGTTGCCGCAGCCAACATTCTTAGAACTTAGTTTAGTCAGACTACAATATATCCCTTTAGCTCACCCTACAGGGCACATTTATGATTAGATTGCTTTGAAACCTGGTATGCTTATTTACGGTGACCTCTAGATGGGAGCTATCGATTTTCTTCCATTTCCGTCAAAAAATGTTGCCACGGCCAACGTTCTTAGAATTTAGTCTAGTCAGACCACAATATTTCCCTTTTATACACCCTACAGGGCACATTTATGATCGGATTGCTTGGAAACCTGGCATGCTTGTTTGGGGAGGCCTCTAGATGGGAGCTATCGATTTTCTTCGGTTTCTGTCAAAAAATGTTGCCACTGGCAAAAAAATGACATTGGTACCAATGATCTTCAATTTTGCCATTTCATTTATAACTTACCAAGTTCAAGTTTGTCAAGTTGAGCTACAGTGTCATTGACACTTTCATTAATGTTTTTTCTGACTTCTCCCTCATATCCACTGACTTCTCCCTCCTAGCCCCTGACTTCTCCCTAAAATCTCTGGAGGGAGAAGTCACTTCTCCCTAAAATCAGCTGCCAGGCTGACCCCTGCCCTGGGTTAATATTTGGGCTCATTATGCAGGGTTCGTACGTGAGTCTAGAAGTCTGGAAAAAGTATGGAATTTTTAAAAACATTTTCCAGGCCTGGAAAAAGTAAGGAAAATGATGTTTTCATGCAAATGGTATGGAAATTTAATTAACTGTATTCAGAATCTTTTTCGTTGTTCATGAAATTCAAATTTCTTACTAAATTTCTCTTTATTTTAGTATTTTTATACAACAACCAATGGCCCAGACTAGCTGGTGCTAATTCTAAATTTAATCCAGGGCCAAACACAAATTTTGCCCCCCCATCCCCAAAATTTGCATGCAAAACCAAAAAAATCATGTCCCATCTGGTCCTCCATACTTTTGCGAACTGCGCATGTGCAGTATCCAGGAAGACCCCAACAGCATCTGGGGCCAGATGTTGTGATTAGAAACGTGCGTCAGTCAGAGCATACGTCCGCGCCTCCCGTCCAGGATGCTCGTAGCCGGCCTCGGCTATAGTTACGGCTTATACAACGGCATCTTCAAAGCACACACGACCGCACCTTAGCTACATGACTTCGGATATCCAGCCTGCATTGCTATGAAGGGACCACTCATCGTCTGCAAAGTCGGACCATCCGGTAGCTAAGGAGACGAGGCCTCATTTATCGGGACGTCCAAAGAAAAGAACCGTCTCGGACACACCGTCCCAGAAGCAGCTGGTGGCCAAGAAACAGAAGACCGCTGCTCCTCAGGCCTCCGTAACAGACTTGCTGTCGCAGATTGCGCAGCTCATCGCAGCATCCCAACAAGTGCAGGAGCAGCCTATGGCAGTCTCAGAACCTGAGCTGTCGGATGGTGCTGGGTCAGTCCAGTCATCTGCACGTTCAGATGCGATAGAATGAGAGTCTCAACTGATTCAAGCGGATGGTGAAAGGGATATGGAAGAAGATTACCCTTCCCTTTCGGAACAGCACATGGTTGCGATGGATTTAATCCATCAATACTACTCTGAATTTGTTCCGGCAAATCAGAATGCTGCGACTACTAGGTAGAAACCGCTGGCATCGTTGTACGCAGACTTCATCCGGACAAAGGAGGAGGTCCTGTCTTTTCCGGTTCAGTCTAGACAGGTGTCGCAGGCCTTCGGCAATTTAGACAGTGCCATATTCAAACTCTCCAGTGGAAGAAGAAGGCAGTTTCTTGACATCATCTTCCTTAAATTTACCGTTTATTGGACCACATTCATTTAAAATTGTCGGGGAAGATGCACAGAGAGTTCCTCTGCGTTTGGATGAGCAGGCTAAGTATCTAGAGCTATCCTTTCCTGTGTCCTTCACAATTCGCTCGGACACAATTGAGATGGCAATCTCTTCAAACAGAGCGAATTTGGACACTATGTCTTACGCAGATCACCTTTCAAGAGCTGTGGCGCAACGTCTCAATGGGAAGGAATTTGAGGACGTTCGTACCTCTTAAAGAGTTCTTTTCAGGGCTATTATGTTTACCATGTATAACTCTGCCTTAACAGGTGCTAATTTGGAGTTAATCAGACGTGACGGTGCCCTTGCACAATGATGACAAGGTGAAAAACTGTCTACGGGTCACACCGGTATCTGGACACACAATATTTGACCACAAGTGTTCATTGGTTTATGATCAAGCTACAAAGAAAGCATCCAATACTCCCTCCTAAAGTCCTAATCGACCCGCTGCAGTAGAAAAAAGTAAAGGAGGACATCCCAGACAGACATCGTCTAAAGGGGACTCCTCGCAAAGGTATAGGAAACCCTCCTATAATTACTCTAGGGATCATCAATACAGCGACCCAGGAAGGGGGCGTAGGTCTGATCGAGACTACCGGTCAGACGCCACTAAGCCGGCGGGTCGAGGCTCTTCACGAGGGGGAAGTGGTTTCTCCTCCCATAAGCCTCACAGGCCCTACAGGTGATGGTCATGACCTCTATTGCCGGCCAGTTGGCGGAAGGTTATCAAGATTCGCAACAAACTGGATAACAATTACGGAAGATCAGTGGCTGAGAAGTGTGGTCTCGGACGGCCTACGGCTATTTTTCCAATGCAAACCACCACTAACAAGGTGTCCGCGGTGGACAATTCTTCCGTCAAATCCTTGCAAAAGAGAGTCTCTCCTATCGGAGGTACAGGCTCTCTTCTCAAAGGAAGCAATAGAGGTCGTCGAGAATCAAAATTCTCTAGGATTCCTTGTACTGAAGCCAGACGGCTCGTTCCGACCGGTAATAGACTTGAGCAGGATAAACAAACTTATCGTAGCTCCAAAGTTCTATATGGAGACCATTCGGTCAGTAAGGGCGAGCATTCGAGTGAACGACTATGCGGCAAGCATAGATCTAAAGGATGCAGATTTTCATGTCCTGGTATATCCGGCATTCAGAAAGTATCTAAGGTTCACCGTTCAAGGGATAGGATATCAGTTCGGTGCGATCTGCTTCGGTGTGAACCTGGCGCCCTGGGCATTCACTCGAATAATGAACTTGGTAATGTCTCACTTCCGAGCTCATTCATCTACGGTAACGTCCACTTACTTGGACGACATTCTTCAGAGATATGGCAACAAAACTACTCTTCAGAACAATGTTCAGAGTCTGCTTCTCCTCCTCCGATGTCTCAGCTTTATCATAAATGAGAAGAAGTCGGATCTAGCTCCATCCAAGTCGTTCATTCACTTGGGAATGAGCTTCCGAGACTCACAACAATCTGGTTTGTCTGCCGTTACCCAGAGCGAAATTAGTCAGTTGTTATGCTCGCTTTTGTCTACACTCAGACGCATTAACAGCAAGGGAATTTATGCGACTGATGGGGTTGTGCAGAGCAGCTGCGGATCTTATTCCGATGGGTGGCTTCCGCACACGTCCCCTCCAGATATTCTTTACTCAGAACTGGAGTGTGAAGACGCATTCGCTCGAGACCAGTTTTGTTTTAACGGAGCTGGTAAAACAAAAGGTCCAGATTTGGTCAGATATTCAGTGGTTAACTCAGGGAGTTCCGCTGCAACTGCCGGATTCGGCTTTCACGATTATGATGGATGCGAGTTAGATGGGTTGAGGCGCGACCCTAAGTCCCGCAGACTTGAAGTGTCAGGGTCTTTGGGACCCTCGGTTCCTAAAGAAACACATAAACGTCAAAGAGATGATGTCAATATGGTTAGCGCTACAACATTGGATTCACATTATAGCGGACGCTCATGTTCATATATTGTCGGACAATTCGACAGTAGTAGCATACATCAGGAACCAGTGGGGCACTCATTCGATTCCGTTATGCGAACTAACGGAAAAAATTCTTCTGTATGTCGTGAATCATCATGTTCAGCTATTGGTCCGACATATACCAGGTCGTCTGAACATACTAGCAGACTCGCTCTCTCGGAAAGGTCGCCTGTTGCCATCGGAGTGGATACTCAACAAGCGGGTATTCAGACAAATTTGCTACCAGTGGGATCGACCTATGAAAGATTTGTTTGCGACACACCTCAACAGTCTTTGCAGACATACGTGTCGCCATGTCCAGACCATCGAGCGTATGCAGTAGACGCTCTGTCAATCTCATGGGACTGAATGATAGGATATGCGTACTCTCCAACGCCATTGATTCAGCAGATTCTGTTAAAAATCAAGCAGTCTCGTTGCAAGATTCTGTTGGTAGCATCTCTGTCGTCACAGAAACCGTGGATCAATCTTCTCAGGTGTCTGTTATGGGACGTTTCTCCGGAAGCTTCCTCTGCGGGAGGACCTTCTTTATCAGGGGAAGTCACGCACACTGCATCACAACCCGGGAGGTCTCAACCTTCACGTATTTCCGTTGTGCGGTCCTTGCACGGCAAGCAATTTACAGTACGAGCAGTGAATGCAATTTCTAACTGCAGGAGGTCCTCCTCTTCGCTGAATTATGCAGCAAAGGGGAAGGTTTTATTCCGTTGGTGTAAGGATCAGTCGGTAGACGTCTATGATCCGTCCATACCGGATATTGCCAACTTTGTGGTCTACCTGTTTGACGTTCTCAAACTGCAGCCCGTCACTATTAAGGGCTATAGGTCTATGTTATTGAACACTTACACTCATCATGATAACTTGGCAATTGGATCTAATGCTTCATTATCCAAACTAGTTAGAAATTTCTCAATAAATAGACCTAGAACCCTCAGATTAATTCCTAAGTGGAATTTAGCGTGGGTTTTGTTACCTGCGTCGCCAGCGGCAGAGCAGGTCTAGTAACCGCTTTACTCCGTCCTTCCGTCAGTCCGTCTGTCAGTCCGACCGTCAGAAACACTTCTTCCGTCAAATTTTTCTTGGCGTCTATGAAAGGGAATGATTTTATATTTGGTCTGCTGACATAATGATGAGTTGTATCGTGTATCTAATTTTCAGATCTGGCGTGCAGCCACTTCTTGTTTGCAATTTGACTGTACTCACTGAACATTGAAATTTTTCGTCACACTTTTCTCGGCTTCTATGCGACGGATTCCTTCAATATATCACCTGGAGTTTGATAATGTTGAGTTGTATCATGTATGCAGTAATCAATTGCATGCAGCGATGCAGGTCCAGACCCGGTATTGGTCTTGTTGAAGCTTAAAGATGCTCCGTTTGAGCCGTTGGACGTTGTAGAGTTCAAATTCTTGACCTATAAAACGGCATTTCTCTTAGCCTTTGCATCTGCTAGATGAGTTGGTGAACTTCATGCTTTGTCTGTTGACGAATCTCACTACCGTAGTGTTGGTAATACCATTACTTTAACTACAGAAGTGGGATTTTTGGCTAAGAAACAGGCTACAGACCTCTGCTGTGTCCAGTCAGGTCTATGCGCATATATAAATGCCGATCAGAGTTTATAAGGAAAGGAAGAAAACACTTCTTTCTGTCATTGATTCCTAACAGAAAAGATATTTCTGTTCATTCAGTTACTAGATGGATTCAGTTGGCAATACGCATTCCCTATGAAAATCTATCTTCGGATCAGCGTTCTGTTAATAAGATATCAGTGCATGAAGTTAGAGCACTGTCCACTTCTTGGGCTTATTCTAACAGTATAGCCATTACTGATCTCATGAAAGCTGCGTACTGGACACAGCCCTCTTTTTGAAAATTTAGAGTCCATCTTCGGTGACCTTAGATGTTTGTTGCTCAGAATGTCGTCCACTAAATGTTTACATCTATAGTTATTTAGGTAACCCGTTCCAGCATTGACGTTGTTCCGCTGCCCACTTCGTTCTGTGGTCATGTACCTCAGAACAAGGGGAAGGGGGGAGACGGTTTTTACCTTATGATCATCTGGCTTTATAGTGAAAAGCAAGGGAAGACCTCCTCCGGTGTCAGTAGTCCCAAGTCTGCGCTGGGATGGTTTTAATGTGTAGCTCGGTGTGAAGCAATTAATATGTCTCATTTATGTATTGTTTTTAAAGTGTAGTTCGCTGTGAAGCATTTGTTTTTGTCACGTGTCAAATGGGCATTAATATACAATCCTCGGACACTTTTAAATGAGTATTAAGAGTCTCCTTCTCTGGACTGTCTTTATATATTGGCTTCCCTTCACCGAATTAGCATAATGGGTTGTGCTGGCATTAAATGGAAAATTATATATTATGTAATGCTCAATTACATTGTTGGTGTTATGTCTTTCTCGTTTCTCGCAAATGAGAAAGTCATATATAATTCCTTTCTCTCCTATTCTCCTGTAGGAGTTATCCTTTAAGAAGTGATTGAATAATTGGATTTTCCTCTATGTCCTAGGCCCTCCAGCCTTTTTACAATTCAGCTAGTCTGGGCCATTGGTTGTTGTATAAAAATATTATAAATTCAAAGTAATTAGTATATTTTTTATACTTAACAATGGCCCAGACGGGTATGGCCCTCCCATGAGTGGGCACTCATACCTCCCCGCTGTTGACAACATTTAGCAGGCAATTTCTAGAAAGAATGATGGTCGGCGCCAATTTCGGTGTCTTCCTGGATACTGCGCATGCGCAGTTCGCAAAAGTATGGAGGACCAGATAGGACATGATTTTTAGCTCAACTTTGGCGAAGCCAAATTTGAGCTTTTGTCATGGCCCGTCATCAGTACGTCAACAATTGGATACGGCTCGGGCTAGAGGTCATATTTATGAACCAATCTTTACGAAACTTCTTGGGTACCTTTCTTATGACCGTGTGACGAGAACGAGTGTTTTTGGGTGCGGTCCAAAATTCAAGATGGCTGCCAGCCTCCATTTTGTACCGACGATGCAGAAATCTGTTTTTTGTACAGAACTTCCATATGAAAGCTCTGATTTGAATAATTCTTTGTATGAATGTTTAGTACCATGGGATACATCACATATAATACAGGTTTTTTTCTCGTGCGTAAATTGTGCAAATTAGACTAATTTTGATGTTTTTTGGTGTTACTTTCAGCACTGTAAGTGCAAATACCAATATGGCTCGGGCTAGAGGCCGTATTTATGAACCGATCTTTACGAAACTTCTTGGGTACCTTTGGTATCACCGTGGGACGAGAACGAGTGTTTTTGGGTGCGGTCCAAAATTCAAGATGGCCGATGGCAGCCATTTTGTACAAAATTAGGTGCAAACAGATTTTTGCACAGAACTTCCATATGAAAGCGCTGATTTGAATAATTTTTTGTGTGAATGTTTAGTACCATGGGATACATCACATATAATACAGGTTTTTTTCTCGTGCAGAAATTATGCAAATTAGATAAACTTTGATTTTTTCAGTGCGAATTACACACAGTAAGTACACATGTCAATACGGCTCGGGCTGGAGTCTGTATTTATGAACTGATCTTCACAAAATGTCTTCGGTACCTTTGTTATCACCTTGGGACGAGAACGGGTGTTTCTGGGTGCGGTTTAAAATTCAAGATGGCTGCCAGTGGCCATTTTGTACCGAAATTAGGTCTAATCAGTTTTTTGTACACAACTTCTATACGGCTCAGACTAGAGGCCATATTTATGAACCAATCTTTACGAAACTTCTTGGGTACCTTTGTTATCACCGTGGAATGAGAATGAGTGTTTTTGGGTGTGGTCAGAAATTCAAGATGGCCACCAGCAGCCATTTTGTACCAAAATTAGTGCAATCAGTCTTTTGTACAGAACTTCTGTATGAAAGTTCTGATTTGAATAAATTTTTGAATGAATGTTTAGTAACATGGAATACATCACATATTGTAAGGGGTTTTTTTTCGTGCAGAAATTATGCAAATTAGATGAACTTTGATTTATTCAGTGCTACTTGCACAATGTAAGCACACATGTCAATACAGCTCAGGGTAGAGGCTGTATTTTATGAACCGATCTTCACAAAACTTGTTGGGTACCTTTGTTAATGCCTTGGGATGTGAATGAGTGTTTCTGGGTGCGGTCCAAAATTCAAGATGGCTGCCAGTGGCCATTTTGTACCGAAATTAGGTCCAATCAGTTTTTTGTCACAAGTTCTATACAGCTCGTATTTATGAACTGATCTTCACAAAACTTCTTGGGTACCTTTGTTTTCACCTTGGGACAGGAACGAGTATGTTTTGGGGTGCCTTTGTTATCACAGTGCCATGAGAACAAATATTTTGGGGTTCAGTCAGACAAAGATTTCTTTTCTAGTTTAGCATCTGACTGTCCCCCACCTTTACAATACTTTACCTATACATTTGTTACAGGCTACGGTCAGTATTTATGTACAGACCGTTACAATACTTTATATGTACCTTTGTTATCAGGTCTTTACCTAGATGTTTGTCATTGCTGTGTCACATACTACACATGTATATGTCTTTGTCTTGACAAGTTGAGCTACAGTGTCATTGACACTTTCATTTTGGTTTTGCATGCAAATTTGGGGGATTGGGGGGGCAAAATTTGTGTTTGGCCCTGGATTAATTTTTGAGTTAGCACCAGCTAGTCTGGGCCATTGGTGAGTATAAAAAATACACAAATTACTTTGAATTTATAATTTTTATTTTATTTTGAATCAAATTTTGAAACTCGTGAAATTTAGGCCTTTGTAACCCAACACGGAAATAACCGATCTGATACGAGCATTAACAACCATTAATCAATCCGTATATTTCTGTGATCAAAATTGCTGCGCCCACTGACAACGTGTTTATGTTGTTAACATCAAGAAAAACAATACACAAACTTGAAAGTTTGATCTGCTAAGTTGAGTGATTGTGCAATACCGACAACAAATTAAAGTGAAAGGAAATGGGGAAATGTTTGTTTTCAGAAATGTGGTTGGAAAATCCCCAAAACACACTGGATTAGCAGGAACTCGAAATTCAAAACAAAGTCAGAGGCAAAATGTCTTGTTTATGACAAGTCTTTTGACGTCTCAGATACACTGTAAGTGGCATTAACAAGACATTAGGCCTCCAGAAAACATACTATTTTGGATCGAAACGCTCAAAAAAACCCAAAGCAAAACCAAAAAAAACCACAGCACAGCCAACAGTAACTGTTGTTGATTGACTTGTTACTAAAGAATTTTAATAGTTTTGTTACATTAATTGTGGTAATTGGTGGTAAAACTCAAGAGAACTGGCAGTGAGATTAAACTCCAACACATTGCATGTGCAGGTATTTGTTTTGTAAGATACATTTTTAGCTCACCAACTTTAGTTGTGTGAGCTTATGGCATGGCTCGATCAGTTGGCGTCGGCATCAGCATACGTGTCCAATAACGTTAAAGCTTCTGTTTAGGTCACTTACTCGCCCTATTTCCATATCATGGCCTTTATAATGCTGCTATATGATGATTATTATCATTCTACCATGATTTAACCCCTCGTACCCTGCATTTTAAACATTTTTCTCGCAATTTTTAGTTGCGTTTAGTTTTCTGTTTAGCTCAGAATTTCATGTTTAACTAAGTGTTTAGGTCAGCTGCTGTGCTCCTTCTCTTCCCATGGCACTTATATTCATCATACATGTTCCTCGGTATCATTGTTCCATGATTAACCCCTCATACCCTGCATTTTAAACATTTTTCTTGACATTTTTAGTTGCGTTTAGTTTTCTGTTTAGCTCAGAATTTCATGTTTAACTTAGTGATTAGGTCAGCTGCTGTGCTCCTTCTCTTCCCATGTCACTTATATTCATCATACGTGCTCCTCGGTATCATTGTTCCATGATTAACCCCTCATACCCTGCATTTTAAAATTTTTCTTGACATTTTTAGTTACGTTTAGTTTTTCTGTTTAGCTCGGAATTTCATGTTTAACTTAGAGTTTAGGTCAGCTGCTGTGCTCCTTCTCTTCCCATGGCACTTATATTCATCATACATGTTCCTCAGTATCATTGTTTCATGATTAACCCTCCATACTCTGCATTTTAAACATTTTTCTTGACATTTTTAGTTGCGTTTAGTTTTCTGTTTAGCTCAGAATTTCATGTTTAACTAAGTGTTTATGTCAGTTTCTGTGTTTTACTTTTAAGAGGTTGTGTTTAGGTCAGCTTTGTCGCATGTTATGAGCCTGTTTGATACAGTTCTTGAGTTTGCCAAAGTTACTATCAAAGAGGAATGTTGGTGAGCTATAGGGCATTGGCGTCCTTCTTGTTGATTTATCTGGTCACCCAAGAAGTTACAAAAAACTGCGATGACTGCGAAGGGTATGGAAAAAATAGAGGAGGGTCTGGAAAAAGTATGGAATTTTTTTTCTTGTTTAGTGTGGGAACCCTTACTATGGTAGCCCAAGTTTTAACTTAGTGGAATAATCTTTAAAAATCTTCTTCTTCAGATCCACCAGTCAGAATCTTTCGATATTTGGTATTCAGCATCCTTAAGGAGGTCAAATCTAAGTTTGTTCAAATCAAATCCCTGGGTTAATATTTGGGCTCCCTATTGGAGCCTGAATTTTGACTTAGTCCAATATGAGGAATAACCTTCAAAAATCTACATCTTGAGATACAATCAGAATCTTTTGATATTTGGTATACAACATCCTTCAAGTTTGTTCAAGTTAAGTCCCTAGTTTGATATTGGGACTGCCTAGTTTTCCATTTCTGAAAATCTGGGTACTATTTCCATGGTAGCGTCCCAATACTAGGAAACAATCATCTGGCATGGACAGCAGAGTTATAAATAAGCTATAGATGGTAATTAAATTCTTCTTTAAACAACTTTGGTCAGGTGAACACCTCTGGCTCCATGGGGCCTCTTGTGTTGATAATATCATGAATGGGTTTGTGCACAGCCATATCCAAGTATTTCTTCAAGAGCTTTTGCCCTTGTTGTAATTAGAACTTCTTGTCATCTCATTCCATTTAAAAAAAAACTGTTCCAAGATTTTTTTTTTGTAATTTATTAGATATCAGTTTGGTGATAATCTCATGGAGGGGATTGTGAACTAGCAGTATCCAAGTATTTCTTTGAGAGTTATTGCCCTTCTTAGACTTGAGTGGTGGTAGATTGACCATCCCATGGCATTGCACTTGTTTTGTTTTTTATTTCAGGGAGAAAATATCCTTCTTACCCTCACAATTCTACTGGATTTGATTCATTTTCAACACAACCAAATTATGTGTCAGCTGGTTATAATCAAACATCTTATTCGCAGGAGTATAATAATTATGGGTAAGTAGAGTGGATACGTGGTAATTGAATAGTCACTTTGCCAATGAGAATTATTATGCCTCGCGTCTGTGACATCAGCCGTGATTGGTTAATATGACACCTTCTAAAAGTCATAGTACTGGAGTTTTTGGACAAAACACGGGTACCATCGGAACCTTCTTCCCTGGAGACATGACAGCAAAGAAAATGTAATCTCCACTTCCTTTGATCAGCGCCGATTACGCATGTTCTGATTGGAATTTCTCAACACCAAACGCTGGCGCCATGTCTGTTTAACTTTTTTCGTCATCGATAGACACAAACTTACCAACAAATATGTCATCTTCAGTCGGTGTGTTTTCAATTTTAACTGCAAACAATAAATTCAAAAGAATCAGAAATATTAAAAACTCACGTGTTGTTCACCACTTTAGTGAATCATGAATGTGACTTCAATCAATTATATTTCCACAAGTTTAGTATTAGTATTATTCCTCGACCTCACTGAGTCTCTGCCTCAAGTTCAAAATAAATTGTTTTGTTCCACTTAATTCTGACAACTGTCGTCCAAGAAACATGAATTTATATTCCATTATACCACTTATCACACAAACATTAATACTGAATTTTGACATGAACAGTCATCATGATGCAGTTGTAAACACTAAAATTTGCTGATATAGAACTCCCAAAACGACGGCACTTGTAACAAGTCATTTTCAAATTTGGTGATCTGGAAACTCCTAAAGAGATGTCATTCATTCGAAGTGATGTCACTAAAAGCATGTTTCTTGATTCAACTACATTGTTACAAGATTGATGGCATGTTGCAGTTAACACTTAACAATGAAAGCTATTTTTTGTTAGGCATAATAAAATAATCAGAACGTTTCTTTTCATGTTCTATCGGTTGATAGTACCTGAGTTTGTATGATTTCTGAAATAAAACCTTCAGCAGCTTCACTGCTTCAGATTTTATTTCAGAAATCACACAAACTCAGGTACTATCGAACATGAAAAGAAACGTTCTAATATTATATTATTATTCACTTAACAGGAGTATTCAGTTAAATGGGATTTGGTAACTTTCCTGCATTCCAGAGATAATCTGAGCATCTATTATATCATGTTTCACTGAGCTCATGTCGCTCTGTCAAATAAGTTGGAGTAGATTAAATGCTTCTTATGGATGTACTGAGGCAAAAAAGATCTATAAACAAGGCACATTTTGTAATGAAAGTATGGTGAATGGTTATGCATTTTTAAGTTATATTCAGCCAATGGGGTTATTCAAATAAGAGATACCCTATTAAGTGGGCTCCTTGTTTTATAATTATTTAGCGTGTTAAGTTACAACATTTTGCTTCCAGAGGGAACCTCTGGAAGTAACGAAGTGTTTATTTACTGTGGTAGATAAGTCCTGTTTCCCTGTTATATTATGACCCACTGAGCAACAACTCTGGATGTAGTCTTCTATGGTGGGCAGCCTAAATGTAATTGTCTAAATTTGAATTTATACTTGTTTAGTGGCCACAGTATGGATACAGATGCAGAAAGTGTTTGTAAACCCCAATAAATGTGAGAGTTTAGCATTGGGGTGCTACATTTTTGTTACCTGCAAATTATGTTAAAGGGAAGTGAAGCAGTGCCTGTTCACTGCAGTAAACGAGCTCTGTTTAACTGGTAAAATAGGACCCAGTCATCAATGCTTGGAAAGGTGCAAACCCTCTCTAAAATGGGCAACATGGCTAATTTGCGCTCACCCCTGGTCTTGAGTTGATACTCATGTTGTGGTCATGATTAGCCATTGTGCAATTAATATGTGACCTTAAACACCAATAAATAAATAATAAATAATTATGTTAAACCTTTTCCCAACCCGAATTGCAGATGACTCTTCTTGAATAAGTACAAATTTTCATTTTTTTTTATCTCAAAAACTTAGAGAATATGCCCTCTCAATGGAACGAACATGCTGAAGCCATTTTAATAAGGATCATAAGCTATGTTTCTGAGACAAAAAAAATTAGAAAATAATATTTGAATGGATATTTTTGTGAAAAGTGCTGAACAATTGTGGCCGTTGCCTTAAGTAAAAGGTTGAGGGGGTAATTTATATTGTGTTTGCCTTCAGTTGGTTGCCTAATTTACAAAGTTTTCTTGCTAGTGAAGATTTGATACTTCATTGGAATTCAAAATTCAATATTCTTACTTTTTTTTCCAGAAATTATTACAGTGGTGATATGGCGCAGACAGGCTCATCACAGCCTACAGATCTTTATAATCCTTTAGCAGCATCAGGTTTGTTTCTATTTATTTGATAAGCATACTGAGCAGCATCACAACTTACTTCTGGACAACATTTTGAGATGAGACGAACACTAATTCTGCTCACCATGCAAATTTTAATATAACAAGAAAGTGAATTTTGGATAGTGTCGTACATCATTTTTGAATCAACATAGGTCATTAGCATCCCCACCAGAGATCAAGCAACTTGGGCGAAGAAGTTTTAGATTGCCAACTTCGCCCTGCCTTCAATAAAAAGTTACTCTGAAGTCACCTTGTGAAAATTCAGAGTACCTTGAAATTAAGCGACTTAACACAGAAAAATAGAAACTACCCAAAGGTGTTTTATTGGAAGTATTAAATGACATTGGAACTAATATTTTTATACAACCAGACTAGCTGCTGCAAACTCGATATTATCAAGGGCCAAACACAAATTTTGCATACAAAACCTAAAATTAAAAGTCCTATCTGGCCCTCCATACTTTTTTACTCTCTGTGCATGTGCATTGGTTAGAAAGAGACCGGAATTGGTGCCAGCATCATTCTTTGTTTCGCCCTAAAGTCAGCAACAATGAACTGACATCTGTGTTTTAAAATCTCCTTTTTTGAGGATGCCGGACACAAATCAATGGTAAAATTGGTGGACCCAAGGCTGGAAATGGATCATGGAAGTGAACAACGGTGGTTAGAAGCATTCAGGACTTAATTTTATAATAATTATAAAAATTATTTCATGTTTCCCAATTTCGGGACATACGCCTGACGTCATCATTTTTGCTAATGATTTATCCATTGTTTGTTAAGTGTTCCTTCCCTATCTTTCCTTGAAGCCCTCCTGTTAAACTCCCAAGCTTTTTGGCTTATTTTTATCGAAATTTTTTATTAAATTTCTTGGGAGTTTAACGTGTATTACAGAATGTTTATTCTGTTTATCTCCATGGTTACGTCCTAACCCTAGGGGTGTTGGGTCCTTTGGGTCATGCATCTTCTATCCGATGTATGGTATTTTCTTCATTTGAAGATCTTGCTTTACATCCGGTAACTTTAAAATCTGTTACTGACTTTGGGCCTTTTTGTTCTGTGCCTGATGTCTTGGTTCCAGTTTTTTCCTTGACGTTCACATTGGCAACATCCTTAAATATATGTAGTATTTAGTTATTATTACTGTAGGATTATTGTAATATACATGTTTTAATATTCGGGTAGTGTAGCAATAATTTTTGGAATTTTGTCCACACTTAGGCTGTATCGGGAATTACCCTTCCCTTTGGGAACTTGGGCTTTTGTCAAAAAATTTTCGAAAGATTTTTTTAATTTAATTTTTCGATTTTGATTGTTGATTACTATGTATCTTTATCATATATTTATTGTGGAGTTTGTGGGAGTTCGATCGACTTGGTTTTGATTAATTATGAAAGCTTGTTGCTCAAAATGCAAGGCGAGGAAGTCTTCCGCAGATTTACATGCATGTTGCCTTGCCTGTAGTCTATGTACTCCTACAAATTCTTGTCCCACATGTGTTGATTGGGATGACAAACGCTGGACGCGGGTGTCACGGTATGTTGTTAGCAGTGAGAGGCCAATGCCTGTACTCTCGCCGCAGGGTCAATCAAGTTTTTCAGTTTCTTTTTCAGAGGAACAAGAACATGGTGATGGTTATGTGACACCTACCAAAAGTGTGCTACCTTTGTCGCGCTCTGATGAGCAAACAGAGCTAGCTGCTAAGATGCTCTTGAATATTAGGCAAGGGATAAAGCCACTGGGCGGTGGTTTTAATCCTTTGCCAGCAGCTAGGTCAACCGGTGAAGCGGTTACTCCATCCATGGGAGCCACGACACCAGGTATGTCCATTGCGGTCGAAGGAAGTGTAGTAGGTAGAGTGAGCACCTTAAAAACAAAACAAGCTCACCCAGCGTCGTAACTAGAGAAGAAGCCTGCAAGTTTTTTGTCGGGAGGCTTGGCGAGGTCTGAAAGCTCCGCGAGCGGGAGAGGTCCTTCGCTATCCCAGCAACATCTGGGGCCAGATGTTGTTATGAAAAACTTGTGTGGGCCAGAGCATACGTCCACACGTGCTGTTCGGGACGCTCCGTCTAGACTGCAGCCAGCCTTGGCTACAGTCACGGCTTATTCTGCTACGATCATAATGCACACGACGACCACATCCTAGATACCCAACTTCGGATATCCAGCCTGCTTCGCAAAGAAGAAACCACTCTTCGCCCATGAAGTCGTACCATTCGGTAGCTAAGGAGACGAGGCCTCGATCATCGGGACGTTCGGAGAAGAGATCCATCTCCGGAATGCCGTCCCAGGAGCAGCAAGCGGCTAAGAAACAGAAAACCGCTGCTCCTCAGGCCTCAATGACGGACTTGCTGTCGCAGATTGCGCAGCTGATCGCAGCATCCCAGCAAGTACAGGTGCAACCTCCCGCAGACTCGGAACCTGAGCTGTCGGATGGTGCTGGGTCAGTCCAGTCATCTGTTCACGCTGATGTAATGGACCGAGATTCACAACTGATTCTCTCGGATGGTGAAAAGGATAATGAAGAGGATTACCCTTCCGTTTTGGAACAACACATGGTTTGCGATGGATTTCATCCAGCAATACTACCCTGAATTTGTTCCACCAAATTAGCATGCTGCGACAACAAGAGAGAAACCGCTGGCATCTCTAGACGCAGACTTTATACGGAGGTAGGAAGAAGTTCTTTCTTTCTCGGTTCAGTCTTGGCAGGTGTCGCAGTCCTTCGGCCATGTAGATGACGCCATATTTAACCTCTCGAGTGCGAGGAAAAAGGGCGGTTTCTTGTCAACATCTTCCATAAATATACCATTCCTTGGACCATGTTCATTTAAAACGGTTGGACAGAGAGCTCCACTGCATTTGGATGAGCAGGCCCGGGATTTAGATATATCCTTACCTGCATCATTCAGTATTTGCTCAGATGTAATGGAAACTGCAATTTCATGAAATAGAATTTGGAATCTTTAGAATTTGGACACAATGTACTATGCAGATCACCTTACTAGAGCTATGGGGTAACGTCTCAACGGGTAGGAATTTGAGGATGTGCGTACCTCTCTTAAAGTTCTTTCCAGGGCAATCATGTATACCACGTATAACTCCGCCCTGACAGTGGCTAATCTGGAGCTAATTAGATGCGATGCTGCCCTTGCGTCATCATCACTTATAGATGACAAGGTGAAAAGTTCTCTCCAGGTCGCTCCAGTCTCCGGACATACTATTTTTGACTAGAAGCTTTTGTTAGTATACGAACAAGCTACTAAGAAAGCGTCCAGTGCTCTGCCATTGAAGTCGGCGTCTCAACTACCTGCTTCAGCAGACCGGAGTAAAGAAGGACGTTCCAAATCTGAAACATCAAAAGGGAACTCCTCGCGAGGGTACAAGAAACCCTCATACAATTACTCCAGAGGTCGTCAATATAGCAACTCTGGAAAGGTGCGTAAGTCTGATGAGGACTATCGGTCAGACGCACCTAAGCCGACGGGGAGAGGATCTTCGCGGGGAGGACATAGTTTCTCCTCCCGTAAGCCTTGCAAGTCCTACAGGTGATGTTCGAGACCTCTATTGCTTGCCAGTTGGTGGAAGATTATCAAACTGCACGAGAAACTGGATAGCAATCACAGAAGATCAGTGGGTGAGAAGTGTAGTCTCAGATGGCTTACAGCTATCATTCCAAGCAAAACCCCCACTGACGAGATGTCCGCGTTGGACAAATCTTCTGTCGGTTTCTTTCAAAAGAGAGTCTCTCCTAGCAGAGGTACAGGCTCTCTTTTTTTCGGGGGTATATAGTGGAGGTCTCCGTCCGTCCGTACGAACATTTTGTATTATAACTCGAACATCAGTTGTCAGATTTTAATGTTCTCTGGTATGGTGATAGGGCAGCTTGGGGGAACGGATGCCCTTGTACCTAGGGTTTCTTCCGACAAATCTTACAGGAGTTTTGTCCCTTATTTACTTTTTCCGTCCATCCGTCCATACGAACATTTTGTGTTATAACTCGAACATCAGTTGTCAGATTTTAATGTTCTTTGGTATGGTGATAGGGCAGCTTGGGGGAATAGATACCCTTGTACCTAGGGTTTCGTCCGACAAATCTTACAGGAGTTATGTCCCTTATTTACTTTGAAAATTGATGATTTTTTGGTTTACTACCAATTAAAATTGTTTGGCTGAACCGATGAGTTTCAAATTTTATATGCTGATTACTTATGTCAAAGTACAGGTCGGTTTCAATAATAATTTTATTGGCACTTTGCCATTCCTTACTGTTGTTCTGCAATGTAGTGTTGTTCTGCAATGTAGCAGCAGTGAGGCTGTTGTCTGTTGTTACAAAACATATGAACAAAATAATTATAACTAATAATAAATAACTAATAATAATATTATTGGCACTTCTCCAATATACTTTTTTCAGATGGCTTGAATCCACCTTCGGGGGCATTAGCACACGCGTTAGCATTGCTCTTTTTAACGGAAGCAATAGAAGTTGTCGAGAATCAAAATTCTCAGGGTTTTTACAGTCACCTGTTCCTCGTACCGAAGCCAGACTGTTCGTTCCGACCGGTAATAAACTTGAGCTGGATAAACAAGCTTATCGTGGCTCCAAAGTTCTATATGGAGACCATTCGGTCGTTTCGAGTGAACGACAATGCAGCAAGCATAGATCTAAAGGATGCTTACTTTCATGTCTTGGAACATCTGGCATTCAGAAAGTACCTGCAGTTCGCTGTACAAGTGAAGGTTTATCAGTTCAGAGCAATGTGCTTTTCCCTGGGCATTCACTAGAATAATGAACTTTGTAATGTCATACTTCTGAGCTTATTCGTCTGCACTTATGTTGGCTTTCTTGGACAACATTCTGCAGAGATACGGCAACAGAATTATACTTCAGAACGATGTTCAGAGTCTGCTTCTATTACTCGAACATGCTGATTACTCATGTCAAAGTACAGGTCCGTTTCAATTTGAGGTTTGACTCTGCAATTTTTGATTCAGTTATCCCTCTTTTTCACATGGAAAAGATGCAAGACCAGTTCTACTTTTTCACTGGTTTGAGAATTTTTAACAAAGATATGTACTATTCCTATTTTTGCCTCTTTCAGTTATTATTCAATATGGCACCATTCTAGTCATCTGCAATTATTTTTATAACTTTTTCTCTATTACTGACTCCTTAGTGCTGTTCTGCAATGTAGCAGCAGTGAAGCTGTTGTCTGTTGTTACAAAACATATTAACAAAATATAAGTAATAATAATTTTATTGGCACTTTGCCATTCCTTACTGTTGTTCTGCAATGTAGTGTTGTTCTGCAGTGTAGCAGCAGTGTAGCTGTTGTCTGTTGTTACAAAACATATGAACAAAATAATTATAACTAATAATATTATTGGCACTTCGCCAACATACTTTTTGCAGATGGCTTGAATCCACCTTCGGGGGCATTAGCACACGCATTAGCGTTGCTCTTGTTAAAGGAAGCAATAGAAGTTGTCGAGAATCAAAATTCTCAGGGTTTTTACAGTCACCTGTTTCTCGGACCGAAGCCAGACTGCTCGTTCCGACCGGTAATAAACTTAAGCTGGATAAAAAAGCTTATCGTGGCTCCAAAGTTCTATATGGAGACCATTCGGTCGGTTCGAGTGAACGACTATGCAGCAAGCATAGATCTAAAGGACGCTTACTTTCATGTCTTGGAACATCTGGCATTCAGAAAGTACCTGCAGTTCGCCGTACAAGGGAAGGTTTATCAGTTCAGAGGAATGTGCTTTTCCCTGGGCATTCACTCGAATAATGAACTTTGTAATGTCATACTTCTGAGCTCATTCGTCTGCGCTAATGTTGGCTTTCTTGGACAACATTCTGCATAGATACGGCAACAGAATTATACTTCAGAACAATGTTCAGAGTCTGCTTCTATTACCAGGGTTCGCACACGGGTCTGGAATCCTGGAAAAGTTTTGGAAATTAGAAAATAATTTTCCATACCCTGGAAAAGTCTGGAAAACGGCACCTTTTTTGAGCTGGTTTGGAAAAAGTCTTGGAGAAAACTGAACACAGAAGAGATGTGTATGGAAAAGTTATGGAATCGATCATTTGTTTCGAAAATCCGAATATTGTTTCGAAAAAAAATGAAAATCTCGATGCGTCGTCGGAATTCATGAATGTCTGCTATTTGGCCGGTCTTTATTTGCATTTATGGGGACATTTTAGAAACACCGGCGGATGTACAGTATAAAGGCACTTTAGAAACACCGGCGGATGACCTCATTTTTTCAAATCTGTAAATATATCGCGAAACATGCCTGGTAATTGTATCTTCAGAGAAAAGTGGCTATCGGAATCAAAGTTTTGTGGCTGGATACAAAAAGATGTTAATAAACTGAAAGCCAGATGCATTCCACATGCGAAATCGATTTACATTGCCAATGTGGGAGAAGCTGCACTTGTCAGTTACTCGAACGAAAAAAAAACATTTGGAGGCAACTGCATCCAAGAAAAACAGTGTTGCTACAATCGACTCTTTTATGAGCTATCAAATGAAAAAATCTGAATGCGCAAGCAATAATAATAGTGACGCATCCACGATAATATCTTCTGTTGTCAAGTCTGATGTTTTAAAAGCCGAAATTTTATGGACACTGGGTATGGAAAAGGTATGGAAAGTTTCTTGCCGGTGGTCTTGGAAATGTGTGGAAAGTCCTTGAAAACTTTTGGAAAAGTTATGGACTTTTTCTCCCTTAGAAGTGTATGAACCCTGATTACTTAAACATCTCGGTTTCATCGTAATCGAGAAAAAGTCGAATCTGGCTCCATCCAAGTTGTTCACTCACTTTTGAATGAGCTTCAAGACTCACAACAATCTGGTTCGTCTGCCGTTACCCAGAATGAAATTAGTCAGTTGTTATGCTCGCTTTTGTCTACACTCACACGCATTAACAGCGAGGGAATTCATGCGACTGATGGGGCTGTGCGAAGCGGCTGTGGATCATATTCCGATGGGCCTCCTGCGCACGCGTCCCCTCCAGATATTCTTTACTCAGAACTGGAGTGTGAGGACGCATTTGCTCGAAACCAGTATTGTTTTAACGGACCTAGTAAAACAAAAGTTTCAGATTTGGGCAGATCTTCAGTGGTTAACTCAGGGAGTTCCACTGCAACTGCCGGATCCGGCTTTCACGATTATGACGGATGCGAGTCAGACGGGCTGGGGCATGACCCTAAGTCCCGCAGACTTAAAGTGTCAGGGTCTTTGGGACTCTCGGTTCCTAGAGAAGCACATAAACATCAAAGAGATGATGTCAATGTGGATAGCACTTCAACATTGGATTCGCCAAATAGCGAACCTCCACGTTCAAATCCTGTCAGACTATTCAACAGTAGTTGCTTGCATCAGGAACCAAGGCGGCACTCTTTCGATTCCATTATGCGATTTACAGAGAGGATTCTCCTATACATCATGAATTATCATGTTTATCTCTCTGTCCATCATATACTTTGTTGTCTGAACGTACTAGCAGACTCGCTCTCTCGGAAAGGTTGTCTGTTACCATCGGAATGGATTCTCAACAAGCGAATATTCAGACAGATTTGCTACCAGTGGGATCGTCCCATGATAGATCTTTTTGCAACACACCTGAACAATCAGTTACCGACGTTCATGTCGCCATGCCCAGATCATTGAGCATATACAGTAAGCGCTCTGTCGATCTCATGAGACGGAATGATAGGATATGCATATCCTCCAACTCCATTGATTCAGCAGATTCTGTTAAAGATCAAACAGTCTCGTTGCAAAATTCTGCTAGTAGCACCTCTGTCATCACAGAAACCTTGGATCAATCTTCTCAGGTGTCTGTTATGGGATGTTACCCGGATGCTTCCTCCACGAGAGGACCTTCTTTATCAGGGGAAGTCACGCGCACTGCATCACAACCCGGAAGGTCTCAACCTTCACTTATTTCTGTTGTGCAGTCCTTCTTACACGGAAAACAGTTTACAGGACGCGCAGTGGTCGCAATTTCTAACTGTTGGAGGACCTCCTCTACGTTGAACTACACAGCGAAGTGGAGGGTTTTCTTCTGTTGGTGTAAGGATCAGTCGATAGTCGTATACGATCCATCCATACCAAATATTGTTTGATTTCTTGGTCTACTTGTTTGACGATCTCAAACTGCAGCCCGTCCCTATTAAGGACTATAGGTCTATGTTATCAGAAACTTATGCTCATCATGATAACTTGGCTATTGGATCAAATACTTCATTATCCAAGCTAGTTAGAAATTTCTCTTATCAATAGACCTAGAACCCTCAGATTAATTCCTAAGTGGATTTTTGCTTGGGTTCTGTTGAAGCTCAAAGAAGCTCTTTTTGAGCCGTTGGACGTTGTAGAGTTCAAATTCTTGACCTATAAAATGGCATTTCTCTTAGCCTTTGCATCTGCTAGAAGAGTCAGTGGACTTCATGCTTTATCTGTTGATGAATCTCACTACCGTAGTGTGGGTAATACCATTACCCTCACTACGGAAGTGGGATTTTTAGCTAAGAATCAGATTCCAGACAAGCGTCCGGAGCCTATTATCATTAAGGCTCTACCATCCTCCGATAACCATAGACCTTTGCTGTGTCCAGTCAGGGCTGTGCGCATTTATAAACGTCGATCAGATTTTGTTAGAAAAGGAAGAAAATGTTTCTTTTGTTCATTGATTCCTAACAGAAATGATATTTCTGTTCATTCCATCGCTAGATGGATTCAGTTGGCAATACGCATTGCCTATGAAAATCTATCTTTGGATCAACATTCTGTTAAAAAGATATCAGTGCACGAGGTTAGAGCACTGTCCACTTCTTGGGCTTTTTCTAACAGTATAACCATTAATGATCTCATGAAGGCTGCGTACTGGACACAACCCTCTTCATTTACCAAGTTTTACCTGAGAAATTTAGAGTTCATCTCCGGTGACCTTAGATCTTTGGGTCCTCTTTCTGTTGCTCAGAATGTTGTCCATTAATGGTTACATCTATAGGTATTTAGGCTGTCTGTTCCAGCATTGACGCTGTTCTGCTGCCCTCTTCGTTCTGAGGATATTTACCTCAGAACATGGGGAAGGGGGGGGGGGGGGATGGTTTTTTCCCTTATGATCATCTGGCTTTATCAAGGGAAGACCTCCTCCGGTGTCAGTAGTCCTGAGTTGGTGCTGGGATGGTTTTAATGTGTAGCTCGGTGTGAAGCAATAACTATGTTTTATTTATGTACGGTTTTTAAAGTGTAGCTCACTGTGAAGCATTTGTATATGTCACGTGTCAAACGGGCGTTAATATACAATCCCCGGACACTTATAAATGAGTATAAAGAGTCTCATTCTCTGGATCTTTATATATTGGTTTTCCTTCACCGAATTCTCATAATGGGTTATTCTGGAATTAAATGGAGAATTATATATTATGTAATACTCAATTACATTGCCTTTCTCTTTTCTCGTAAAGGAGAAAGATGTATATAAGTCTATCTTCTCCTATTCTCCTGTAGGAGCTATCCTTTATGAAGTGATTGAGTAATTGGATTTTCCTTTATGTCCTAGGCCCTCCAGCCTTTTTATGATTCACCTAGTCTGGGCCATTGGTTGTTGTATAAAAATATTATAAATTTTAAGTAATTTGTATATTTTTTTTACTTGCCAATGGCCCAGACGGGTATGGCCCTCCCACGAGTGGGCACTCATACCTCCCCGCTGTTTATAACATTTAACAGGCAATCTGTAGAAAGAATGATGGTTGGCGCCAATTTCGGTACCTTCCTGGATACTGCGCATGTGCAGATCTCAAAAGTATGGAGGACCAGATAGGACTTAATATTTTTATACTGTACCAATGACCCAGACATAGCTGGTGCTAACTCTTAAAATATAGGGCCAAACACAAATTTTGCCCCCCAATCCCCAAAATTTGCATCTAAAACCAAAGAAAACATGTCCTGAAAGGCCCTCCACACTTCGCCTCTACTGCGCATGCGCAGTGTCAAGGACGTTCCGAAATTGGCGCCATTAATCATTCTAAGTTTGGCCCTTCATCAGTTAACATCTGACTGATCTTTGTGCTTGTAAATCTCAGTTTAAATGATGCCAGACACATAAATATTAGTGAAATGGTGATTCAAAGGAGGATAGAGAAGGAGGAGAGGAAAAAAATGTGTGACAGAATATTATCAGGGCTGTAACTTAAAATTTTTTAATGAAATTATGTTAAGTTACCTATTTTTGAGGCAGCAGCCATTTTGTTGTCATTCTGATTATTTAGTTACACTGTTTTTTAAGTGTTTTCCTCTCTCCCTGTCCTTTAAGTCCCCCCCTTGCTATTCTCCCATGCTTTTGGCATAGTTTTTGTAATTATTATTACTAAATTTTCTTGGGAGTTTTAGCTGAATAACAGAATTAATTCTGTTCTTTTGCCCATGTTTACGTCTTCACCTACGGGTGGTTAGGCGGTGTGTTATGCATCTACCATCTGATGTTCTGCAGTTTCTTCCCTGGAAGTCTCTGTTTTGCATCAGATAGTGTATTTTTGGTAACTGATTTCGGGCCTGGGTGCCTGGAGTCTTATTTTAGTGTTTTTACACTCATTGTTTACATTTACAACAGCCCTCTGTGTGAGGGGGGGATTTCTGGAAAATAATATCTTGATGTTATTTTAACCATAACTAGATACATTATTATTGTTCGAAAGTGTTGAATAAATTGTTTAAAATATTTTTAAAATTTTTGTCCACACTTAGGCTTGGGATCCATTGGGGCTCAACGTTACTGTTCAGAAACTTGGGCTGTTCTGAAAAAATATTTTTTCAAAATATTTTGATTTCAATTATTTTTTCTATATTAATGGATCATATTATTATTATGTATTTTGATTGCCAGGGGTTAGTGCGAGTACCAGGACTTGTTTTCTTTTCACATTGAAAGGATATTGATCAATTGTAATAAGAGGAAGTCTTCCTCTGACTTTATAATCATTCTATATGTGGTCAGTGTACTCGCATTAACTCCTGTTCTGTATCGTATGATTTCGATGACAATATGGGAAGCGTATGTCACGGTATGTTATTGGGGAATTGGACACTCCAGTCCTTTCCCTGCAGGGTCACTCTACTTTATCAATTTCTATTTCAGATGATCAAGATTAGGGTGATGTATCTGTGATGTCTTCCAACAGTGTGCCTCTGTCGTCACAATTAATGTAGGGCTAGCGGAAAAGTGCTCATGTAAATACGCCAATTGCCTAAGAGGACCCTAGTAGGTTCGACGGCCTTTGACGTCCGCTAGCTCGCCCGGTGTAGCGTCCATTCACCGAATGGTTCGGCAGCCGGGTTCGTCCGTTGCGGTCTAGAAGGAATTTTGGGGTGATGCGAGCACTATAAATCAACCTAATGCACACCCAGTGACGGCGGATCGGAGGGAGAACGGAGGAAGCCTTTTAGTCCGGTTCATAGCTCGTTCTGGTCCATCCGGACGGCGAGCGAGAGAGGCCCCTCTCTCATACAACAACATCTGGCCCCAGATGTTGTGGTACAAAATGTTTCGCATTCGGAGCATACGTCCGTCGCTCGGGACACTCCGACATATAGTCAGTCCGGAGAAGACTGTCAATAAGGCTTCCTTATTCTCATGGTAGCGCACACGACCGCTCTTGGCTACGTGACCACGGATATCCAGTCAGCTTCGCCAGTCAGAGAATCATCGGCGACCAGGTCACACCATCCGGTAGCCAGGGACACGAGGCCTGCAGACTCCGGATGTTCGCATAGGAAGTGTGCGGGAGTCAACGTACACGGAGCTTCCGGCGGCAATGCATCGTAAGACCGCTACTGCACAGGCCTCGGGAATGGACGTGCTTTCCTAAATAGCACAGTTTATCGCAGCATCAACTGAATCTGTCGCATATTTTTTATCCGACGATGCTGGGTCGGGACGCTCCGCGGAAGCGGGTACGGACGTCCGAATATTTCATCCGGTCCGACGGGATACCGAAAGGGATTTGGAGGATTTCGAGCTTTCCCTTTCGGAACTACATATGCTGTTGTGTATGTCATCTGACTTGGTCTTCTACAGCTTCTTTCGTCGGACCAGATTGCTGCGATGCCGGATAAGAAACTGATAGCGTCGGTGGACTTAGAAATTTTTGGTTCGGTTCAGGGACATCGTCCCTCAGTTCCGACATAGTCCAATAATGTCACACAAACTTTCGAATTATTGAACGACGCTATATATATTATTATTATATGCTTGCTATAACCAAGCATTTCTGGTTTCTTGTTCGCAAAGTTACGGAGATGTCTTTCAAAAGTGTGCCTCTGTCGTCATAGTTAATGAAGAGCTAGCGGCAAAAAGTGCTCATGGAATATGTCTATCGCCTACAGAGTGACATTCGCTAGCTCACCCGGTATAGCGTGCATTCATCGAATGCTTCGGCTGCCGGGTTCGTCCGTTGCGGTCTAGGAAGGAGATTTGGGTGATGCGAGCACTTTAATTACTTTAGTACTCACCCAGTGACGGCAGATTGAGGACAGATCGGAGGAAGCCTGTTAGTCCGGTTCCTGGCTTGTCCAGTTCCGTCCGGGCTGTGAGCGAGAGAGGTCCCTCTCTCGTCCAACAACATAGGGGACCGCATGTTGTGGTTCTGATATTTTACATTCGGAGCATATGTCTGTCGGTCGGGACGCTCCGTTATATTCACAGTCTGAGAGACTGTCCATAATGCTTCCTCATCCTCACAGCAGGGCACACGACCGCACATTGGCTACGTGACCTCGAGTATCCGATCAGTTTCGTCATTCAGTGATTCCACGGCGAATAGGTCGCGCCATCCGGTAGCCAAGGGACATGAGGCCTATACACTCCGTTCGCTCGCATATTGGTAGTATGCACGGGGTAACGATCACGGAGCTTTCAGCGGCAATGCATTGTAGGACCGCTTCTCCTCAGGCCTCAGTGACGGACATGCTATCCGAGTTAGCACAGTTGTTTCGCAGCATCCCAGCAATTGACAGTTTCTTGGTCGATTCAGGAATTATCCGACGGCGCTGGGTCGGTGCGGTCCGCGGTTGCATCAGGTACGGACGTCCGAACGCTTTATAGGGTCCGACAGGATGGCGAAAGGGATTCGAAAGATTTCGAGTTTTCCCTTTTGTAGTATCGGAAGCTGCCATTCATATCTTCTGGCATTATCTTCCAGTGATTGTTATTTCGGACTACATTGCTGCGATGTTGGATAAGAGACTTATAGCGTCATTGGACTTGGAATTTTCGATCGGTTCGGGGTTATTGTCCCTGACTTACCGACGCAGTCCAATAATTTCATTACAACATGTGTTTTATTTTCGACGCTATATATGCATACAAGCCTGCTTCCAAGCATGATAGTTTAGTTTCTTGTCCGCGTTGCTCATTTCTGCCGTTTTATCATTTATACGAATAGTTTATTTTGGCAGTGCAGGGCATACCGAGAGTTCATATGCGTCTAGACGGTGTGGTTAAAGACTGGAAATATTCTTTTTCGCCTTCTATGTCTTTTCCAGCTTCAATGTTGGAAACGACAATGATGTCTAGTAGACTTAACTTAGACGCTTTATCATACGTGAGGCGTTATCATTACGTCTTCAAGAAAAGATTTACGGGATATTATTCTCAATGTAATTTCTTTTGAGGGCAGTAGTTTGTTCACGTATAACTCCGCCCTTCAGTGGCTGATTGGAGTTGGTTAGACGTGACGCAGCCCTAGCTACATCCACTCGCGTGGATAGTAAGGTTAAGAACTCTCTCAGAGTCGCTTCGTTCTCGGAGAAGCTTCTCTTCGACGGCAACTTTTCGGCAATCCATGAATTGCTAGATTTACACATTCTCTTGTCTATCTAGTGTTACAAGAGATTCAGACTGGGGCAAACATTCGGTGGTTGACTCAGAGAGTGCCACCGCAGTTGCTGTTATGACGGTTGCCAGTCAAACAGATTGGGATATAATACTGATCCCAACGGATTCGAAGTGCCAGGGTCTTTGGGTTCCGCAGTCTCTTAGCAACCAATTTTCTTCCGCGGAATAATGTTTTTTAGGCTTGCTTTATGTCATTGCATGAACATTATTCAGAAACGCATGCCCAAATCCTGTCCGTTAATTCGACAGTAGTGGCGTATCTCCGGAACCAGGGAGGCACTCTTTCGTTTCCGTTATTCAATTTAATGGAAAGAATCCGTCTGTTGGTTATAGTACACCAAGTTCTGTTTTGGTCCGTCATATTCCGGGTCGTCTGATTGTTTTACCGGACTCCCGTTCACTTAGGGGTCCCTTGTTGCTGTCAGAATGGACTCTCAACAAACAA
Source organism: Pictodentalium vernedei (assembly GCA_031216915.1). Classification (NCBI taxonomy): domain Eukaryota; kingdom Metazoa; phylum Mollusca; class Scaphopoda; order Dentaliida; family Dentaliidae; genus Pictodentalium; species Pictodentalium vernedei. Next base: position 267,696,892 of record CM062297.1, read on the forward strand.
GTATTCAATCAGATTTGCTATCTATGGGAGCGCCCAATGATGATTTATTTACGACACAGCTTGCTAATCAATTGCAGACGTATGTGTTGGCTTGTCCAGATCTCTGAGCTAATGTTGTTAACGCTCTATTGATCTATAGGACGGAATGATAGGATACGTGTATCCTCCGGCGCTGTTGTTTCAGCAGGTATTGCTACGATAAACAACCACAATACATTTCTGTTGATAGCATCTCTATCTTCACAGAGATCATGGGTAATTTACTCTCTTGTCTACTGTGGGACTTAACGTGAAATCTTTTTTCACTGGGTAAATCGTGTCATATTTATCACAACCCGCAAGGTCGCAACCTTCATGTATTCCGTTGTGTGGTCCGTATTGCATTGTAAGCATTGTACTGGACGAGCTTTGGACGTGATTTCTTACTATAGGAGATCCTCTTCTTCGCTATTCTATGCAGCTAAAGTGGAGGCTCTTCCGTCGTTGGTGTAGGGATCATTATGTTCATATTGTTGATCCCTCCATACTACTCATTGCAATTTTTTAGTATACTTGTTTCACAAGATCTACTGCAGCCTGTTATTATTAAGGTTATAGGTTTATGTTACCTCATACCTATGCACTCTAGGATAGTTTACAATTGAGTCTTATGTCTCTTTATCTAAGTCAGTTAGTAACTTTTTGATAAATAGACTTAGAATCTTTAGATTAAATTCCGATATGGAATTTAACTTCGGTTCTTATTTAGCTAAGTTATCATTTGAGCCTCTGGAAACAGTAGTTTTCAAATTCTGACCTTTTAGACAGTAATTCTGTTGGTTTCTCTTTTACTGAAGAGTCAGTGAGTTTCATGCACTATCGATGGATGATTTTCACTTTCGTAGTTTCGGAATCACTACTTCCGTTACTATTTAGGTTGGATTTTTGCATAAGAGTTAGGCTCCTAATATCCGGAACCTATTGTTATTAAGGTCCTTCCGTCTTCGTACGGGCATAGACCTTTACTCTTTCCGGGTAGAGTTTATGTATTTTTAAACAGATATCTGTTTATTACTATGGGCGTAAGCTTCTTCTGTTTTTGATGCCTAGTAGAAGGACGTTACGCTCCATTCTATTGCTAATGGATTCTATTAACTATCGGTACTGCTTATGGTATATCATTGACTTAGCAGTTGTGCTTAAGATTTCGGCTCATGAAGTAAGAGTTCTTCTACATCTTGGGCTTACATCATTGGTGTCGCTATTATAGATTTTTGAAGGCTGCTCATTGCGCTCAGCCATCCACATTCATGAATTTTATCTCAGAAATATCGAGTCCATTTCTGGAGGCCTCTATTGTTAGGTCTATTATCTACTGCTCAGAATGTCATTCACTTAACAGTTGCTACTATAGCTAGGTAGGCTGTCTGTTTCGGCAGTGTCTCCGTTCTGCTGCCCTCTTCGCTCTGGGCTATTTGACCCAGGGCAAGAAAAAGGGGAGGGGGGGGGGGGAGGGTGTTTCCTTGGGTCACCTGTTTTACTATGAAAACAAGGGGATACCTCCTCCGGAGTTAGTAATTCTGAGCTGTTATTGGGATGGTTGTTTAGTGAGAAGTTTATGTTTTTAAAATTCATTCAAGTCTTAGTTTTTAAAGTATAGCTTTTGAATATTGCATATGTCAACGGACATGATTATGCAATCCTCAGACACTTTTAGGAGTATAAGAGTCTCTATTCTCTAGACTTACTTTATTTATTGGCTTAATTTAAAAATTATTAGTATAAGGATTATATTGGATATTATTAGAGTACATGGATGTATGAAGCTCAATTTTGGAAGGTGTTGTATCTTTCCAATTTATCATAAATAAGAAAGATACATGTAAGGCCTATTACTTCTTTTTCCCCACAGGGGATGACTCTATTTTATATTATTGAGCGTATTCCATTTTGCTCTATGTCCTTGGCCCTCCAGCCTTTTTACTATTCAGCTATGTCTGGGTCATTGGTACAGTATAAAAATGTTAAAAAATTTATAGTAATTTCTATATTTTTTATACTTACCAATGACCCAGACGGGGATGGCCCTCCCAGGAGTTGGGAACTCTTGCCTCCCCGCTGAGTACATAGCGCTTACCAGGCACTGGTTATTAGAATGATTAATGGCGCCAATTTCGGAACGTCCTTGACACTGCGCATGCGCAGTAGAGGCGAAGTGTGGAGGGCCTTTCAGGACATGTTTTCTTTGGTTTTAGATGCAAATTTTGGGGATTGGGGGGCAAAATTTGTGTTTGGCCCTATATTTTAAGAGTTAGCACCAGCTATGTCTGGGTCATTGGTAAGTATAAAAAATATAGAAATTACTATAAATTTTTTAACTTTTTCGGTTTTGCATGCAAATTTGGGGGATTGGGAGGCAAAATTTGTGTTTGGCCCTGGATTAATTTTTGAGGTAGCACCAGCTAGTCTGGGCCATTGGTAAGTATAAAAAATATACAAATTACTTAACATGGCATAACTATAAAGAGCATCTGCAAATTTTTAGCTATTGAACCACTGAATGCAACCTGTTGCCAGTGGTTGTCCAAGAGCTGAAAATTTAGTAGTTCTTCTTGTATATTGTTCTTGCCCAAACTTTTCCCTGAATTCCATTCAATTTCCTGAAATCACTCTCAAGTTTCCTGCAAAAAAATTTCTGAAATTAACATGTCATGTCTTTGTTAGTATGGATTTTTTGTTTCCATGCAATAACTTGAGTTTCTTATCGTGTACAAAACTCATGATGTCATACACATATAGTAAGTAATTTACTGATGATTAGGATTGTGTTTTAGGTCAAAAGTCAGGGTCACTAGTACCATAAATAGAATTTTAATTTCCATCCAACAACATTAGTTTCCTTTTGCTTGCAAAAAGTCTGATGTGATATACTAATTGCCTTTCAGGTGTCGATAATTAGGATTGTGTTTTGGGGAGACAAAGATCAGGTTCTCTTTTCCATAAATAGAATTTTGGTTTCCTTGTACTAACTACAGTTTCCTCTTGCATGCAAAACTATAACTTCATACACACACATTGCTTTTTTGTCGATGATTGGTTTGTTGTGTTTGGGGGTTAATGGGCCAAAGGTCAAGGTCACTGTCACTATAAGTAGAATTTTGTTTTCCTTACAATAACTTTTGCATACAAAACTTCATATGGATTGCGTATAAGGTGTCGATTGGGATTGTGTCTGGGGTCACTAGGTAAAGAGCAACTTCACTGTCACTGTTCAAAACTCTATCTCAAAGCTCCATTTAATTTGAAAAAAATTAAGATATAGCTCTTTTTGGAAGGGTTTTATTGAATCCACTTTAGTTTGTTGGACAGAAAAGTGAAGTATAAATTCATGAACCCCAGCTGACTTTGTTTTTAGATCATCATCGCTTTTTAGCTCACTGAAGGGAGCTCAACTTATCACTTGCCGTCCGTCGTCGTGAACATTTTTCAAACGACTTCTCCTCTGAAACCACTAGTCCGATTTTCATGAAACTTCATGTTTGATAGTACCGTATGAATTATAGAAAAATTATTTAAAAAATCTTCTCCAGAACCAGTGGGCAGAATCTTTTGATATTTGATATGCAACATTGTGGGGTGGATCTGATTCAAGTTTGTTCAAATCGGCCCCCGGGTTCATATTTGGGCTCAGTATAGAAGCCCGAATTCGAACTTAGTGCATTTCAGGCAAATTTCTTAAAAAATCTTCTTCTCCAGATCCAGCAGGCAGAATCTTTTGATATTTGGTATGTAACATTGTGGGATGGATCTGATTCAAGTTTGTTCAAATCGGCCCCCTGGATTCATATTTGGGCTCACTATAAAAGCTCAAATTCAAACTTAGTGCATTTCTGGCAAATTTCTTAAAAAATCTTCTTCTCCAGATCCTAAGGCAGAATCTTTTGATATTTGGTATGCAACATTGTTGGGTGGATCTGATTCCAGTTTGTTCAAATCGGCCCCCTGGGTTCATATTTGGGGTCAGTATAGTGCATTTCAGGCAAATTTCATTAAAAATCTTCTCAAGATCCAGCAGGCAGAATCTTTTGGTATTTGGTTATGCAGCATGCTTAGGGGGGTGAGATTCAAGTTTGATCAAGCCAAGTCCCTGGATTCATATTTGGGCTCACTGTGGTAGCACGAATTATAACTTAGTTCAAAATGAGGAATTTTTTTTAAAAATCATCTTCAGATCCAGCAGTCGGCATGTTTTGATATTTGGTATGCAGCCGCCTTTGGGGGGAGGGGGGGGGGGGAGATTCAAATTTGTTCAAGCCATGTCCCTAGGTCCATATTTGGTCTCACTGTGGGAGCCCGAATGATAACTTAGTTCAAAATGAGGAATTTTCTTGAAAAATCTTCTTCAGATCCAGCAGTCGGAATGTTTTGATATTTGGTATGCAGCATCCTTAGGGGGTGAGATTCAAGTTTGTTCAAGCCATGTCCCTAGGTCCATATTTGGGCTCACTGTGAGAGCTTGAATTGTAATTTAGTTCGAAATGAGGAATTTTCTTAAAAAATCTTCTTCAGATCCAGCAGTCGGAATGTTTTTATATGTGGTGTGTAGCATCCTTGGGGTGGGGGGGGGGGGGGGGGATTCAAGTTTGTTAAAGCCAAGCCCCTGGGTCCATATTTGGGCTCACTGTGGAAGGCTCAGTATAGAAGCCCGAATTCGAACTTTGTGCATTTCAGGCAAATTTCTTAAAAAATCTTCTTCTCCAGATCCGGCAGGCAGAATCTTTTGATATTTGGTATGCAACATTGTGGGGTGGATCTGATTCAAGTTTGTTCAAATCGGCCCCCTGGATTCATATTTGGGCTCAGTATAGATGCCTGAATTCGAACTTAGTGCATTTCAGGCAAATTTCTTCAAAAATCTTCTTCTCAAGATCCAGCAGGCAGAATCTTTTGATATTGGGTATGCAGCATGCTTAGGGGTGTGAGATTCAAGTTTGTTCAAGCCAAGTCCCTGGGTTCATATTTGGGCTCACCGTGGTAGGCTGAATTAAAACTTAGTTTAAAATGAGGAAATTTCTTTAAAAATCTTCTTCAGATCCAGCAGATGAATGCTTTTGATATTTGGTATGCAACATCCTTCGGGAGGGGGGGGGGGGGGATTGGGGGTAAGATTCAAGTTTGTTCAAGCCATGGCCCTAGTTCCATGAAATTTGTCTCTCATGACTACATTCCTTTGTAGTGTTGATGAACCATGTCTAACTGAATGTGACCCCCAAATACTTCTTTGAACCACTTTGGCCGGTGAGCGATTAAGGCTCCTTGGGGCTTCTTGTTGGGTTTTCTTTTCAAATCAACTTGCCCAGCCTCCTAAGGATGGGGTGGGGGAAAAATCCACCAGAATTCTTAAAAAATCTTTTCTCTTGAACCAGAGGGTACAACGACTTGATATTTGGAATGGAGATTTCTTTTGAGGTGTAGAATCAAGTTTGTTCAAACGAAGTTCATGGATCAATATGTGCCTTTGTAATGGGAGGGGCAAGATTTTTGGCCCCGTCCAAAATTTCTATTTTCTGAACAGATGGTCCGATTTGAACCAAATTTGATTGTGGTATTATTGAGTCATAAGTACTTGATTCATGCAAAAAATGTTTGCCTATGTCACCGTGGGAACCCCAGGAGCTAAAAATAGAAGTAGTTTCAAATGCCCATATTTCCCTAACCACACAGAACAGTGAACTGTTATTTGGTATGAAGCATCCTTAGGACCAGTAGAATTGAGTGGTAAAAACAAAATCGCCATTGATTGTGTCAGAGTGTTTTATGAGAGGGGGGGGGGGGGCTGGGGAGAAGGGGGGAGGAGCATCCAAAAATGCTGAGTAAGCATATTTGCAAAAATTAAAAAAAAATTTCTCCACATCCACTGATCAGAATCTTTTGATATTTGGTATACAGCATCCATGGGGGGTCAGTTACAAGTGTGTTAAAATGAAGCTCCTCAGTTCACATTCGGGCTCAATACAGGAGCCCAAATTTTTAACTTTGGGAAGTATGGGGAATGATCTTTAAAAATCTTCTTCAGATCCACCAGTCAGAATGCTTTGATATTTGGTATGCAACATCTTTAGAGGTGTCAAATTCACGTTTGTTCAAATCGAGTGCCTGGGTTAATATATGGGCTCCCCATGGGAGCACGAATTTTAACTTTGTGCAATACGAGTGAATTTTTAGCTCACCTGAGCGAAGCTCAAGGGGAGCTTAACTACTCACTTTCTGTCCGTCGTCCGGCGTCCGTCGTCGTCCGTCCGGCGTTAACTTTACATTATCGACTTCTCCTCCTAAACCACTAGCCCAATTTTATTCAAATGTTGGCTAAATGTTTATTACCTAATGCCAATTCAGATTTGTTCAAATGAAGTTGCCCCTCCTCCTGGGTGGTGCCACACCCCCAAGGGGCACCAAAATCTTTGTAAATCTTCTTCTCATGAACCAGCAGTAGCAGAGACTTGATATTTGGTGTGCAGCTTCCTTTTGAGGTGTAGACTCAGATTTGTTCAAGAGAAGTTTGTGGGGCTATACTTGACGTTGTTATGAGAGGGGCAAAATTTTTTGCCCCGCCCAAAATTTCTATTTTCCAAACCGAGAGGCTGATTTGAACCAAATTTTATGTGAGGTCTTATTGGGTCATGAGTACTTGATTTATGCAAAAAAAAATTTTCCTGCAGCCCCATGGGAACCGCAGGAGCTAAAAATAGAAAAAATTTAAAACGCCCATATCTCCAAAACTGCACGGCACTGAGAATTTTTATTTGGTGTGCAGCTTCCTTAGGACCAACAGAAAGGATTGGTAAAAAAAAATTGCCATCGGTTTTATCATAGGGTACAGTTTCGGGACTTTGAAAAAGTGCTGAGTCAGCACTTTTTAACACTGTATGCAATGGGAAAAACATTAAAAAATCTTCTTCTCCAGATCCAGCAGGCAGAATCTTTTGATATTTGGTATGCAACATTGTAGGGTGGATCTGATTCAAGTTTGTTCAAATCGGCCCCCTGGGTTCATATTTGGGCTCAGTATAGGAGCCCGATTTCGAACTTAGTGCATTTCAGGCAAATTTCTTAAAAAATCTTCTTCTCCAGATCCAGCAGGCAGAATCTTTTGATATTTGGTATGCAACATTGTGGGGTGGATCTGATTCAAGTTTGTTCAAATCGGCCCCCTGGGTTTATACTTGGGTTCAGTATAGGAGCCCAAATTTGAACTTACTGCATTTCAGGCAAATTTCTTTGAAAATCTTCTTCTCCAGATCCAGCAGGCAGAATCTTTTGATATTTGGTATGCAACATTGTAGGGTGGATCTGATTCAAGTTTGTTCAAATCGGCTCCCTAGATTCATATTTGGGCTCACTATAGGAGCTCGAATTCGAATTTAGTGCATTTCAGGCAAATTTCTTCAAAAATCTTCTTCTCCAGATCCAGCAGGCAGAATCTTTTGATATTTGGTATGCAATGTTGTGGGGTAGATCTGATTCAAGTTTGTTCAAATCGGCCCCCTGGATACATATTTGGGCTTACTATAGAAGCCCGAATTCGAACTTAGTGCATTTCAGGCAAATTTCTTAAAAAATCTTCTTCTCCAGATCCAGCAGGCAGAATCTTTTCATATTTGGTAAGCAACATTGTGGGGTGGATCTGATTCAAGATTGTTCAAATCGGCCCCCTGGGTTAATATTTGGGCTCAGTATAGGAGCCCGATTTCGAACTTAGTGCATTTCAGGCAAATTTCTTAAAAAATCTTCTTCTCCAGATCCAGCAGGCAGAATCTTTTGATATTTGGTATGCAACATTGTAGGGTGGATCTGATTCAAGTTTGTTCAAATCGGCCCCCTGGGTTCATATTTGGGCTCAGTATAGGAGCCCGATTTCGAACTTAGTGCATTTAGGCAAATTTCTTAAAAAATCTTCTTCTCCAGATCCAGAAGGCAGAATCTTTTGATATTTGGTATGCAACATTGTGGGGTGGATCTGATTCAAGTTTGTTCAAATCGGCTTCCTAGATTCATATTTGGGCTCACTATAGAAGCTCGAATTTGAACTTAGTGCATTTCATGCAAATTTCTTAAAAAATCTTCTTCTCCAGATCCAGCAGGCAGAATCTTTTCATATTTGGTAAGCAACATTGTGGGGTGGATCTGATTCAAGTTTGTTCAAATCGGCCCCCTGGGTTTATATTTGGGCTCAGTATAGGAGCCCAAATTTGAACTTAGTGCATTTCAAGCAAATTTATTAAAAAATCTTCTTCTCCAGATCCAGCAGGCAGAATCTTTTGATATTTGGTATGCAACATTGTGGGGTGGATCTGATTCAAGTTTGTTCAAATCGGCTTCCTAGATTCATATTTGGGCTCACTATAGAAGCTCGAATTCGAACTTAGTGCATTTCAGGCAAATTTCTTCAAAAATCTTCTTCTCCAGATCCAGCAGGCAGAATCTTTTGATATTTGGTATGCAACATTGCGGGGTGGATCTGATTCAAGTTTGTTCAAATTGGCCCCCTGGATTCATATTTGGGCTTAATATAGAAGCCCGAATTCGCACTTAGTGCATTTCAGGCAAATTTATTAAAAAATCATCTTCTCCAGATCCAGCAGGCAGAATCTTTTGATATTTGGTATGCAACATTGCGGGGTGGATCTGATTCAAGTTTGTTCAAATCGGCCCCCTGGATTCATATTTGGGCTCACTATAGAAGCTCGAATTCAAACTTAGTGCATTTTGGGCAAATTTCTTCAAAAATCTTCTTCTCCAGATCCAGCAGGCAGAATCTTTTGATATTTGGTATGCAACATTGCGGGGTGGATCTGATTCAAGTTTGTTCAAATCGGCCCCCTGGATTCATATTTGGGCTTAATATAGAAGCCCGAATTCGCACTTAGTGCATTTCAGGCAAATTTCTTCAAAAATCTTCTTCTCCAGATCCAGCAGGCAGAATCTTTTGATATTTGGTATGCAACATTGCGGGGTGGATCTGATTCAAGTTTGTTCAAATTGGCCCCCTGGATTCATATTTGGGCTTAATATAGAAGCCCGAATTCGCACTTAGTGCATTTCAGGCAAATTTATTAAAAAATCTTCTTCTCCAGATCCAGCAGGCAGAATCTTTTGATATTTGGTATGCAACATTGTGGGGTGGATCTGATTCAAGTTTGTTCAAATCGGCTTCCTAGTTTCATATTTGGGCTCACTATAGAAGCTCCAATTCGAACTTAGTGCATTTCAGGCAAATTTCTTAAAAAATCTTCTTCTCCAGATCCAGCTTCAGAATCTTTTCATATTTGGTAAGCAACATTGTGGGGTGGATCTGATTCAAGTTTGTTCAAATCGGCCCCCTGGGTTTATATTTGGGCTCCGTATAGGAGCCCAAATTTTAACTTAGTGCGTTTCAGGCATATTTCTTAAAAAATCTTCTTCTCCAGATCCAGCAGGCAGAATCTTTTGATATTTGGTATGCAACATTGTAGGGTGGATCTGATTGTGATTCATGAACGTATTTATTTGTAAAGTTGATAGAATCTTAGACAAAATTTGCAGAAAAGATCTACTATAGAAGGGGTGGTATCCAGGGTGAACCGTTTACCCAAATCTAGCAGTACTAATGCATTATTCACACAAATCTTCGTTCAAATTTTATGACCCCTCATTGGAACACACGCATTCAGCTCATTCCAACAAAGGTCATATGCCATGTTTTCGAGACAAAGGAATAAAAATTTTAGTTATTCATGAAATTTTTAGGCAACTGTTGTCTGTTATTCACATTGCTTCATGAAATTTCAGTACTTTTAGAAGTTACCTCAGTAATCAAGGGTTAATTCCCCTTAATTAAATGTCGCCTCTAAAAAACAACCACTTTGCATATCTTACCTTTTTACCAGCATAACTGCCAAAACTTGTCAGCATTCTTCGCAAAAATCGCTATTCAAATTTTAATTTTTGTCTCTTAAACATACATGTACTTATCGCTTGTAAATACCCCATTGGAATGAGCTTTTTGAGCTCATTCCAATGAGAGGTCGCACACCATGCTTTTTGAGTCAAAAAAGCAATTTTTTTAGTTATTCCAGAATTTCGTACGTAAAACACAGCTTTATGACTTCACATTAAAATGAGCTCTCTAAGCTTGTTCCAATCAACATTCACGCACTATGTCTTTCACACAAAAAATAAAATTTTCCATTTATTCAGGAATTTTGTTTGCAAGAACACTCTTACCCCCCCCCCCCCCCCCCCCCACAAACACACACACACAAACACACACACACACACACAAACACAGACACACACATCTAAAAGTTCGTCAGCAAAAAAACAGTTACTTCAATTTTTAAATGCATTATAGGAACAACTTGCCTAATCAAATTTAAATACTTTTGCATCATTCTGTATCTAGAACAAACCATTTACCATATCTTTACGCAAAATTCTCCAGCATCATTCACAAAAAAACACCATTATTTATATATTCACATTTCTGTCTCAAAAATATACCTGATCTTCCCATACCCCTATTGGAATAAGCTGTTTGAGCTTGTTCCAATGATGATAAAAAAAAATAAAATTTGTGAAAATTTTTGTTTTCTTGCATGCAAATATATACATGTAGCACATGGAAGATATCCACAGTTGGGGAGAGATGTCCAAGGCTATCTCTTCATACAAGTGTGTTAAAATGAAGCTCCTCAGTTCACATTCGGGCTCAATACAGGAGCCCAAATTTTTAACTTTGGGAAGTATGGGGAATGATCTTTAAAAATCTTCTTCAGATCCACCAGTCAGAATGCTTTGATATTTGGTATGCAACATCTTTAGAGGTGTCAAATTCACGTTTGTTCAAATCGAGTGCCTGGGTTAATATATGGGCTCCCCATGGGATCACGAATTTTAACTTTGTGCAATACGAGTGAATTTTTTTAAAATCTTCTTCAGATCCACTAGTCAGAATGCTTTCATATTTGGTATACAACATCTGTAGGGGGTGAGATAAAAGATTTTTTAAATCGACTGTTAATATTTCCTCCCTGCCCCCCTCCCAAATTTCAACTTGGTGCAATATGAGGAAATTTCTTATCACCCCACCTTACAATTGTTTACGACAGGCTTGCACTACAGTGGAAGTCCCTAACTCGGAAAAATACTCTATTTTCTTCTTTCCCAAGCGATTTGGGAAAGATAAGTGGTGCAAAAGCACAAAGAAAAAATAACCCAAAACTGGTCGAGTGCGTCCGGCGCACACCCAGTAGGGCACACTGGGTAGCCCGAATTTCAACTTAGTGCAATATGAGGAAATTTCTTTCAAAATTTTCTCCCAATCCCCAGTCAGACTGCTTTCACGTTTGTTATACAGCATCCTGGTGGTGGAAGGGAAGGGCTCAGACTCAAGTTTGTTCAAGTAAAGTTCCTAGGTTGATATTTGGACTCCCAAGTATGTGACCTTAAACACCAGTAAATAAATAAATAATATATAATTAACCTAATAAAAAGGCTAGAACAGATTTCATATTTTTGTGTTTCAGTTGGAACTTATCCCTCAGGAACTAGTTCAGTGACATCAACAACACCATCTGTGCCTTCCTATCAAGAAACGCGTCCAGCCACTGCATGGAATGACCCTCCACCAATAAGGGAAAGAAAGAAATCTGGTCCATCTGCTGTAAGTCACTTTTTCAATTAGGCATGTAAAAAAAATCTTGTATTTCGGCAATATTTCCTAAAAGTTTTTACGTCTGTAGCTTTTTTTTGTCTTGTATACATAAAGACAGTACTGAAAATGATTTAAAATGTTTTCGAAATTTGAAATGATTATTCTGCTGGAAATCATTAGTTATTTTTACAGCTGTTTTTTATATGTCAAAGTTTCAGTCATGTTTTAGGTTTTTTTTTATCAAATTATGTGAAGAATTGGCATTAGTCAATGTAAATTTTGAATGGTTAAAAAAATTAAACAGGGAACAGAAAATTGGGTTGTGGAGGCAGAATTTGAACCCTTTGAACCCTGATTGTATATTCCATGCCAGTTCAGAGCAATCACCTGGTAGAATCTATATTCGTTACTTGGGGGAAGACCAATGAATATTTTTAATGTGCAGCCTTGTGGCTGCACGTTGAAAATCTTGGTTAGTTTACCTTTTGGGTTCAAAGATGACGGAGGTGGCTGAAAAACAAAGTCTACCTGTTGGGTTCAAAGATGACAAAAACAAGTGTTTTTTCATGACCTTACCCTTTGTTTTTTTTCTGGAATTTTAGAATACGATTGAATTTAATACAAAATTCAAATAAATGATATTTTCCATTATCCAAAACTTTGTTATCTCATTTTCTGTTGATCTTATGTTTGACCCTTTACCCAATGCAGAGAATATCAAAATTTTTTATTTTAATTTCTATTTTTTTAAATTTTCAAAAACATTTTAACAAAACCATATTTTTACACTGTAAACCAATGGCCCAGACTAGCTGGTGCTTAACTCCAAGTTATTAAGGGCCAAACACAAATTTTGAACCCCCCCCCCCCCCCCCCCCCCCAATCCCCAAAATTTGCTTGCAAAACCAAAAATTAAAAGTCCTATCTGGCCCTCCATACATTTACTCTCCGCACATGCGCAGCCCTCAGGAAGTGACCGGAATTGCCGCCAGCATCATTCTTTGTTTGGCCCTAAAAGTCATCAACAATGAAATGACATCTGTGCTTTAAAATTTCCTTTTTTGAGGATGCCAGACACAAAACAATGCAAGAATTGGTGGATACAAGGCTGTTACTTGATGAAGGAAGTGTTCAACTTCAATGGTGGTTTTGGACGTTCAGCACTGTAACTTTATAATATTTATAAAATTATTTTATGTTTCCCAATTTCGGGACATATGCCTGATGTCATCATTTTTAAAAATGGTTATTCCACTGTTTTAAGTATTCCTTCCCTATCCTTCCATGAATTCTTCCTGTTAAACTCTTAAGCTTTTTGGCTATTTTTTATTGAATTTTTTTATTAAATTTCTTGATGATATCGGACTCCCATCCAAGCTGCCGTCGTCGTGTTCCATGGAGCATTTTGAGCTAGCTGCAGTGCTCATTCTTGCAAGAGTTAGGGCCTTTGGTTAAAGGTTTTAATCTCTTGCAAGCAGCTAACTCGGCCGGTGAAGCGGTACTCCGTCCATGGGTGCCGTGACGCCGGGTAAGTCTGTTGCGGTCTAAGAGGTGGATTGGGTAGAGCAAGCACTATAATATAAATAGCTCACCCAGCGATGACAGAAATAGGGAGGAAGTCTGCAAGTTCTTGTACTCTGCGAGGTCTGATAGACTGCGAGCGGAAGAGGCCCCCCTCTCTAATTTTGCAACGTCTGGAGAAACTTCCACAAGCCGGAGCATATGTAGACCCTCCACTCGGGACGCTCTGTTTAGTCTGCAGCCGGGGTCAGCTTCAGTCAAGGCTTTTTCCGCTACGTTTCACAAGGCCAAAATGAAGTTTTCTGGTTGGAAACTTGCACGAGACGGAACATATGTCTGCCCACCGCTTAGGACGCTCAATCTAGTCTGCAGCCTGGGTCGTCTTCAGTCACGGCTTCCTCCGCTACGTAATTTAAGCACACACGACCGCATCCTAGCTACCCGACTTCGGATATCCAGCCTGCTGCACGAAGAAGGAACCACTCTTCACTCGTGAAGTCGGACCATCCGGTAGCTAGGGAGACAAGGCCTTGATCATCGGGAAAGGATCCGTTTCTGACACACCGTCCCAGGAGCAGCATGCAGCTAAGGAACAGAAATCCGCTGCTCCTCAAACGGACATGCTGTCACAGATTGCAGCATCCCAGCAAGTGCAGATGTAGCCTCCCTTAGACTCAGAATCTGAGCTGTCGGATGGTGCTGGGTCAGTCCACTTGTCTGTTCGTGCAGATGCAATGGAATGAGATTTGCAACTGATTCTCTTGGATGGTGAAAGGGATAAGGATGAGGATTATCCTTCCCTTTCGGAACAGTACATGATTGCGATGGCTTTTATCCATTAATACTACCCTGATTTTGTTCCGCTGAATCAGAATGCCTTGACGACAAGAGAGAAACCGCTGTTGTCCTTAGGCGCAGACTTTATCCGGACAAAGGAGGAAGTCCTTTCTTTTCCGGTTCAGTTTATGCAGGTGTCGCAGGCCTTCGGCCATACAGACGACAGCGTATTTATCCTCTTGAGTGCGAGGAAGAAGGCGGTTTCTTATCTTCATCTTCCGTATACATACCGTTTTTTGGACTACGTTTATTTAAAAACGGTCGGGGAAGATGTTCAGAGAGTTCTTCTGCGTTTGGATGAGCAGGCTGAGGGTCTAGAGGTATCCTTACCTGTATCATTCAGTATTCACTCAGACGCAATTGAGACAGCAATTTCTTCAAATAGAGCGAATTTGGACGTTATGTCTTACGCAGATCACCTTTCAAGAGCTATGGCGCAACGTCTCAAGGGAAAGGACGTTGAGGACATTCGTGCCTCTCTTAGAGTTCTTTCCAGGGCAATTATGTATACCACATATAACTCCGCCCTAACAGTGGCTAATCTGGAGTTAATCAGACGTGATGCTGCCCTTGCATCGTCATCACTGATATGATGACAAGGTGAAAAGCTCTCTCCAAGTCGCTCCGGTTTCCGGACATTTTATTTTCGACGACTTGCTTTCGTTAGTCTATGAACAGGCTACTAAGAAAGTGTCTACAGGGTTCCCGCAGGCCTGGAATTTCAAAAATGAAATTCAAGGCCTTGAAAAGCCTTGATTTGGCTCCCTGGGCCTGGAAAAGCCTTGAAAAATGAAGCATTACGCGCTGAGTTGAGATGAATGAAATACGTCCGAGACGGTTCAAGTGGTTCAGCTACGATAAGCTTGGAAAAACCTTGAATTTAACTTTCTATTAGCTTGAAACTCCTTGAATTTGGAGTGTATATGGCCTGGAAAAGCCTGGAATTTCATGTCAGGTCAGGTGCTGGAACCCTGGTCTAGTGCTCTGCTTTTGAAGTCTGCGTATCAACGAGTCAAGAGTAAAGGAGGCCATTCCAGACAAAAATCATCAAAAGGAAACTCCTTACGAGGGTACAAGATACCCTCTTATAATGACTTTGGAGGTCATCAGTATAGTGACTCAGGAAAGGGGCGTAGGTCTGATCGGGACTATAGGTCAGATGCCCCTAGGCTCACTTGAGACAAGGTTTTTCACGGGAGGACGTGGTTCCTCCTCCCATAAGCCTCACAGGTCATACAGGTATGGTTTAGACCTCTATTGCTGGGCAGTTGGCTGAAGGTTATCAAGCTCCGCAAAAAAACTGGATAACAATCACAGAAGATCAGTGAATGTGAAGTGTGGTCTCGGAAGGTTTTCGGCTATCATTCCGAGTAAAACCACACTAACAAGTTGTCCATGTTGGACAAATCTTCCATTAAATTCTTGCACAATAGAGTTTCTTCTACCGGAGGTATAAGCTCTCTTATCAAGGAAGCAAAGCAGGTCATCGAGAATCAGGATTCTCAAGATTTTTACAGTCACCTGTTCCTTGTACCAAAGCCAGGCGGCTCGTTCGGACCGGTAATAAACTTGAGCTGGAAAACAAGTTTATCATGGCTCTAAAAGTTTATTTATGGAACTCATTCAGTCGGTAAAAGCGAGTGATTGACTATGCGGCAAGCATTGATCTAAGGATCTGTACTTTCATGTCCTGGTACATCCAGCCTTCTAAAAGTACCTGCGGTCCACCATACAAGGGAAGGTGTATCAGTTCAGAACAATATGCTTTGGTCTGAATCTGGCCCCCTGGGCGTTTCACTCGAATAATGAACTCGTAATGTCTTTCTTACGAGCCCATTTGTCTGCGGTAACGTCGGCTTACTTGGACGACCTTCTACAGGGATACGGCAACAGAATTATGCTTCAGAACAATGTTCAGAGTCTGCATCTATTACTCCGATGTCTCGGTTTCATCGTAAACGAGAAAAAGTCGGATCTAGCTCCGTACAAGTTGTCTATTCACTTGGGATTGAGCTTTGAGACTCACAACAATCTGGTTTTCTTTGCCGTTACCAAGAGCGAAATTCGTCAGTTGTTATGCTTGCTTTTGTCTACACTTAGATGCATTAATAGTGAGGGAATTCATGCGACTGTTGGAGCTGTGCGGAGCGGCTGTGGATCTCATTCCGATGGGCCTCATGCGCGCACGTCCCCTCCAGATATTCTTTATTCAGAACTGGAGTGTGAAGACGCTTTTGCTTGAACCAGTATTGTTTTAATGGGCCTAGTAAAACAAGGGTTCAAATTTTGGCAGATATTCAGTGGTTAACACAGGGAGTTCCGCTGCAACTGCCAGATCCGGCTTTCACGATTATGACGGATGTGAGTCAGATGGGTTGAGGCGTGACCCTAAGTCCCACAGTCTTGAGGTGTCAGGGTCTTTGGGACTCTCAATTCCAGGAGAAACCCGTAAACATCAACGAGATGATGTTAATTATAGCTAGTGCTACAACATTGGATTCACTTAATAACGGATGTCCATGTTCAATTTGGTCAGACAACTCGACAGTAGTAGCGTATATCGGGAACCAGTGTGGCACCCTTTCTTTTCCGTTATGCCAAATAACGGAGAAGATTTTCCTAATACATCTTGAATCATCATGTTCATCTTTCTATCCGTCATATGCCACGTCGTCTGAACGTAATAGCAGACTCGCTCTCTCGGAAAGGTCGCCTGTTGCAATTGGAGTGGACTCTCAACAAGCGAGTATTTGGACAGATTTGCTACCAGAGGGATCGCCCCATGATAGATCTGTTTGCGACGCACCGGAACAATTAGTTACCGTCGTTTGTGTCGCCATGCCCAGACCATTGAGCGTATGCAGTGGACGATCTGTCGATCTAATGGGGATGGATGATAGGATACGCGTATATCCTCCAATTCATTTGATTCAGCAGATTATGTTTAAGATCAAACAGTCTCGTGAATCCTACTAGTAGCACCTCTGTCGTCACAGAAACCTTGGATCAGTCTTCTCAAGTGTCTGTTATGGTACATTCCCCAGAAGCTTCCTCCACAAGAGGACCTTCTTTATCAGGGGAAGTTTTTGTTCTTCACGTCCTTCTCCGTCCATAGTGGCATAATGGAGTCGGTAAGACGTGGGTGAACCATTGCGGTTCCTATATTATTTTATGACTTACACAAGTACGATTAAGTAATGCGGGTGAGGAGGGTTCGATATGACTTCAAATCCCCCCGTCACCACCGATGTGTATAAGTTTAATTACATACATGCATTTCTTCACTTCTCGATTGGCGGCTGGGTCGTGTTCTATGGTGACCTCATGGGCACATCCACTTTTTAGTTGGTTGGTTTCCTGTGATTATTCGTCTGTCATATACGAGCACATATTTCATCATAAATAATTGCTAGTCTTTGGGTACCTCTGAGGCTGCATAACCAGTTAACTGGTATTCAGATGATTACATGCGTGATTTTAATGCTCACGTGCATAATAATTATTAGGCTAACGCTTTATTGTATGTTATGGACCTAAGAAATTAGGAATTATTTTGGGGGCGGTCCGTGTCGGAGCCTGTTAATCATACCTACTTCTATTTCTAGATCCAGGTTTCTATTAATGTCGGTACTCAACTTGTATATTCGCACGTTTATAGTGTCATAGATATCGGATAGTACATGGGAGTGTTTTTACTGGAATTTATTGTACACCTGAATGGGCTCGCCTGTGGGTTACCTCGGAAGTGTGTTTACTCTCCAGAGATTGTTCATTGTGGTTCGATTGGACATGTATGTTATATATTATATCACCGGTTTTTGACCTATCTGCGTATGCCATCTCTTGTGTACGTTATATAGCGGGCAATATTAATTACCGGGATCGTCGCTATAGCCTTAACTTCTGAAGTGGCGTTAAGCACCTTTTATTAATAATAAATTAATACCTGAGTGCGTGTTCAACGAATATTTATATTGTTTTTTGGTACCACTGTTACTGATTCCAGAGCGCTTCCCTCTTTCTTTTTGAAGATTCCTTCAAAAGAAAAGGGTGGGGGGGATTTTTTTACCTGTCCTCCGAGTTGAGAGGTATGTAACTATGAGGGAAGCTGTTATGTCCATAATTATATCCTGCATTTAGCTGGAGTTTTATTGTATATAGCGTATGTTTGTGGAGGATATTCTCTCATTAAAAATTGGGAACTCGTTACAGCCAGTTAGCATAGTCTTCATGCTAAGTATACGGAATTACTTGAACTGGGTTCCTTTTGTATTATATGTCTTCTCTATTACTGTATAGAGAGACATATATGTAATTCCTAATAATTTTAATTTCCTTTCACCTTGGATTACAGGATTGGAACTATGTTGATCTACTAATTCTGAAGTCCTAAGCCCTCCACTTTTTTTACAATTCAGCTAGTCTGGGCCATGGGTTTACAGTGCAAAAATATTATAAATTTAAAGTAATTTGTATATTTTTATACTTACCAATGGCCCAGACGGAGATGGCCCTCCCATGAGTGGGCACTCATACTTCCCCGCTGAATTTTATGTAGTACTCTCTTCTACAAAGAATGATGTTGGCGCCAGTTCCGGTCACTTCCTGACGTCTGCGCATGCGCGGTGAGTAAATGTATGGAGGGCCAGATAGGACTTTTAATTTTCGGTTTTGCAAGCAAATTTTGGGGATTGGGCTGTTCAAAATTTGTGTTTGGCCCTTAATAACTTTGAGTTAAGCACCAGCTAGTCTGGGCCATTGGTAAGTATAAAAATATACAAATTACTTTAAATTTATAATATCATGTGACACCTCATTGGAACGAGCTCGATGAGCTCATTCCAATGAGGGGTCACATGATATGGTTTTGTTGAAATATTTTGAAAAATTAATTTTTTTCAACTTCTCAGTTTGCTAATTATAAAGGGCGGATGCGGGCGATTCGTTAGGTAAAGGGTTAAAAGAGGTAGGGAAAGGTGTTCTTCTTTGGCATCAAGAAGTAAATAAAGATTGTAATCCTTCCCCAAATTTGAACCACATTAACTAAATTCAACTCGATCTAAACTTCACTGAGGCTCTCATTGAATTTAGATGATGCAGGGTTCTTACAGGTTCTGGAAAGTGATTGAATTTTAAAATGCTTGAAAATCAATCAGACTTTGCAAAAATCCTTTTGCAAAAGTGCTTGAAAATTAATTTTTTGGTCACATAAATTGCATTTTTTAAACTGTATCATCATGTCAATTTGATGAAAATTTTGTCATTAACCCACTCGGCATCATGTCTTGGGCTGCAGTCTCCGAGAGCCTCTCAAGAAATGATGTCAAGGATTGGTATTATCAAGAAAAGAAAAGATAACAGAAGTTCTGCTACTTATTTCAGCTGATACTGCAGTGATGATAATAATGCAGTGTAGAGCCACTAATCCACATTGGTGCCTTCTGACTTCACATAAAAAAAAAAAAAATTGCAAATTTATGAAAAAAGAAATCCAGGTGGAGGTCCTATAAAGTACATGAAAACTTCCTTAAAAGGTCCTGGAAAATCTTCAAATTTTTTTCTCCGAGAGGTCTATGTATCCTGGGATGAGGTTGATATCGAAATATGATAAACTGGAGATCCTTTTTATGCCATAAATGCACTGTTAACCCTTTGCCCAATGCAAACAATATCAAATTCTTTTATTTTTAATATTTTTTCCAACTTTCAAACAAATTTCAACAAAACCATATCATGTGACACCTCATTGGAACGAGCTCGTTCCAATGAGGGGGTCATATGATATGGTTTTATTGAAACTTCTTGAGAAATAATATTTTTTTGAACTGACAAATAGAGAAAAAATGTTGATCTAAAACTGTTTTAGTTAAGGTATCGCGGAACTATATATTGAAATTAGAGTGAACCGCCAGAAAATGTTGCACTCGGAAATGACGCAATCTCTAAAAATAAACAGCCTTGGGAAAATCCATTGTTTCAATAAAAGTTTGAAACATTCTATTGACATCTTGCATTATTGTTGAATATTCCTGATAAAAAAGAGGGTGATTTGATGACTTTTGGACCTAAAAAATACAATTTACTTTTTGTGTGTTTTTGTAGGGAATTCCCTGAAAAATATGTGCCTGTGACCGGTACTTCCCTTTGTGTCAGTTTTTCTCTCTTATTTGTTGCATGACCCCCTGTTTTCAGATCAGAAAAAGTTGTCTGAAGTTGCTATACTTGACAGAGATATTTGAATGCCAAAATTAAAGTGATGCGATCATATTTCTTTCCACCTGAACGTTATAATGGTCACCTATGGGAAAATATTTAGTTCTGTGATACCTTAAAGTTACAATTTATTGGATAATACCAGAAGGTACTATCCAATTAATTATAACAAAATAATTATTTTTGATCCAGGTCTTGCTAATACCCGAGTCTCAAATCACCTTTGAAAAATAATTAAACACTCTACCAAGTTTATTGTTAAATGTTCAGGAAAATTGCAGTTTTAGATATGATGGTGAAGTGATAGTTCAGATTTCTAAGGAAATATTAAACTCTAACACTGGTAGTGAAACAAAATTTTCTCCAATCACTTTGTTTCTCTTGTTTAACTATGAATTTAACCAATAAACAAAGAATATTTGCTTAAATATCAAACTGCATTGTGGGAAATGTTTGCTGCTGAAAACTTTTCCATTTTGACATCATAGTGCTGAGGGTTTCGTTAATGGTGATAGATAGGGCATCATAATTTATAATTTTAGCTTGTGTTCACTGTCAACCTGTTTTTTGTAGCCTCAGTATACAACACCAATTATGGCACCAGCGTATGGTTCACAGACAGATGCAAATGAGCAACCTTCCTCTGGAGTTATGAATAATTATGGACAGTTATACAATCCGCAGGAACACAAGCCAGAATTAAAGGTATGAGAATTATTGAATTTTGAAAACATTAATCAATTAACCAGCACCAGAATGGTTACAAGCTTTTTTCAGTTATGATTTTCACTGCCGGTTAACCACCCATTCATCACAGAAGTGTTGGAAGTCTTTTGTATAAGTGGATTCAGACAATGGGGAATATGTAAAATGTAACTTATGCAAATCTTGCATCAAATGCCCAGGCCTGTTGAGCAGGCCCTGGTATAGTTTGTGAGATTTGCAAAAGTTACATTCAGTCAGGCTGTGAGTATTTTATGCACAATTTGGGTGAAAATAAATTGGATTGAACCCTCTCATGTCATTTTTAGCTTAACTTGACAATGTCAAGATAAGCTATTGCCATCACACATGCAGAAGTCTGTTCACATTTTTTTTTATCACAGGCTACACCCCGCAGTTCTTGTCCAATCATCACAAAATTTCATGTGCAGGTTTGAGGACATGTCTAGATGAGAACGTCCCATTTTGGTTACGATCGTTCCACTTTGGCAGGTGAGCAGGCCTGAAACCCGAAAACCTTTAGCCAGGGTTTCCGCTAGACCGACAGCGGGTTCGTCAACCGGACCCATTCCTCCGCCGATCATACTATGATCAGTCAGAAAAGCTGGTGGTTAAAATGTCGAGTACAATGCTGTATCGTAACGACACTCGGGATCCTTTGTTTCCACATAATATAGGCATAATTATGTTGTATACTATGCCTACTATTACTGACGACAACCTGATACCTTATAACCCCCAGACAAGAGGGGGAAACAAAGTTCAAATCCTAAACATCACCTATAAAATTTTGGACTCAAATTGTCGTGTTTGGTCCAAAATCACTGGCTTTTATTTTCAGCAATAAATGATGTACTTGTTTTGGAAGCTGTCACTTGTTTCAAATGAGTGTGCAGGCTGCTGTCAGTAGTTGTCTGAAACACGCCCACAACATATAGTTTTCACAGTGGTTCAATATCATCAGAAAAATACTGATTGAACACTGCCACTTTCGAGCAGTGCACAATTCATTGTGAAAGAACACTGCCACTTTCGAGCGTGCACAACTCATTGTGGAAAACGGGTGTTCAGAAATTAATGAGAAAGTGGTAATTAAAAATAAAAAATAATTACAACTCTGATATTTGAGAATTATATAACAATATAACCAGGGATATGATTTATGACTTATTGGTTCAATAAAACATGCTCATTTATCATTTCACCATGCCCTGCAACATGTGAAGTTATGACTTTCAGTGTAAAATCAAGTTTTCAAATGTTGCCAAGGGAGGCAACTATTTTGTTATTCATATTTCGCTGTGTAAATTTTATCTGGTGAAGCTATATTTTGTTTTATTCGTAAAAAATGTACATATTTAAAAAAAACAGCTATTTTTAAACAGACCATGTTTGTCTGTTTTCAAGGGGGTGGTTTGCAGTGCTGATTAACATGCTTACAAAGCACCCCCTGGGCTTCTACACGAGTCCGTATGGTAATTGCACGTGCATGACGTCACATGTCGGCATCATGGTTCTTTTCGAATATTACCACAAGCGGTTGTAAACAAAGCTCAGTCACTGTTAGGATTCGTAGATTTTATGTTGTTTTGGGTTTGTATTTTTATGAAACCTCCGACCAGATGTAGTATTGTGTGTCCCGTGGGAATTTAGAGAATTGTAGGAGAAAAAATACATATTTTCCACATCAGTTATTCAGCATTTTAGCAACCAGAATGCCCCCAGAGGCCACCAGAGAGCACATAAAAATCAAACTTTTCGGCACGTGCGAGAGACGCCTTTGGCGTCTGAGTTTCACTTTCTTTAAACTACCAGACCCACAAATTTTCCCCTAGCGGAAACCCTGCTTTAGCACAGTATACAGGTCATATATATGAAGGGATTTCATTGTAACTCAGTAGGATGACTCTGTATAATGTCTAGATGAGAACGTCCTTTTTTGGTGGGGTTCGGTCAACCATGACACCCACAGGGGCACTTTACCCAGATTCCTTTAGCACAGTCTACAGGTTGCATTTATGAAGGGATTTCATTGTAAATTGGTAGGATGACTGTATGATGTCTAGATGAGAACATCCTATTTTGGTCGTGATCAGTCAACCATGATGGCCACACAGGCACGTGAGTTAGATTTGTTTAGCACAGTCTACAGTTCATATTTATAAAGCAATTTCATTGTAACTTGGTAGGTTAACTCAGTGTGATGTCCAGATGAAACTGTCCTATTTTGGTCACGATCGGGCAGCTTTTACCGCCGCTTGGGCATGTGACCTAGATTCTTTTGGCACTGTCTGGGGGTAATATTTATGAAGGGATTTCATTGTAACATGGTTGAATGACTCATTTTGGAATGATATTACTGTAACTTGGAAACTTTGGTTGACATATGTTAATGGTGAGTGCCACATCAACTCAGACCTCAATTCTTTAGTTCAGTCTGCACCTCAAATTATTCTTGTTGAAAACAGCATGTAGTGTACAGAACTTAACATATTCTCAATTATCACAATTCTTGTCTTATTTAATAATCCTTTGATAAACATTGAACATTATCCTTTTCATCTAACATTTCACACAGTCAAGTTAAGCTGCAGTGTCACTGACACTTTCATTCCCATTTTGTGGGGTGTTTTGACAGTCGTACACACTTCCCATCTGCCTGTGTTCTGCTTGTATTATAAAGTGCCATTTGCAACTAGAAAAGAAAATTTAAAACATGGGAGAAATTATTTGGGTTAGTACAGTAAGGGTAAGGCTTTGCAGTGGCCTGCTAACCGTTACCCTTACTATACTGACTCTAAACCATTATGGATGTCTCCCATTTTAGTCCACTTTAAGATGGATTTTTGTTTCTCAGTATGTTGAGTTTATAGCATGAATAGAGTTAAAATAACCAATAAATATGATATTGTTGGACCTCAAACAGTTATTTGTTGAGAACATGATATGGAATGAAAATACACACTGAAATATGGAGGAGACCATAAAATAAATTGCTGAGTCCCCTATTCTTCAGCTTTACCAAAATTTGTGAAAGTTCCATGCAGTCAAGCCCAACTATGTTATGCTAGATTTGCAGAAGTTACATTCTCAGTGTTTCTCATTGTCTGAATCTCCTAATACAAAATATTTCCATGTAGGTCCTGAATATATTATATCCTGATTTATCCCTTTACCAGACATGAAAAGCAGACGACAGTTGCAAACAAAATTCTTGAATAACTAATTTTTTTCATTTTTTGTCTCAAAAACGTTGGTTATGACCTCTCTTTGGAACGATGAGGGGTCATAACCTATGTTTTTGAGACAAAAAATGAAAAAAATAATGAAAATTAACTGGTGATTTTTGTGAATAGCACTGGCCAGTTTTGGCCGTTACGTTAGGTAAAGGGTTAACATTCCAGCATATGTTTCTCTGTTTCAAAGTTACATGTGCTAAATCACTATAAATGGTTAAACTAAACCGTTAAACAGTTACAGGTTTTCCTTACCGCTTCAGCACTAGAATTATTCCTTCCCACTACAGGGGAAAATACAGCAATTATTGTCAACAACAGTTAGTAAAATCTACTTATGTTTGCAAATCTTCATCACATTTTGTGTTATAAAATAATTTGTTACAGAACTCGCCCAACATTTCTAGAGTGTTAAGGATCAGATTGGGAATAAATGGTCACATTTATTTATGAAAAATGAAACACATAACACTCTATTGTTGTGTGTTTTCTTGACAGATACTGAAATCCCAAAATATAGTTATTTTTTCAGCCAATATTCATCAAATGTTTGTCTTTTTACCCAACTAAAGTATCAAGAACAGGGGCGCGGTGGCTCAGTTGGTAGAGATGCAGGCCGAGAGGTCCTCTGTTCGACTCCCACCTGCTGCAGCTGCGTTGTGTCCTTGAGCAAGGCGCTTAATTCCAATTGCCCACGCAATGCATGCAGGGCATTGGGGCATTGTGTACTAGGGCATACTGCATGCTGATGGTGCACTTTTCTTCAACCAGTGCTAACCCTGCTTGTGTGGAGTTAGTACATTGGGGAGTTGCTCACCATTGCTCGGTGGTTCTCTCCAGGTACTCTGGCTTCCTCCACCTGTAAAACTATCTGACACGAGTTGACCCTGGCTGTCAAAAGTGTCGTTAAACCCAGGGACCAGCCATGAGGGTGATTATGTTGCCCTTCTAAGCCCAAAGTCGCCTAGAGAAATAGTCGGGCGATTACAAGTCGCCCTCTAAAAATTGGCCAAAATGAGGAAAGGCTGAACTGACTGATCCAAGGTTTACATAAAACGATTATCTTCCAGAATCGAATGTGCTTGGGCATAAATGGGCATTTTCATTCTTCAAATAAGTGACCACTTATTTGAAATCACAGGAGAATCAATTGTCCATTGTCGTTTTTTGTGGATTGTTTATTTCTATTTTGTTCCATTTCAGTCGGAGCTTCAAGTATCGAAACGAAAATAGGTGACTAACGTGACTCAACAAAATAACCCAGTTTGAAAGTAGGTTACGTCGCTAAGGATGCCAAAAATTCTCTGCTGAAAATGTATACACAACTGACCTATTCTGTTTTGCTGACGACTGTTAACTGTTGGGCTATCTTTTCCCAGAAAAACACGAAAGGAATTGAACCACATAAAAAAAAGCCTTGGTGATGACAAGAAAAGTTTTATACAGGGCACAAATGTGCATGAAGGATCTTGAAAAAGTACCTTCCAAGCAACCTTCTTACATCTGGTCCTGTTCACACTTTCAGATTTAGGAAATTATTAGCTTAGTAGACTTTGGTGAAAGGCAACCACAGGAGGGTGCTAGGGGGATTGGCACGAAGAAGAGGGGAGGGGTCATGAAGGAGAGGGTAGCAGTGGAGGATTTTCAGTCAATAATTACTTTGTGATTTTTTAACCTGGCATAGATGCATCATAGACAGCTGGACCTGGATTAATCGGGCGTTAATGGAGGACTACAAGCTGAAAATATGAAGGGGAGGCAGGGGGTGATACAGAAATATTCTTAATTTTCCCCACTTGCCTATGAAGTCTCCCTACTTGCCTCTGCAGTCTCCCTATTTTTTCTGGAGGGAGACATGAAGTCTCCGTAAAATTACCCCCTAGGCTGGTCCCTGGTTAAACCCCATTAAATAAATAGTACCAAAAGCAAATAAAATCTGGTAAAATCATCATTGGTGTATCACTAACATCCATAACTTAAATGTAAAGCAAAATTTTATAACAAAGTAGGAATATCACATTGACAAAATTTGATAGGTCTGAAAAGGGTTAAATATCTCAGTTTACCCAAGACTTACAGATTGACATCAACTGGATTCGGAATCGGTGGAAAAGGTTACCCTAGAAATGCCAGGAAAATACTTTATAAACATTTTTTGCATGGTATCCCCCAAGAACACTTTTGGCATCAGGACTCCACTTACACCAACTCATTTTTCAGGTCAGAGGGTCTAATTTTAAAACTTTGATTGAAATTTTTCTCTACAATATTTGAAAGGCAGAATACATTGCGATTATTATTTTTTTGTGGTGTGAGTACCATATGAGGGTAGCATCAAGTTTGCTCATGCATGACCTTGCTCTGCTTTTTATATGTTCAATTTTATTTGGACCATAGATCTTTGTCAGTCTTTAGCCATTATAGATTCGGGTGCCCCCCTTTTGCCTATAAAAATATTTCTCTTGAGGGAACTGAGTTTGTGTTGTAGTTAACTTTTTAGATCATTAGTTATTCTGAGATTTTCACATTTTCTTAAACAATATGAAAAGAGATTTGCCGAGTTATATCCTTAGTTCATCATAATTATCGTATTTGTTCACATGATTCATGTTTTTACTAAATCTTGAGGTATACAATATTCATTGAAAAAGGGATCAACATTTTAATTTAAGTATTTAAATCAAATGAAAAATGGAAGTTTGCTCTAGCTTTCTTTTTATTATAGAGGTTGTTATTGGACACACTGTAGGAAAGTCAGGCCTACATGTATAAGTTGCTGTAATTTAAGAACATCTTATCCAGCCCTTAAAATTCACCCCCGATTGTTGATTCTTGCAAACTCCTGCTGCAACATTTTTCAGTTTTTAAATAATTTAGAATTTGTTACTACAAATTATACCGTTGTGTGTATAACCGGTACATATTCCGCAGTACAAAACAAACCTTGTGTTGATATATTTACTAAGTTCAATCCTTGTGAGCTTAGTTACAATTTTGTTGAGTTTCTTGCCTTACATGTGGAACACTTGTTCCTACCTACAGGCTTTTGGTTGTTTTCCTAATGGAAGTTACTGTGCCTTGGTTGTGGCTTCTTGGGAAGTCCTGGTTGCCTGCAGAGACACCACTGCTTAGTCAAAATGTTGCATGAGGGTACAATAAATAAGTAAAATTCTCAAGATCTTTACTGACACTTTTAGAATGTATGACAAGGATCAAATCAACATTTTGTGAGAATTATAGTTGATACTCATTATTTCCTTGAGGATCATTTGCGAGAATCAATTCAATTCTGTTCTTTGTTCAGTTTGGACTCTCATATAAATTTAAGCCCTGCTTACCCATTGTTCTGACCTATGGTGGAACTTTCATTTAGCTTGATAGTGCCATTTCTCTCTCATCTGAAGATGAATGTAAATAAGAATTTATTTGAATTTGAGAGTGCACATGCATATTTTAACCCTTTACCTAACATTAAAAGCAGACGACACTTGCAAAAAACATTCTTGAATAACTCATTTTTTTCATCTTTCATCTCAAAAACATATTGTGACCCCTCATTAGAACGAGCTCGCGCCAAAGAGGGGTCATAACCTATGTTTTTGAGACAAAAAATGAAAAAATGATGATAATTAATGGGCAGTTTTTAAGAATAGCACTGGCCGATTTTGGCCGTTACGTTGGGTAAAGGGTTAAAGTATTTTTCTGGTGCTTTTCTTCTTTTTTTCATCATCAGCTTATTAATATGTCAAGCTTTTTTTTTGCGAAACCTATTTATTTTGTAGCAGTCAAGACCAGTGCAACCCACTAACCAAGTTTATCGAGGATCACAAAATCAGCTTCCTAAAGAACAGGTTAATAAAATTGAACTTTGTAGCTGGTGACGGTATTTTATTTTCTTCATCTCTGCCTAAAATGTTTTATGTAGTTTCATTTTGTGCTCTATATTCTTGTATGTATTTCACTTTGTTGGGTCAACCAACAACAAATTTTTCACCTTTTCTTTTTTCATCTGTAGAATCCATCTAGGTACACATCCTTTATATAAATGGGGAGTGTGTTATTCCCTAACTCAGTGACTACATGATTCAGTCCATGTCCAGTGAGAAATTCAAGCTTTAATTATAGAAATTCAAGCATTGATCATCGCACTTGATCTAATACAACTAGAAATTGTCTGTCACATGAAAGGGGCGACCTGTCCTGGGATGGGTTGGTCCACTAGTTACAGTTAAAACTAGAAGTCCTGTCATGAAATGCGCACAAATAGCACTTCGATCTGCACATTAATCTATACATTATGACCATAGTAAGGCTATCAAATTCTGTATGTATGGCCTGTGCACAAGCAATGTTTCAGCCAATGGACCTCTGGGTAACCTGGAGGTCCATTGGCAGAAACATTTTGAGTAACCAGGAGAACCTGCCGTGCTTTGGATGCCATTCGATATGGCAATTGCATGCAATTCCTACGTGCATTTAAGCCTAGATAAGCACACAGTCCGTGACAGGACATCTAGTTTTAACTGTTTGTATGAAGGGGTGAGTACAAGATAAATATCGGTTGAGCTTCATCAGGGTATTTTTTTGATATGACCTAGGCTGTTGAAAGTGTCATTTACCATCTACCTCACAAATCATCCCCATCCGTCCACCGTCCACATAATATACAAATTGTACAGTTGAAAATAATTATTTTAACAAAAATTTAAACAAATCCATATCGCGTGACCCCTCATTGAAATGTGCTTATTAAGTCTGTTCCAAAGAAGGGTCACATGATATCCTTTTGTTGAAATTTTGTGAAAAATTTGTAAAAAATGTATTTGGAACAAGTTTTGTTATCCTGTGCATTATGTAAAGGGTTAAACTGCAATAAACAAACAAATGTAAGAGCTTAAGCAGGTTGCAATGAGGGGGTCAAAAGCTGGTGCAAAAAAGGAAAAAAAATAGAATTTGAATGGCGATTTGTGACGTGATTGTTCAGGTGAAGGTGCTATACTTTTTGTTTTGTTGTACAGAATAGGATAACCCTGTTAATTGCATATAACTTTCAGGCATCAAACCATTTACCATACCTTTAGTGCAAATTTGTAATTCAGAGTAAATCCCTGTTGATTAAATAGAACGTGGAAATAAACTATTTATCATCCCCTGAATTTCCAAGCTTTACAAGCCTCTGTGGCTTTATTTCCAATAGAGCATTTAATCTATTGAATCTCCCTGTGGGAGCTCCAGGAAGTGGAGTAATGCTTTTTTACTACTGTAAATTAGTATTTCTTTTCACGGATATAGTAGGAACTTGTAAACAATGCCTCATTTGCAATCCCTTTGAAATGGGGGTCCGAAGTATAAATAATTGGCTCAATTTGACTTTACAAATGTGTGGTGGTTGGACATAGTCAGAGATGCTGAAATTACCTCAAGGACCAATAAATATATCTTATTATATAACAGAGCTCCATGATCTATGTCAGACAAGATATAATATAATAGATGCTTAATTTGTTTCTAAAATGTCGGAAAATGAAAAAGTTTTATTAAATTGAATATTCATGTTGACTGAATATTTTTTTACTGGTGAAAGTTTATTTAACACTTCTCCCAATGCAGACAAGATCAAAATTTATTATTTTAAATATTATTTTATTCGCCCGTTTGTAAAAATGGTTGTATTATTTAAATGGACTGACTGACTCTCTGTCTGTCCATCCATCCGTCTGTCTGTCTGTCCTGTCTGTCTGTCTGTCCATCCATCCGTCCATCTGTCCGTCTGTCTGTCTGTCCGTCCACCCATCTGTCTCTGTCCATAAACAATTGGTTTCTGACCGATAACTCCAGTTTGGATTATTTGATCTCAGCCAAAGTTGGTATGTGCATTCCCCAGCTTGTAATACAGACCAAGTTCAAATATGGGTTACGTCCAATTATTTTTAGCTCACCTGACTGAAAGTCAGTGTGAGCTTTTGCCATCACTTGGCGTCCGTCGTCCATTAACTTTTGCAACTCGGTCTTCTCCATCAAAACCACTAACTCAAACCTAAACAAATTTGACATACTGTATATTGGAGGTATCCTCTTTCCAGTTTGTTAAAATGAACTCTGTGCCCCCTCTGGAGTGGGAGTGATGCCCCAAAAGCATCAATTTCTCCTGAAATTTTCTTATGAACCACCAGTCAGAATGATGTGATATTTGGTATGTAAGCTCCTTTGGTACTCAAGATTCAAGTTTGTTCAAAGAAATTTTCTCGGTCAATATTTGGGCTCACTATGGGAGGATCCCTATTTTATGCCCCACCCAAAATTTCTATTTTCCGAACTGAGAGGCCGATTTGAACCAAATTTGCTATGAGGTATTATTGGGTCCGAAGTACTTGATTCGTGCTGAAAAAAATTTCCCGCTGCTCCATGGGAACCTCAGGAGCTAAAAATAGAAAAAAAATTCAAATGCCCATATCTCCAAAACTGCGCTGCACTGAAACTTTTTATGTTGTGTGAAGCTTCCTTAGGACCAATAGAAAGGAATGGTGAAAAAAAATCGATATCGGTTTTGTCCTACAGTACAGTGTCGGGACTTCGAAAAAATGCCGAGTCGGCATTATTTAACACTGAAGGTAATGGGAAAAATCAAAAATAATCTTTTTCTCCCCAACCACTGCTCCAAAATCTTTCATATTTCACATATAACATCTATGGAGGATTGATTCACATGGTTGTTGAAATTTAACCCCTGGGTCCATATTTGGGCACTCTACAGGAGCCCAAATGTTCAAATTAGTGCAATATGAGGGATATTCTTTAAAAATCTTCTCTGGATCCAACAGTCAGAATCTTTTTATATTTGGTATACAACATCCTTAGGGAAGAGAGATTCAGGTTTGTTCAAGCCATGTCCCTGGGTTTTAATTTGGGCTCCCTATGGTAGCCCAAATTGTAACTTTGTTCAATATGAGGAATATTCTTTAAAAATCTTCTCTGGATCCAGCAGTGAGATTCTTTTGATATTTGGTGTACAA
Organism: Pictodentalium vernedei; assembly: GCA_031216915.1. Classification (NCBI taxonomy): domain Eukaryota; kingdom Metazoa; phylum Mollusca; class Scaphopoda; order Dentaliida; family Dentaliidae; genus Pictodentalium; species Pictodentalium vernedei. Next base: position 267,728,106 of record CM062297.1, read on the forward strand.
CATCTCTGGGAGGGTTAGATTGAAGGTTGTTCAAATCAGGTCCCTGGGTTAATATTTGGGCTTTCTATTGAAGCCCAAAGTTTAACTTAGTCAAATATGAGAAAATTTCTTGAAAATTCTTCTTCTTCAGGTCCACCAGTGAGAATCCTTTCATATTTGGTATGTAACATCTCTAGGGGTGTCAAATTCAAGTTTGTTCAAATCGAGTCGCTTGTTTTTTCTTCATTTTTTTTGGAGGGGGGGGGGGGGGGGGGGGGGGGGGGGTGCTAGAGGGAACCACAGTAGTTGAAAACAAAACAAAAATTTTGTTCAGTTATTGTTTTTTAATACTTCACTGAACAGATCTTTCTAGGAACCGTTCCTAGGACCAACAGAAATGAATGGTCAAAAAAGTTGCCTTTCGTCAAATCAAAAAATGTCGATAGGATCACCGATCCAATGTCGAGTTGTGACAGCACAAAAGTGGGTTTAATCATTATCAACTTATCGTCCGGAAACCAATTGTTTACAATTTACTATGTGAATGGTCACTGTGACCTTGACCTTTGACTTAGTGATTCCGAAATAAATAGGGCTCTTTCTTGCACAAATGCCAACCTACCTATGAAGGTGGAACCATTGTCAAATTATCATCTGGAAACCAATTGTTTATGACTTTTTATGTTCAAGGTCACTGTGACCTTGGCCTTTGACCTAGTGAGTCCAAAATAAATAGGGGTCTTCCACTCGCATAGGCCAACCTACCTATGAAGTTTCATGAATGTGAGTCAAACCATTATCAAGTTATAGTCCGGAAACCAATTGTTTATGATTTACTATGTTGAAGGTCACTGTGACCTTGACCTTTGACCAAGCAAGTCCAATATTAATAGGGTTCTTCCTCTCACTGATACCAACCTACCTATGAAGTTTCATGAACATGGGTTGAACCATTATCAAGTTGTCATCCGGAAACCAATTGTTTACGCCCACCCACCATTCATCAAACTATAAGTCGAGTTTGACTTCGTCACGTCACAACTCGACTAAAAATTGCTCTTGCTTTTCACTCATCTCTTGACAATTTGAGCCAGGTGAGCATTTCAGACTCACATGGGCCTCTTGTTTACATGAGTTATGGGCCTTTCAACATGGAAATTCCATATTTCCATCAACAAACTGATTTCAATTCTTTTTGGTATATGTCTCCAGCAATAATGTCTACATCAAGTTCAATGACCAGCCATATCCAATGAAAATTATGGGAGTAATTGCTAGGCCTGAAAATAAGCAGTCTGACATTTGCAGAATGAGGTCCCCAGAGAGTGAATTTGATGATGCTATCCCATACAGTAGGCCAATTTATCCTCTGGGTACCTCTTTCTGTTTAGTTTTGAGACCCTGATTCAGATTGAGGTTCACAGAAAGTAAATTTAGTGATGCTACCCTAAGGGTAGCATCACTAAATTCACCATCTGGGGACCTCATTTTGCAGATGACAGTCTGCTTATTTTCTAGCCTTCTCTATTGCCCTTTGTTAATAAATACCATCTAATGCTTATTTATGGACTAGCATTAGTGACCAAATATCAATTTTTTTATACGTATCTTTTTGGGAACAATGTCTTCCTCAAGTCTGATGACCACCATTATCTGATGAAAACTGTCAGTGGTATTGGGAGTTATTACATGTAGAAGAAAAAAATTTGACTCCTATAACACAACCGCTGCACAACCCCTACCCCCCCCCTCCTCCCCCCCCCCCCCCCCCCCCCCCCCCCATTTTTAGCTCACATGGCCTAAAAAGGCCATGTGAGCCTTTCTCATCACTTGGCGGCTGGCGTCCGTGAACTTTTCACATTTTCATCTTCTCTGTAACCGCTGAGCCGGTGTGAACCAAACTTGGCAGGAATGGTCAGTGGGAGGTCCTCTACAAACGATCCTCATTTTGTTCCCGTCTGATGAAAAACATGGCTTCCAGAGGCATTCTTTGATTCTGGTTGGTGAATTTTCACAAATTTTCTCCTCTGAAACTGCCAGGCCAAATGTTTTGAAACTTCACATAAATGGTGACTGGGACCCCCTCTACCAACGATCCTCATTTAATGTTGATTGGGTCACAAACATGACCACAGTTGCGGCTTATAGTTACTGTAGATACCCTATGGGAAATCACATTTTCCTTTTCTTTTCTGGAAAAACCAAGGCGACGTGAAAACGAACCTGGCAGGGATAGTCTATGGGAGGTCCTCTACAAACAATCCTAATTTTGTTCTCGTGAGTTGAAAAACATAGCCGCCAGAGGCATTTTTTGATTCTGATTGGTGGATTTTCAAAAATCTTCTCCTCTGAAACTGCCAGGCCAAATGTTTTGATAATTCACATAAATGATGACTGGGACCCCCTCTACCAACGATCCTCATTTAATGTTGATCGGGTTGCAAACATAGCCACAATTGCAGCTTATAGTTACTATAGAAACCCTATGGGAAATCACATTTTCATCTTCTTCTCCAGAACTACTGAGCTGACATGAACCAAACTTGGCAGGGATGGTCTATGGGAGGTCCTCTACAAATGGTCCTCATCTTGTTCTTGTGGGTTGAAAAACATGGCCGCCAGAGGCATTCTTTGATTCTGATTGGTGGATTTTCAAAAATCTCCTCCTCTGAAACTGTCAGGCCAAATGTTTTGATACTTCACATAGTGATGACTGGGACCCCCTCTATCGACAATCCTCATTTAATGTTGATCAGCAAAAAACTTGTTTTTTGAGAATCTGGTTAGGGTTGCTTCCAGTTTTCTCCGCTGAGAACTGGGGGAAAAAAAACAAAATTGTGTATACAGTACAAGTCAAAATAAGTTGTAGCATTACTGCAATAAACTAAGTAAACTACTGCTCCTGCCCTGACAAGATCAGAATCTGACATTTTCTGGAAAGCTTTCACTGAACTGATATCACTTTCTGGTCTTGTCAGTGTAGAAAGAGAAAAGATACATAGTTTATAGGATTATCCTACAACTTATTTTTACTTGTACTGTAAACAAGAGCAACTGTATGTTGAAACATGTATTATTAGTCTCAAGTTACTTATCAGAAAATACTGATTGATGAAAGGTGTTTGGAAAACCAGGGAAGTTTTGTTTATATTCTCTCCCCATCATGTCAGCTTAGATGACAGTACTTATTGTATATCTTTTAAGATTTGACAAAATTGGAGTAAAATGTGTTTCCTGAAACCCTTTACCTATCCAAAGCTATTTTGAAAGAGAATACTGTCTGAAACAATTGTAATTTTCAAAATATTTAACCTTCTTTTACTGATTTTTTTGTTGAAACAGAATTCATAAATGTTTGCATTTTCAAGAAAATCTTCTTTGAAACTACAAGGCCAAATGGTTTGAAAACTTAGTGTGACTGATGCCTGTAACCTTCTCTACCAATGATCCTCATTTAATCTTCATTAGTTTGCAATTATGGCTGCAATTGTGGCTTATAGTTACTATAGAAACCTTATAGGAAATCACATTTTCATCATCTTCACTGAAAGTACTGAGCCAATGGGAACCAGACTTGGCAGGCATTGTCTATGAGAGGTTCTCTACAACCGTTACTCATTTATTCCTGTTGAGTGAAAAACATGGCCATCAGAAGCATGCTTTGATTCTGATTGGTTAATTTTGAAAACTCTTCTCCTCTGAAACCACAAATGTTTTGAAACTTTGCATGGTTGATAACTGGGACACCCTCCACCAACGTTCCTCATTTATTGTTGATCGTATTGTAAACATGGCCACTTTTGCGGTTTATAGTTACTATAGAAAAACCCTACAGGAAATCACATTTTCATCTCTCTGGAACGCCTGAGCTAACGTGAACCAAAACTTGGCAAGAATGGTCTATAGGAGGCCCTCTACAAACGATCCTCCTTTTGTTCCCATTGGTTGGAAAATATGGCCACCAGAGACTTTCTATGATTCTGTTTAATGGATTCAAATGTTTTGAACCTTCACATGATTGAAGACTGGGACACCTTCTACCAATGATCCTCATGTAATGTTGATGTAATGTTGCAAACATGGCCACAATTGCAGCTCATAGTTACCATGGAAAGCCTATGGGAAATCACTTTTTTATATGTAGTTCCAGGTGAGCAATTACAGACTCTGTACAGCCTCTAGTTTTGACTTGCTAATGGGCGTATGATGCATCGCTAGGTATAGCTGTTGTTTCAAATTTTGCAAAACATTTCAACAAAACCAATCATGTGACCCCCTCATTGGAATGAGCTTGATGATCTCATTCCAGTGAGGAGTCACATGATAGGGTTTTGTTGAAATTGTATGAAAAATAATATTTTTTTCAACTGCTGAATTTGCGTATTGGGCAGATGTGACCAATTCGTTAGGTAAAGGGTTAACTGACAGAGTTCATCTGTACTTTGTCACCTTCCCACAATTATTTTAGAAAAGTGCTATTATCATCTATCTCTATTTCTTTGGTTGATAATTTTGTAGGCATTTCAGATTATTTCATTATATGTGATAATCGATGTTGTATCTGTTTTTGTTGAACTTTCTGTAGTACATTAGTTTTTGTACAGTGCTTTCACACATTCTTAGAAGAGTACTTGCACTAGAGATGGGCAATATACCGAAAAACCGAACCGATACCGATATCATGGGGGACACCGAAAAACCGAACCGACCCAATCTTTGAATACCGAAGCCAACGGTATTTTCAATTTTCCCTGTGCATTCGCTATTTATAAGGCCTTGATGAGGATTGATAGCAGTTGAAGTGTTCATTTTCAAGAAAGAAGTGACTGATTTTATTTTTCAGTTTTGTTAAGCCTTAAGGACCAGGGCAGTTGTACTAAATTATCAATAGTCTACGACCTGTACATGTCCAGTTGCTTAGCAGTGATTCTAGCCAAGTCTTGGCTGCCTTAACAGGCAGCCAAGACTTGGCTAGAAATCACTGACCAGATAATTTTACAACTGTCATCAGGCCCACCTAACGATGACATCTTCAGGACACACATTCTATGATTCTATGATTACAGACGCCTTAAGTGGAGCTTGAAAAGTTAAGGCGTATTTAGAACAAGTCACCAAATTACTGTAGATATGATCTGTGTTGACAAAAGAATGACAATGTTGAGCCCATCAACAATGGCATGTGTAGCACTGTGATAGAATGATACAAGAACAACTTATTCTGTATTTTTCTGACATGGATTCCCCTTTGGTACTATCAGTGAATCTGAAGTCACATACCGAATACCGAACCGATACCGCGGTATCCCCACACAAAAATACCGAAACCGATACCGAACTCAAAATTCCAACACTGCCCATCTCTAACTTGCACCACTGACTATACTTTTTGTCGAGCTCTTTGTTTAACCTGTGATGCAATAAGCTATGGACTTGTGCCAATCAACAAAATAATATGTTTTCATTGATTCATGTGATGGGGAAGGGGGGGGGCTCAGTGGTTAGAGACTTGAACGTCTAACCGAAAGACCCTTTGTTCAATCCTGACCAGCAGCAACTGCATTGTACCCTCAGACAAGACACAACCCTTTACCCAACGAATCAGTCATATCCGCCCGCGTAGTATGCAAATTCAGCAGCTAAAAAAAAAGATATTTTTCCAAAAAATTTCAACAAAACCATATCATGTGACCCCTCTTTGGAACGAACTCGTTGAGCTTGTTCCAATGAGGGGTCACATGATATGGTTTTGTTGAAATGTTTGGAAAAATTTTTAAAAAGGTATTTTAAATAATAAATATTGATACCGTCTGCATTGGGTAAAGGGTTAATCCTGATTACCCATGTAGTGGCACTGTGTACCAAGGCATTCTGTATGTCAATGGTGCACTTGCCATCAACCAATGTTAGTGCATCATCGATGTCCAGTATGCCTAAGCAAACATTGGCACCCACCATACCCTCACATGGGAAATCAGGATTAAGTGTCTTGCCTACGAACAGAATGCAGTTGCCACTGGTCAGGATCAAATCACTGTTCATTGAATACTCCTGTTAATTAAAGCATGAAACCATCGGTTCTACCTGGAGTTGGGTTCCTTCATTATGTAGGCAACATTTATCATAAACAATTTCCTGAACTAGATTTTATAGTTTTGTTGTGGCTAGGGTGTGGCCATAGATGCATGAAGAAACCTTAAGTTTCAATAACAGTAAACAAAGTTACATGTGACATAGTTTTGGAAAGAGATTTCTCAGTGCATCAGATAAATGGATATAATTTACTTCTTAAACGTGAGAACCCTGGGAATTAGAGCAGTGCTGATTCATTGTGGGAAACAAGTTTTGTTTTCTTGGTAAAATTGGACCTGGTAACTAATGCTTGAGGTGGAAGGCCTCTGAATTGGGCAGCATAGGTATAAATGATTGGTTTCATGCTTGTTTTGAAGTCATGATACAGCTATAGATACTGAAAGTGAATACACAAATAAATATATATTTTTATACTATAAACCAATGGCCCAGACTATCTGATGCAAACTCAAAGTTATCAACGGCCAAACACGATCCCCAAAATTTGCTTGCAAAACCGAAAATTGAAAGTCCTATCTGGTCCTCCATACTTTTACTCTCTACTCGTGCGCAGCCGTCGGGAAGTGACCGGAATTGGCACAAACATCATTCTTTGTTTGGCCCTGAAGTCAGCAACAATGAACTGACATCTGTGCTTTAAAATCTCCTTTTTTGAGGATGCCAGACACAAACCAATGCAAGAATTGGTGGATCCAAGGCTGTTATCGGATGATGGAAGTGTTCAATGGTGGTTTTAGACATTCAGGACTGTAACTTTATAATAATTCTAAAATCATTTCATGTTATTCCACTGTTTGTTAAGTATTCCTTCCCCATCCTTCCATGAATCCTTCCTGTTAAACTCTTAAGCTTTTTGGCTATTTTTTATTTAAATTTTTTATTAGCTTAACTTGACATATAAGTCATATAGTGGCTCTTCATTCTCGACTTTGCGCGACAATAATTGTAAGTCTTGGTTAAATGAGCCTTTAGGGTCGCAACTTACACCAATATATCTGTCTTCACTGACATGAAGACTAATTAGCTATGGCTAGCGTTGTAGTCTCCACATTGAGATTCTAGGGCCTCAGTTATCAGCTTTTATGGTCTTCACGCATAGGAAGACCTTTAGCTGCTTCAGCTAGGCTGAGTTCATTGTCCTATTGGACATGATTCCGTTTGTTAGAGGAGGTTATTCTCTTCCAACCGGCATGTTTTGGTGTGAGTTATTATGTTAATATGGTGTATTTGTTCTCCATGTCTTTCTCCATCCTTAGTGGCATTATGGAGTTGGTCAAACGTGAGGGAGCTTTGAGATTTCTATGCTATTTGATGGCTAACACAAGAATGATTCATGTAATGCGGGTAAGGGGGGTTCGATATGAATTTTGAATCCTCCCCCCTCCCCCCATGCCAATGTGTTGAGAGACGATTACTGGGCAGGACGTAGTTTCCTTTCTAGTAGCCTTGTAGGCATTTCAGTATATACATGTCTCATGACTTCTTGATTGGCGATTGGGTCGAGTTCTATGGCGACCTCATGGGCACATCCACTTTTTAGTTGGTTTTGTTTCCTGTGATTGTTCGTTTATAAAAGATAAATATACAAGCATATGATTCATCATCAATAAATTGCTATCCTTTGTGTACCTGTATGGCTGACAAGTCAGATAACTGGTATTCAGATGATTACATGTGGGATTTCAATGCTCGCGTGCATAATATGTGTATTATTAGGTAGACACATTATTGTATGTTATGGACCTTAGAAGCAGTTAATTATTTCAGGGGCGGGCCTTGACAAGTCTGTTAATCATAGCTCGATCCATTTCTGAATCTCAAGTTTCTATAAGTTTTGATACACAAATCGGATACAGTGAATGTGATTGCATTCTCCTATTTTTGCACATTTCTGGGAGTGTTATTTATTGGGTTTAATTGTACAAATTGAATGGGGTCCTATGTGGGTTGCCTTGGAAGTGTGTTTACTCTACAGAGATTGTCCATTGTGTTTCTTTTGGACAAGTGTATGTTGTACATGTTATATCACCCGTTTTCTATGTATGTCGACTCCTGTATACGTTACAAGTGTGCCCTATTAATTTCCGGGATCACCACGATAGCCTTAGCTTCTGAAGTGGCATTAAGCACCATTTTATTAATATTAATTATGTCTCCCCTTCCCAGAAGGGAGACATATTGTTTTAAAAGTGCATCATCATCTTCTTCTTCTCATACAAACTGTGTTCGGGACATAACTTTTTTTGTCTTTTGACCTAGACCTTAGATATTTGGCATGTGGATGTATCACCATGAGCAGGTGTGTCACGTACCATAGTGACCTTCATGTGACCTTGACCTTTGACCTGAAGGTCAGATTTATGTGCTTTTTAAGGGAAATTTTGCCTGGGGCATAACTTTTTTGTCTTTTGACCTAGACCTTAGATATTTGGCATGTGGATGTATCACCATGAGCCGGTGTGTCACGTACCATAGTGACCTTCATGTGACCTTGAACTGAAGGTCAGATTTATGTGCTTTTTAAGGGAAACTTTGTCTGGGGCATAACTTTTTTGTCTTTTGACCTAGACCTTAGATATTTGGTATGATTGTCAATATTATTCATGTATATGTAATTTGCAGTGCATTAAATAGAAAGGAAGGGGAGACATATGTTTTAGTGTGCTAAAACGGTTTCTAGTTAATATCTGGGTGCCTGTTCGGCGAATATATATTGTTATTTGGTACCGTTTTTACTGATTCCAGATCGCTTTTACTGTTTCCAGAGCGCTCCCCTCTTTCTTTTTGAAGTTTCCTTCAAAAAGGGGGGGGGGGATTTTTTAAAAACCTCCTCAGGCTTGATAAGTGTGTAACTACGAGTGAAGCTGTTTGGTCTGTAGCTTATATCTGATCCTGGATACAGCTTGTTTATTATTGTATATGGCATATGTTTGTGGGGGTTAACCTCTCACTTTCAAATACGCCATCCTATTTTATGGGGCTTAGACCGGACTAGCCTTAAAAATTGGGGCTTGTTACACCCAATTAGCATATTCATTCATGCTAAGAATATGGAATTACTTGGATATGGCTCCTTACTTATGATATGTCTTCTCTATTACTGTATAGAGAGACATACATGTAATTCCTTTTTAATTTAATTCCTTTAAATTGCAGGCTTGGGGAACTATGTTGGTCTGCTAATTCTGAAGTCCTAGGCCCTCTACCTTTTAACGATTCAGCTAGTCTGGGCCATTGGTTTATAGAATAAAAATATGATAAATTTAAAGTAATTTGTATATTTTTTACACTTACCAGTGGCCCAGACGGGTATGGCCCTCCCAAGAGTGGGCACTCATACCTCCCCGCTGAGTTATGTAGTACTCTCTTCTACAAGGAATGATGTTGGTGCCAATTCCTATCACTTCCTGATGGCTGCGCATGCGCAGAGAGTAAACGTATGGAGGACCAGATAGGACTTTTAATTTTCAGTTTTGCAAGCAAATTTTAGGGAATGGGGGGGTTCAAAATTTGTGTTTGGCTCTTGATAACTTTGAGTTTGCACCAGCTAGTCTGGGTCATTGGTAAGTATAAAAAATATACAAATTACTTTAAATTCATCATTTTCTGCATGGAATAAATTCCAAGAATGAGTTGTGGTAGTTTAACCCTTTACCCAACGAATCGGCCACATCCACCTGCGTAATATGCAAATTCAGCAGCTGAAAAAAATACTATTTTTCCAAAAGTTTCAACAAAACCATATCATGTAACCCCTCTTTGGAACGAGCTTGTGAAGCTCATTCCAGTTAGGGGTCACATGATATGGTTTTGTTGAAATGTTTTGAAAAAATTAAAAAAATGATATTTAAAATAAAAAATTTTAAATCACTTAACCCACAACTGAAACTGAGGGGCTATTTCCGACTTTGATAACTTTTTATTGCAAAGGAACAGGTGCCCATACATGCATTGTTTATGTAAACTCAAAACTTGTTTTTGAATGTACCTTGTCAGTTGTTTCTAAATTAGGCAAGCCTTGGCTGTCTCTATAGGCAGCCTAAACTTAACTAGGAACAACAGCAAAGCCACAGGTGGACTTTCAAAGTATAGCAAAAATGAAAAAATTCTCCCGCCCTTAAGCTTAAGGTTAAAGGTGATTTGTAACGGGAATATATAATACTAAATTCCCTTGTTTTTAGACCTATTAAGCCTCAGAGCATCAAATACAGGCATTTAATCTATTATATCTTGGTTGACAGAGCTCCATGGGGCTCCATCAAACAAGATCTACTAGAATAAATACTAAGTTGATCTCCAGAATAGGGAAAAGTGACCATATCATGGTAATTGAATACTCCTGTTAATTGAATAATTTTCAAAGGCAAAGTGGCTATTCAATTAACAGGATTCCACTGTACCATGCAACCCACAATGTGCACATCAGTTTAGTTCAATTTTGTTCATAAATAAGTTGTTTTATTACAATTTATTAGAGAGTGCCTGCTGGAACTGTCCAATTATTTGTAACAAAACAATGTTATATAAACATTTTTTTTCTATTGCTGAGAAAACAACAAGCTAATGCATACAGTGTAAAGCCCCTAAAGTGTATTTTCAATAGCACTATAATACTGGCTTCTGGCACCAAACCGGTTAAAAGGAGATTTTCAACTGGACAAGCTTTATGGTTTCAGAATAGCTTCCCGAACATACAGTCACATCCTGGAGACAAAAGTATATTTACTCAAGAAGCAGTTTCTAGTTAAGTCTTGGCTGCCTCCATAGGAGTTTTTTGCTTCCACTGCTGATCTGTTAGGTCCAGGTTACCCCAGACCTTTACTGGAATTTTTTGCTCAAGAATCATGATCTACTATTCCATCCTACTCCTATCATACTCTTTTGGAAGTGCAGTTCATCAGTCAAAGCAAAGAGATTCTAGAAGATTTCCTCATTTTAGAATAGGCTCCGACACTAAACAGGTAAAATTAGTCCTGGCACTGAAAAATGAATGCAATCATGATCTTGATCACCAAAAATTCTATTGAAGAAAAAATACCCAGGGCTTAAAAAAGTTAAAAATCTGTTTCTCAGGCTCTCCCGTATTGTTCTTTTGGCTGCCGGATGCTCACTTTTTATAACCAATGCAAACTTAAAAAAAATAAAAATTTAATGGTTTATATCTGATATTTTAAACAAGTTCATAAATTTGCTAAATTTAGCCCTTGAGTGCAACAAGGCTTTGCAATGCTTTTGCATTGCAAAGCTTTCTTGCACTGAAGGGTCGAAATCATTTCCACCCATGCTATTCTGTAGATTATGAGGCCTAAAACATGACACAAACCAAGAACATGAACTTTTGATGGCAAAGAAATAATTACAAAAATAAAAAACCACCCACCCACATGCAATTTTACAAAAAAATGGCCTGAGAAACAGAAGATCCACTTTGTATGGCCTAATGAAACATCAAACTCTCTTTCAGCCAGCAGCTCCACCTCCGGAACCAGTGAAGCAAATAGTGAAATCACCAATACCTGATGAACATCAAATAGTGAAAGATATTTTTGACAATCTAGTCCAACAGTGTATAACAAAAGCAACAAATGCAGTAAGTTTTTCTTAGGTTGCTCAAATGATGTTATTAGTATCACAGTTTTTTTTAGTTACCTTATTAATATGGGATATATTGTATCGATAAATTCCATATTCTTCGAGAGTGTGTAACAAATTTATCTTGCTGACTATTCTGCATATTTACTGAATTGGCAACTGGAATTACTAAGAAGTGATGATAATTCTTGTTTAACGTAAAGTGGTCATGGCCTGCCCTCATTATGATGGCTTAATAAACAAATGGGAGATCACTATGTTAGCTGTGTGTGTCGATCTCAACAGTCAGTGTATGGTATATACACAGATTGCATGTAATGCCTTAGTGAAATTATCAGAAGTTTGTAGGTGGTAACATATACTGTTCAAAAAAAGAAACGCAAAACGGGTTTTCTGTGATGAGGTACGTTCCCGCGTTATGGGATACTGAGATTGAGAACGAAATTAATTCATAACCAAAGTTTTAATGGATGAATGAATCACAAATGGAGACGTTTCAAATGTTAACGTCACAAGTCGACGTCATCCAAACTCAGTATCCAGTGTATTGTATGTACATGCAGCAGTAGGTTGAGATTTCATAACGAAATATTTCAAAATCAAGACTGAATCACAAAATATAAATAAAAATAGCCTCTCTTATTCAGTTATTATGCATTTCTTTTCTGACAGTTGAGATTTACAGTGCTGCGGGCAAATGGAGTCCAAAACTGCTGGACACCTTCTGTTCATTGAAGCAATCAGATTCCCGATGGAAGCTTGAGGTATGGTGGCCCCCCCCCCCCCCTCTTCCTGCAATGTTTGCACCTGCTGCGGTAACATCTGAGGTTGTGGTTGACGTCGCACACATCGATCCAGTTGATCCCATAGATGTTCGATCGGGTTCAAATCTGGTGATCTGGAGGGCCAGGGCAGGACTTCGATGTGTTATCCTGTAGATAAGCTGTCATGAGCCTTGCTGTGTGCAGTCGGGCGTTATTATGCTGGAAAATGGTGTTGGCACTCTGCATTATGGGGAGCATGTGTGGCTGCAAAATTTCATCTCTGTACCTCTGCCTGTCAAGTTACCCTCAACATTGACGAGGTCTGTTCTACCAGTGTGTGAGATGGCTGCCCACATCATAATGCTACCGCCACAAAATCTGTCCACCTCCCGAACGTAGCTATGCGCAAAAGTTCTCCACGACTTCTATACACAGGGCATGATCCACCAACTTGGTGAAGAAGGAAATGCGACTTGTCACTGAACCATACCGTTCTAAATCTCTGATGAGGCCATGCCCATTGCATCTGACACCATTGAAGTCACTGTCGACAATGCTGCGCCATCAAAATAATGCCGCGAACTGGCTGTCTAGAATGCAGACTTGCCTCGCGTAGACGGTTGCAAATGGTCTGACCTGAAATCCTCTGCCGACCCGGTAGAGTTGATGTTTTAGAGGTTGCTGTGGTTGTTCTCTACCACAAATGATGTAACCAGATGTATCGGTCCTGAACTGGGGTGGTCACTCAGGGTCTCCCGGATCTTGGAAGGTCCTGCATTGTCCCCTGGATTTGGTATCACTTCCACAGCCGTGTGATGGTGCTCAGTGAGACATTGAACACTCTCACTACATTCGAAGCTAATTCCCCTTTTCCAAGCAGCCAATGGCATTATTTCTCTGAGCTTCGGTCAAATGCAGCATTTTGCATGAACAATATCCCTTTAACGCTGTGCAAATTTTGATCGATTTCCACGTTAGTTTATACCCCCACACGCTCTGCACGCCTGCTCAGAGTGTGCAACTTCATCATCAAGTATTCACTCAGTTGAAACTTTGTTTTGTTAATTTCCAATATTTGTGGGGTGATGATGGCCAAAATTATGCCCCAGTGTCCAAAATGTTACATAATGTTTAGACCACCACAATATGTTGTTAACCCTATCTACAGCCACACTTCATCACTATATTCTCCAAAATTTGCCACGTTATCGTGACTATACCCGTTTTTGCATTTCTTCTTTTGAACATTACATAAAGTGTTACTGCCCAAATGAATTGTGAATCAGTCCGAGTACATCAGCCAACTAAAATATCCAGTTTGTAAATGAAACTCAAAATTTATTTCATGCTTAGACCAAGGATAATACTTTTTATTATTTTCTTTTCAGCAAATGAAGAGAAAATTGGAAGATGTAGCCAAAAAATTAGAAACCCTGTATGATAGGTTACGGTGCAGTTCAGTAAGTAATTTTGACTTCTGAATGTTTTGTCTTCTTAATATTTATGCCATCTCTTCATAGATACTATGTCATTTAGATATGTTGTGAGGTAATTGTAAGAAAAACAAAGTCTATTGCTTAATCAGGCACCTAGGGGGTTTTGGGAGGGAACTTATGTTTTTGTATAAATTTTGTTGATATTTGCCCATATTTGGGCTTCATTCAGAGGAGCAGGTACCACAAATAAAAGGCTTTATATTCTGGAGATGTGCTCAGTATTTTCTCAAAAAAGAGTTAATGAATCTAACCCACATCGTAACTGTAGACTTATCTGAACACTGTTTTTAGCTCACCTGACTGCAAGTCAGTGTGAGGTATTACCATCACTTGGCATCCGTTGTCTGGTGTCCGTCGTCTGTTAACTTTTGCAAACCTGGCTTCTTCTCCACAGCCATTAAGCCAAATTCAAACATATATTGCACAAACCATACCTGGGGTATACCCTTTCTATTTTGTTCAAATGGAACGGCTGCCTTCTTCGGGCTCTGGGCAATGATGCCAAAGCCTAAAAATCTTCTCATGAACCACCAGAGAGATTGTTGAAGATGAAAGTTTGTTCAAGAGAAGTTGGTAGATCAATATTTGGGCTCTCTCTGGGTACATATCCATTTTGGGCTCCACCCAAAATTTCTATTTTAAGAACCGATGGGCCGATTTGAACCAAATTTGGCATGTAGCATAAGTGGGCCCAAAGTACTTGATTGATGCCCAAAAAATTTTTTAGCTCACCTGACTGAAAGTCAGGGTGAGCCTTTCTTATCACTCGTCGTCCGTCGTCCTGCGTGAAGGAGGTGTTTGAGCCTCTTTCTCCTAAACCACTGGCCACATTTTAATTAAATTTCATGTATATGGTGATTATATAGGGGCATTTTGATTTTTATCCAAATTAGGTTTCGGCTCATATTGAGCAGAGGTGTGGGGAAAAAATAGCCAAATTTTTTGAAAATCTTCTTCTAATGAACCACCAGTAGCAGAGACTTGATATGTGGTATACAGAGTCCTTTTGAGGTTTAGAATCAAGTTTGTTCAAGAGAAGTTTGTCAGGCATTATTTGCCTTCGTTATGGGAGGGGCAAAAATTTTGGCCACACCTAAAATTTCTATATTTTTATACTGTACCAATGACCCAGACTTAGCTGGTGCTAACTCTAACAAAACCAGGGCCAAACACAAATTTTGCCCCCCAATCCCCAAAATTTGCATCCAAAACAAAAAGAAATCATGTCCTAAAGGACCTCCATACTACGCCTCTACTGCGCATGCGCAGTGACGCAGTCGTCCCGAAATTGGCGCCAATTATCATTCTCTGTTTGGCCCTTCATCAGTCAACATCTCACTGATCTTTGTGCTTGTAAATCTCAGTTTAAAGGATGCCAGACACGTAATTTTTGGAGAAAATGTGATTCTAAGGAGGATAGAAGGAGGAGAGGAAAAAGAAGTGGCAAAAAATAATCAGGGCTGTACTTAAAATTTTTTGATGAAATTATGTTAAGTTGCCTATTTTCGAGGCATGGGCCTCTTGTTGTCATTCTTGCTAATTGTTGCACTGCTTATTCAGTGTTTCCTCTCCCCTAGCCTTCTAAAGTCCCCCCCTGGCAATTCTCCCATGCTTTTGGCATATTTTTGAGAAATTTCATTTCTAAAATTTCCTGGGAGAGTTGCTTGGTTACAGAATGTTTTCTGTTATTTTCCCCATAGTTACGTTTTCACCCATGGGTGTATAACGTTTGTGTTCTGCATCTTCCATCTGATGTTCTACAGATTCTCCCCTGGGAGTCTCTGTTTTGCATCAGATAGAGTGTAATTGATGACTGATTCCGGGCCAGTTTTTTCAGTGCCTGGAGTCATGTTTTCTAGTGTGTTTACACTGTTTGTTTTCATTGGCAACAGCCTTTTTTGAGGGGGGCTGTTTGCCTTTGTGGTAGTTTATCTCATTATAAGATACATTTATATTATCCGAAAGTGTCTCATTAATTATTTTATATAAATTTAAAATTTTTGACCACACTTTGCCATCGGATCCATCGGGGCTCAACGTTACTTTTCAGCAACTTGGGCTTCTCTGAAAAAATTTTTTTTTTCAAAATTATTTTGTTTTGCAATTGTTTTTTCATTTATTAATGGATCATGTTATTATGTATCTTTGTGTCAGGGGTTTTTGCGAGTAACTAGGACTTATTGTTGTTCTTTCACAATGAAGGGACGTTGTTCAAATTGTAATAGGAAGAAATCTTCCTCTGACTTTCATGATCATTGTATTAATTGTAGTCAGTGTTCTCGCATTAATCCCTGTCCTATATGTGAACATTGGTATGAGAAACATTGGAAACGTGTGTCACGATATGTTGTTTCTGGAGAAAGGGCGATGCCGGCTCTTTCTCCGCAAGGTCACTCTACTCTCTCAGTTTCTATTTCAGAGGAACCAGAACAGGGTGATGTTTCCATGTTATCTTCTTCAAGTGTGCGTCCGTCGTCACAAATGAATTCAGAGCTAGCGGCAAAAGTGCTCATGGAGATTAGACAAATGTCGTCCGCTAGCTCGCCCGGTGTAGCGTCCATTCACCGAATGGTTCGGCAGCCGGGTTCGTCCGATGCGGTCCAAGAGGAAATTTTGGGTGATGCGAGCACTATAAACATAATAGATGCACACCCAGTGACGGCGGATAGTAAGCGAGAACGGAGGAAGCCTTTTAGTCTGGTTCATAGCTCGTCCAGGTCCAGCCGGGCCGCGAGCGAGAGAGGTCCCTCTCTCGTACAACAACATCTGGGACCAGATGTTGTGGTACAAAATGTGTCTTTAGCGGAGCATACGTCCGTCGCTCGGGACGCTCCGTTGTATAAGCAGTCCGCAGAGACTGTTAAGGCTTCCTCTTCTCGTCAGCGCACACGACCGCACCTTGGCTGCGTGACCGCCGATATATTACCAGCTTCGCCGATGAAGGATTCTTCGGCGACCAGGTCACACCATCCGGCAGCCAGGGATTCGAGATCGATGGATTCCGGACATTCGCATAGGAAAAGTATGCGGGAGCCATCTGATGCGGAGCTGCCCTCGGGGAAGCAGCGAAAGACTGCCCCTCCGCAGGTCTCGACGCCGGACATTCTTGTGCAGATAGCACAGCTTATCGCAGCATCCCAGCAGCCGACAGAAACGGTGTCGGATCGAGAATTATCCGACGGCGCTGGGTCGGTACGCTCCGCCGAAGCATCGGGGGCGGACGACCGGGAACATCATGAGGTCCGACCGGATGGTGAAAGGGATACGGATGACTTGGAGCTATCCCTTTCAGAACAACATAAAGCTGCCGTGGACTTCATCCGGCACTTTCTCCCTCAAGTTGTTCCGTCGGGCCAGACTGCTGCGCTTCCGGACAAGAGAATTATAGCGTCATTGGACTCTGAATTTTTTGAGCGGTTCAGGGACATCGCTCCCGAGTTTCCGTCGCAGTCCAATAATGTTGCTAGAACATTTGAATTATTGAACGACGCTATATTTAAACTTGCTTCCAGGACGGGGAAAGCAGGTTTCTTGTCTGCTAATACTCTCAACCTGCCTTTCATTAATGCAAGGAATAAATTCGATACGGCAGGACAGGGTATACCGAGAGTTCCTCTGCGTATGGAC
This sequence comes from Pictodentalium vernedei, assembly GCA_031216915.1. NCBI lineage: Eukaryota > Metazoa > Mollusca > Scaphopoda > Dentaliida > Dentaliidae > Pictodentalium > Pictodentalium vernedei. Next base: position 267,745,657 of record CM062297.1, read on the forward strand.
GACGAGGCGGAAGACTTAGAGCTATCATTACCGTCGTCACCTTCTATTCCAACCGCGGTGTTGGAAACAGCTATTGCGTCTAACAGAGCCAATTTAGATGCCTTATCTTACGCAGATCACCTTACTAAGGCGTTATCACTGCGCCTTCAAGGGGAAGAGTTTCAGGATATACAATCCTCTTTAAGACTTCTTTCAAGGGCAGTAGCTTATTCCACGTGTAACTCCGCCCTTTTAGTGGCAAATCTGGAGTTGGTTAGACGTGACGCAGCCCTAGCTACATCCACACTAGTGGATTCTAAGGTGAAGAACTCTCTTAGAGTCGCTTCGGTCTCAGGAGAACTTCTCTTTGACGGCAAGCTTTCCGCTATTTATGATAAAATTAAAAAGAAAGCTAATGATTCTCTGTTGTTCAGATCGGCTCCTAAGAAGTCGGATACAGCAGACACGAATAAGACAGGCACTTCTGGGTCTAATGCGCCCAAGAGAGGTTCCTATAGAGGTTCCGGTGCGTCCTCTTGGTCTTATTCGAGAGACCGTCAGGATAGCGACTCTCGTTCGGGACGTCCTTCAGGCCGGGACAATCGGTCGGACGCCCCGAGGTCGACGAGGCGAGGTGCGGGTCGTGGAAGACGTGGTTTCTCCTACCGCAGGCCTCGCAGGTCCAGGAGGTGATGGCTTAAACCTCTATCGCGTTCCGGTTGGTGGAAGGTTGTCGAGTTTTTCACAAGAGTGGGCGTCGATTACGGACGACCCTTGGGTGAGAGGAGTGACTTCGGAAGGTCTAAAGATATCCTTCAAACGAAAGCCTCCATTAACTCGAAGTCCAAAGTGGACTCATCTTCCGTCAAATCCACAGAAAAGAGACGCTCTGTTATCAGAGGTGCAGTCTCTTTTAATGGAGAACGCGGTAGAGGTCGTAGAAAACCAGGAATCTCTGGGATTCTACAGCCATCTGTTTCTGGTTCCGAAACCAGACGGCTCGTTCCGTCCAGTCATAGATTTGAGCTGGATAAACAAGCTGATCATCGCTCCGAAGTTTTATATGGAGACGATTCGATCGGTCAGAGCGAGTATTCGGGTGAACGATTATGCAACGAGCATAGATCTCAAAGATGCGTACTTTCACGTCATGGTACATCCGACATTCCGAAAGTATCTACGCTTTGCAGTCCTGGGAGTGGTGTATCAATTCCGGGCGATGTGCTTCGGATTGAATCTAGCACCCTGGGCTTTCACTCGGGTAATGAACTCGGTAATGATCTACTTCCGAGCTCATTCGTCTGCGGTAACGTCGGCCTACCTGGACGACATTCTTCAGAGGTACGGCAACGAGTTAACGCTTTAGAACGATGTTCAGAATCTTCTTCTATTGCTCCGACGTCTCGGTTTTATAGTAAACGAGGAGAAGTCGGATCTGGTGCCGTCCAAGTCATTCACTCATCTGGGAATGAGCTTCGAGACGCACAACAATCTCGTTCGTCTGCCGTTAACCAGAGCGAAATTAGTCAGTTGTTACACTCGCTATTGTCTGCACGCAGACAAAGTCACGGCGAGAGAATTTATGAGACTGATAGGTCTGTGCGGAGCCGCCACGGATCTCATTCCGATGGGGCGGCTACGCACACGTCCTCTTCAAATTTTCCTGACTCAGAATTGGAGTGTGAAAATTCATTCGCTCGATGTAGACGTTCTCTTGTCAGATCAAGTGAAACAAGAGATTCAGACTTGGGCAAACATTCAGTGGTTAACTCAAGGAGTTCCGCTGCAGTTGCCGGATCCGAGTTTTACCGTTATGACGGATGCCAGTCAAACAGGTTGGGGTGCATCATTAATCCCAGCGGATTCGAGATGCCAGGGTCTTTGGGATCCGCAATTCCTGTGCAAGCACATAAACATCAAGGAAATGATGTCAATTTGGCTTGCGTTACGTCACTGGATGGACATTATTCACGATGCTCATGTCCAAATCCTATCCGACAATACGACAGTAGTGGCGTATATACGGAATCAGGGAGGCACTCATTCAGTTCCGTTGTTCAATCTAACTGAAAGAATCCTTCTGTTTGCGTTAGAACATCACGTTCTTCTTTCGGTCCGTCACATACCGGGTCGTCTGAATGTGCTAGCAGACTCCCTTTCACGAAAGGGTCGCTTGTTGCCGTCGGAGTGGACTCTCAACAAACAAGTATTCAATCAGATTTGCTACCAATGGGAACGGCCAATGATAGACTTATTTGCGACACATCTCAACAATCAGTTGCAGACGTATGTGTCTCCGTGTCCGGATCCAAGAGCATTTGCAGTAGACGCTCTGTCGATCCCTTGGGACGGAATGATAGGATATGCGTATCCTCCAGCGCCGTTAATTCAACAAGTATTGCTAAAGATAAAACAATCTCAATGCAAGATTCTGTTGGTAGCATCTCTGTCGCCACAGAGACCGTGGATAAATCTACTCAGGTGTCTGTTGTGGGACCTACCGCGGAAGCTTCCTCCACGAGAGGATCTTCTTTCGCAGGGGAAATCGCGCCAACTCCATCTCAACCCGCAAGGTCTCAACCTTCACATTTTTCCGTTGTGCGGTCCTTCTTGCATGGCAAGCACTTACAGGACGAGCAGTGGACGCGATTTCTAACTGTAGGAGGACCTCCTCTTCGCTAAACTATGCGGCTAAGTGGAAGGTTTTTCGTCGTTGGTGTAGGGATCATTCTGTAGATATATTTGATCCCTCTATACCAGACATTGCAAACTTTCTAGTATACTTGTTTGACGAAATCAAACTGCAGCCTGTTACTATAAAGGGTTATAGATCTATGTTATCTGATACCTATGCACATCATGATAGTTTACAAATTGGATCTAATGTCTCTTTATTGAAGTTGGTTAGAAACTTTTCGATAAATAGACCCAGAACTCTTAGATTAATTCCTAAGTGGAATTTAGCTTGGGTTCTCCTTAAATTGAAGGAAAAGCCATTTGAACCTCTTGGGACAGTAGATTTCAAATTCTTATCTTATAAGACAGCTTTTCTCTTAGCTTTCTCTTCTGCCAGAAGAGTCAGTGAGCTTCATGCACTATCGGTGGATGATTCTCATTATCGTAGTGTTGGGAACACTATCACCTTCACTACTAATGTGGGTTTTTTTAGCTAAGAATCAGGCTCCTAATAAATATCCGGAACCTATTGTTATTAAGGCTCTTCCGTCTTCAGACGGGCGTAGGCCTTTACTCTGTCCTGTTAGAGCACTACGTATCTATAAACAGAGATCTCAGTTTATCAGAAAGGGACGGAAACGTTTCTTTCTGTCTTTGATGCCTAATAGAAAGGACATTTCAGTCCATTCTATTGCTAGATGGATTCAGTTAACTATCCGTACTGCTTATGAAGATTTATCTTCTTCTCAGCAGTCTGTGCTTAAGATTTCTGCTCATGAAGTAAGAGCTCTTTCTACTTCCTGGGCTTATGCTAATAGTGTTGCTATTACAGATTTAATGAAGGCTGCTTATTGGTCTCAGCCATCCACATTTACGAATTTTTATCTCAGAAATATTGAGTCCATTTCTGGAGACCTGCATTGTTTAGGTCCGTTATCTGTTGCTCAGAATGTCGTCCACTAAACAGTTGCAACTTTAGTTATGCAGGCTTTCTGTTCCGGCAGTGACTCCGTCCGGCTGCCCTCTTCGCTCTGGGCTATTTGACCCAGGGCAAGGGGAAGGGGGGGGGGGGGGGGGGGGCGGGTGTTCCCTTAGGTCACCTGCTTTATAGTGAAAAGCAAGGGAATGCCTCCTCCAAGTCAGTATTTCTGAGTCGCTTCCGGGATGGTTTTAAAGTGTAATATTAATGTTTAAATTCATTCATGTCTTATTTTTAAAGTGTAGGTCGGTGTGAAGCATTTGTATATGTCAAGTGTCAAACGGGCTTTAATATACAATACTCGGACACTTTTAAATGATTATAAAGAGTCTCAATTCTCTGGACTACTTTATTTATTGGCTTGCTTTAAAAATAATTAGTATAAGGGTTATACTGGATGTTAATAGAGAACATGAATGTTATTGTGCTCAATTATTAAGGGTAGTGTATCTTTCTAATTTAATATTAAATAAGAAAGATACATGTAAAGCCTAATACTCCTTTTCTCCTTAAGGGGTTACCTCTTTACTATATAGTTGAGCTTATTGGATTTTCCTCTATGTCCTAGGCCCTCCAGCCTGTTTACTATTCAGCTAAGTCTGGGTCATTGGTACAGTATAAAAATGTTAAAAAATTTATAGTAATTTATATATTTTTTATACTTACCAATGACCCAGACGTGGATGGCCCTCCCTGGAGTTGGGAACTCTTGCCTCCCCGCTGAGTACATAGCGCTGACCAGGCACTGCCAGTAAGAATGATAATTGGCGCCAATTTCGGGACGACTGCGTCACTGCGCATGCGCAGTAGAGGCGTAGTATGGAGGTCCTTTAGGACATGATTTCTTTTTGTTTTGGATGCAAATTTTGGGGATTGGGGGGCAAAATTTGTGTTTGGCCCTGGTTTTGTTAGAGTTAGCACCAGCTAAGTCTGGGTCATTGGTAAGTATAAAAAATATATAAATTACTATAAATTTTTTAACTTTCTGAACCGTGAGGTCAATTTGAACCAAATTTGATATGAGATGATAATGGGTCATAAGTAGTTGATTGATGCAAAAAAAAATTTTCTCATTGCCCCGTGGGAACCTCGGGAGCTAAAAATAGGAAAAACCTTAAAACTGCCATATCTCCAAAACTACACGGCACAGAGAATTCTTATTTTGTATAAAGCTTACTTTTATCCAGTAGAATAGAATGGTTAAAAAAAATCCCTATCGGTTTGATCACAAGGTACTTTTTTCAGGACTTTGAAAAAGTGCTGAGTCAGCACTTTTTAACACTGTAGGCAATGGGAAAAACATTAAAAAAATCTTCTTCTCCAGATCCAGCTGGCAGAATCGTTTGATATTTGGCATGCAACATTGTAGGGTGGATCTGATTCAAGTTTGTTCAAATCGACCCCCTGGGTTCATATTTGGGCTCAGTATAGGAGCCTAATTTCGAACTTAGTGCATTTCAGGCAAATTTCTTAAAAAATCTTCTTCTCTAGATCCAGCAGGCAGAATCTTTTGATATTTGGTATGCAACATTGTGGGGTGGATCTGATTCAAGTTTGTTCAAATCGGCTCTCTAGATTCATATTTGGGCTCACTATAGAAGCTCGAATTCAAACTTAGTGCATTTCGGGCAAATTTCTTCAAAAATCTTCTTCTCCAGATCCAGCAGGCAGAATCTTTTCATATTTGGTATGCAACATTGCGGGGTGGATCTGATTCAAATTTGTTTGTTCAAATCGGCCCCCTGGATTCATATTTGGGCTTACTATAGAAGCCCGAATTCGAACTTCGTGCATTTCAGGCAAATTTATTAAAAAATCTCCTTCTCCAGATCCAGCAGGCAGAATCTTTTCATATTTGGTAAGCAACATTGTGGGGTGGATCTGATTCATGTTTGTTCAAATCGGCCCCCTGGGTTTATATTTGGGCTCAGTATAGAAGCCCGAATTCGAACTTATTGCATTTCAGGCAAATTTCTTAAAAAATCTTCTTCTCCAGATCCAGCAGGCAGAATCTTTTGATATTTGGTATGCAACATTGGGGGATGGATCTGATGCAAATTTGTTCAAATCGGCTCCCTAGATTCATATTTGGGTTCACTATAGAAGCTCGAATTCAAACTTAGTGCATTTCAGGCAAATTCCTTTAAAAATCTTCTTCTCCAGATGCAGCAGGCAGAATCTTTTGATATTTGGTATGCAACATTGTGGGGTGGATCTGATTCAAGTTTGTTCAAATCGCCCCCCTGGATTCATATTTGGTCTCACTATAGAAGCCCGAATTCGAACTTAGTGCATTTCAGGCAAATTTCTTAAAATATCTTCTTCTCCAGATCCAGCAGGCAGAATCTTTTGATATTTGGTATGCAACATTGTCGGGTGGATCTGATTCAAGTTTGTTCAAATCAGCCCCCTGGGTTTATATTTGGGCTCAGTATAGGTGCCCAAATTTGAACTTAGTGCATTTCAGGCAAATTTCTTTGAAAATCTTCTTCTCAAGATCCAGCTGGCAGAATCTTCTGATATTGGGTATGCACCATGCTTGGGGGGTGAGATTCAAGTTTGTTCAAGCCAAGTCCCTGGGTTCATATTTGGGCTCACTGTGGTAGCCAGAATGATAACTTGGTTCAAAATGAGGAATTTTCTTTAAAAATCTTCTTCTCCAGAGACAGCAGTCGGAATGTTTTGATCATTGGTATGCAGCATCCTTAGAGGGGTGAGATTTAAGTTTGTTCAAGCCATGTCCCTAGGTCCATATTTGGACTCACTGTGGGAGCCCAAATGATAACTTAGTTCAAAATGAGGAATTTTCTTTTAAAATCTTCTTCAGATCCATCAGTCGGAATGTTTTGATATTTGGTATGCAGCATCCTTAGGGGGGTGAGATTTAAGTTTGTTCAAGCCATGTCCCTAGGTCCATATTTGGACTCACTGTGGGAGCTTGAATTGTAACTTAGTTTAAAATGAGGAATTTTCTTTAAAAATCTTCTTTTTCAGATCCAGCAGTCGGAATGTTTTGATATTTGGTGTGCAGCATCCTTAGGGGGGTGAGATTCAAGTTTGTTATAGCCAAGTCCCTAGGTTCATATATGGGCTCCCTGTGGGAGCCTGAATTATAACTTAGTTCAATATGAGGAATATTCTTTAAAAATCTTCTTTTTTTTTTTAGATCCACTGGTCAGAATCTTTGGATATTTGGTATAAGCTTTTCTTAGGAGGAGCAGATGCAACTTGTTGAAATCAATTCTCTGGGTTGATATTTAGGCTAGGTGAGTGCCCTCAGGCCCCTTGGGACCTCTTGTTTTGTTGCCCTGTGGGTACCCCAGGGGCTAAAAATAGAAAAAAATTCAAATGCCCATGTTTTCCAAACTACACAGAACCAGAGAACTGTTGGTATGAATATTTGGGCTCTTTATTGGAGCTCAAATTTTAACTTGGTGCAATATGAGAAAATTTCTTAAAAAATCTTCTTTTTCAGACCCACTAGTGAGAATCCTTTCATATTTGGTATGTGACATCTCTAGAGGTGTAAGATTTGAATTTGTTCAAATCGACTACCTGAGTTAATATTTGGGCTTCCTATGGGAGCCTGATTATTAACTTGGTGGAATAGGGGGAATATTCTGTAAAAATCTTCTTCAGATCCACCAGTCAAATTCTTTTGATATTTGGTATGCAGCATCTTTAGAGGGGGTTAGATTCAAGTTTGTTCAAATGGGATCCATGGATGAATATTTGGGCTCTTTAGTGGAGCCCAAATTTTAACTTAGTCCAATATGAGAAAATTTCCTCAAAAATCTTCTTTTTTTCAGACCTGCTATTGAGAATCCTTTCATATTTGGTATGTGCCATCTCTAAAGGTGTAAGATTCGTAAATTTGTTCAAATCGAGTCCCTGGGTTAATATTTGGGCTTCCGGTGGGAGCCTGAATATCAGCTTTGTGCAACATGGGTAATAATCTTTAAAAATCTTCTTCTTCAGATCCACGAGTCAGATTCTTTTGATATTTGGTATGCAGCATCTCTAGGGCAGTTAGATTCAAGTTTGTTCAAATGGCATCCCTGGATGAATATTTGGGCTCTTTACTGGAGCCCAAATTTTAACTTAGTGCAATATGAGAAAATTTCCTTGAAAATAGTCTTTTTCAGACCCACTAGCAAGAATCTTTTCATATTTAGTATGTGACATCTCTAGAGGTGTAATGTTCAAATTTGTTCAAATCGAGTTCCTGGCTTAATATTTGGGTTCCCCAAGGGAGCCCAAATATTTACTTAGTGCAATATGGGGGAATTATCGTTCAAAATCATCTCCTTCAGATCCAGCAGTCAGATTCTTTTGATATTTGGTGTACAACACCTCTGGGAAGGTTAGATTGAAGGTTGTTCAAATCAGGTCCCTGGCTTAATATTTGGGCTTTTTATTGAAGCCCAAAGTTTAACTTGAAGCAATATGAGAAAATTTCTTAAAAATTCTCCTTCTTCAGATCCACCAGTGAGAATCCTTTCATATTTGGTATGTAACATCTCTAGGGTGTCGAATTCAAGTTTGTTCAAATCGATTTGCTTGTTTTTTCTTGTTTTTTTTTGTTTTTTTAAATTGTTTTGGGGAGGGGGGGGGAGACGCTAGAGAGAACACAGTAGTTTAAAACGAAACAAAAATTTCTTTCGGTTGTTATTTTTCAATACTTCACAGAACAGAGTTTGCTAGGAAGCTTTCCTAGGACCAGCAGACATGAATGGCCAAAGAAGTTGCCTTTGGTTGTGTCATAGCAAATCAAAAAAATTGCTCTTGCTGCTGATCACATGCTGATACACTCATCTGTTTTGACAATTTGAGCCAGGTGAGCATTTTAGGCTCACTTGAGCCTCTGGTTTACCTCCCCTGTGGGAATGCTGGGAAGTTAACCAGTGCTTGTTTACTGTGGTAAACATGCTCGGTGGCTCAGTGGTAGACTGCTGGACTTCTATGCTAGAGGTCCCGGGTTCGATCCTCCCCCGGGACGACCCGCGTTGTTTCCTCTGGCAAGGCACTTTTTATCCCAGTTGCCTACATGTGGGCACTAAGGCATACTGTATGGTGCACATGTCTTCAACTGCTGTAACCCTGCTTGAGCGGAGCTTGAACAGAGTTAGAATGTTGAGCTGACAGTTGCTTGTCAATGCTTGGTGGTTCTCTCCGGGTACGGTGGCTTCCTCCACCGTAAAACTGTCGCGATCACGATTATCCATTGTACATAAGTATGTGACCTTAACACACCAATAAATAAATACTGGTAAAATAGGAACCGGTTACCAATTCCTGGGGTGGAAGTCCTCTTAAAATGGCCAACATGGATATAAACAGTTGGCTAGAATTGACTTTATATCCATGTTGCAGTCATGATTAGCTATTGTGCAGAAATATGTGACCTTAAGTACCAATAAAATAAATTCTGTCCTTTACCCTTTACTTAACATGAATAGCAGACGACACTTAAAAAAACAAATTCTTGAATAACAATATGAATTTAATTTTGCATAAAAACATAGCTTAGGACTTCTCATTTGCAAAAGCTCAATGACCTCATTCCAATGAGGGGGTTATAAGTAATATTTTTGGAGGCAAAAATAATAAATTTGAATGGTGTGATTTGGTGTACATCTCTGACTGTTATATGGCCATTTTGTTATATACAAGCTTTACATAGTACAGGCAATGCCCTTCTCTAAAAATGAGGTTGAAAAGTTATTTGCAAAGGCATCATCCTGGGGGCAGATCAGAGTAATATTCTTTTCTCTTGTTTTTAGCTTAACTTGACATAGTCAAGATAAGCTATTGCCATCATGTGTGTGGAAGTCTGGGAGTCGGTGAGTCTGTTAACATTTTCTTTAGCTCCGGCTACAACCCGTAGTTCTTGTCCGATCATCATGAAATTTCATATGCAGGTTCAAGGTCATGTCTAGATGAGAACATCCCCTTTTGGTCGCGAACAGTCAGCCATGATGGCTGTGTCAGCCCGAAATCCAAAAACCTTTAGCACAGTCTGCAGGTCATATTTATGAAGGGATTTCCTTGTAACTTGGTTGGACAACTCTGTATAATGTCTAGATGAGAACGTCGTATTTTGGTCAGGTTCAGTCAACCGTGATGACTGCAGGGGCATGTAGCCTAGATTCTTTTAGCACAGTCCACAGGTTGCATTTATGAAGGCATTTCATTTTAAATTGGTGGGATGGCTCAGTATAATGGCTAGATGAGAACGTCCTATTTTGGCCCTGATCGGTCAACTGTGACGGCTCCACAGGCACATGACCTAGATTTGTTTAGCACAGTCTACAGTTCATATTTATGAAGAGATTTCCATGTAACTTGGAAGGATAACTTGGTATGATGTCTAGATGAGGCTGTCCTATTTTGGTCACGATCGGTCAGCCATTGCCACTGCCTGGTCATGTGACCTAGATTCCATTAACAAGCTCTACAGGTTGTTTTTATGAAGGGATTTCATTGTAACTTGGTAGGATAACTCAGTATGATATCTAGATGAGACTGTCCTATCAACTATGACCTCCGGATGGCACGTCACCTAGATTCCTTTAGCAAAGTCTAGGAGTCATATTTATGAAGGATTTCATTGTAACCTGGTAGGATGACTTGTTTTGGAATGATTTTACTGTGACTGGGTAACTTTGGTTCTCATATGTTAACTGTGAGGGCCACATCAACCCAGGCCTCAATTCTTTAGTACAGTCTTCACCTCAAATTATTCTTATGGAAAACATAGCATGTAGGGAACAGAAATTAACTTATTCTCATTATCAAAATTCTTGTCTTATTTCATAATCCTTTCATAAACATTGAACATTATACTTTTCATCAAACCCTACACACAGTCAATTTAAGCTACAGTGCCATTGACACTTTTATTATCCCCCCCTCTCCCCCCCCCCCCCCCCCCCCATAGGGAGGCATCTTGCCGACTTTATTTGTCTGTCCAAAGCCATAACTCGGTAATGCTTTGGGGGATTTCCATGAAACTTTACACAGTGAAAAGACCAATGGAAGGTCTTTTGCACAGTCAACACGCTTGAGTTACAAAGGTCAAGGTCACAGTAATGGGAAAACTTAATTTTCTCACAGACTGTATTTGTCCATCTGGAGTCATAATCCTATAATGCTTGGCTGACAAAGCTGCCGTCTGCTTATACACTTTCATCATTTACAATCCCTGTGTGCAGGGTTTCAATGTTTAATCCCTAGCACACTGGTAGTGCAACAGAATTTTCTCCAATCACTTTGTTTTTCTCTTGTTTAACTATGAATTTAACCAATTATAACTTGTTTGACAGAGCTCACAGAGCTCTGTCAAACAAGGTATATTTGGTTAAATATCAAACTACATTACAGGAAATATTTAGTGCCAAAACTTTGCCATTTTGACATCAGAGTGCAGAGGGTTAAAAGGTTCATCAGTATCAGTTAACCCTTTATCCAAGAAAGTTTGTGTTTTTTTTAAACTAAATTCCAATCATGGGCGGGGGAGGAATTTCCGTTCTATTTTCCAATAAACCCATTCAGATATTGTTGTCAAAATAACTTGAACATTACAGTACATGTCGAAATAAGTTGCAACATAACTGCAATAAACTAAGTATACTGCTGCTTGTGCACCGATAAGACCAGAATCTGACATCTCCTTCTGGAAAGGTCTATGTGAAAGCTTTCTAGAAAATGTTGTTAGTCCCTGGTTTTATCAGTGTAGGAAGAGAAAGTTACATAGATTATAGCGGTTATCTTGCAACTTTATTTTGACTTCTACTGTGTGCCAATTCAAGTGACATCCATATGTGTATTGTTCTGTTGAGCAAGTTCCCAACATATTAGTGGCTGTTTTGACCTTGTGGAAATAAGGTCAGTACAGCTTTTTTGGCTGCTATGTTCAGATGTATTTTATTAAATTCAAAACCTTATGGACTATAGTGAGCACCAAATTCAACACAAAACTTTTCATTCCTGTATTATAGACCATTTGGCCATAGTTCGGGGCATCCATGGCCAGGTAGTAACCGTTAATCTTGTTAGCTCACAAACAGAAATGCAGGTATTAAGAACAAAAGGGAGCGCGATGGCTCAGTGGTAGACTGTTGGGCTTCTATGCGTACTGCATGTCGATGGTGCACATGTCTTCAACCGCTGTAACCCTGCTTGAGCGGAGCTTGAACAGAGTTAGAATGTTGAGGAGCTGACAGTTGCTCGTCGATGCTCGGTGGTTTTCTCCGGGTACTCAGGCTTCCTCCACCCCGTAAAACTGTCGCGGTCACGATTAGCCATTGTGCGTAAGTATGTGACCTTAAACACCAATAAATAAATAATTAAGAACAAAATTAACTGGAACACATTGAAATGTCTGCCTGAGAGTGGGAAAGGGGAGGAGATTGGATGATCATGTCATTTCTTGTCTTCACAATACATTTCTTTTTTATTTTCAGTTATCCCAGAATGTAACATTAGGATTACACCAGATTGTACAAGCTGTTCAGCAATATGACTATAACACTGGCTTAATGATATACACACAGATGGTCAGCCAAACAAATTTCTCTGAAATTAGTAGTTTTATGCCTGGAATTAAGATGTTAATGCAGTCAGCAACACAAATGGAAGTTTATGTACAATGATTGATAGTATTATTTTAAAGATTTTTAATTAAATTTACTTTGCTGTTACAGTTTATGTAACAAAATGTATAACAGCTTTGCATCGAAGGTCTTATAAATCTCATTTTCTTTCAAATGAGTATTGTCTTCTTGATGATTTTAAGAATATATGTTCTGGAGTATCAAATTGTGTGCAAATAGCAAATTAGGATATAACAAAATGCAATATTACCTTCACTACTGTGTTCACAAAAATGGTATTTTTTGTCGAGTTGTGTTAACAACCAAGACTTATTGTTTGGCGCCGGTCGGTGGGTGGTTGGGTGTCCAGGCTTCCTCGCACTGTTAATTCAATAACTTGAAGAAATGTCCACCATCTTGACTAATATTTGCCATACAGGTCTTTTTCAATAATATCTCAAAGAAGTTCGAAAACTGGCCCGGCCCGATTTTTCGTTAGAGTTATGGCACCTAATTAGTCAATTTTTACGAATATGGAGCTCGTTAGCATAATAACTTGAACAAACGTTCTTCAGTTTCACTAATATTTGCCATACGGTCTCTTGCAATGATATCCCAAACAAGTTCGAAAACTGGCCCGGCCCTATCTTTTGTTACAGAGTTATGGCCCTTAATTCGTCAAGTTTTACAAATTTTGAGCTTGTTCATATTTTTATACTGTACCAATGACCCAGACATAGCTGGTGCTAACTCTTAAAATATAGGGCCAAACACAAATTTTGCCCCCCAATCCCCAAAATTTGCATCTAAAACTAAAGAAAACATGTCCTGAGAGGCCCTCCACACTTCGCCCCTACTGCGCATGCGCAGTGTCAAGGACGTTCCGAAATTGGCGCCATTTCTCATTCTAAGTTTGGCCCTTCATCAGTTAACATCTGACTGATCTTTGTGCTTTTAAATCTCAGTTTAAATGATGCCAGACACATAAATATTAGTGAAATGGTGATTCTAAGGAGGATAGAAAAGGAGGAGAGGAAAAGAATGTGTGACAGAATATTATCAGGGCTGTAACTTAAAATTTTTTAATGAAATTATGTTAAGTTACCTATTTTCAAGGCAGCAGCCATTTTGTTGTCATTCTGATTATTTAGTTACACTGTTTTTACAAGTGTTTTTCCTCTCTCCCTGTCCTTTAAGTTCCCCCTTGCTATTCTCCCATGCTTTTGGCATAATTTCTGTAATTATTATTACTAAAATTTCTTGGGAGTTTAGCTGAATAACAGAATGAATTCTGTTCTTTCCCCATGTTTACGTCTTCACCTACGGGTGGTTAGGCGTTGTGTTCTGCATCTACCATCTGATGTTCTGCAGTTTCTTCCCTGGAAGTCTCTGTTTTGCATCAGATGGTGTATTTTTGGTAACTGATTTCGGGCCTGGGTGCCTGGAGTCTTATTTTAGTGTTTTTACACTCATTGTTTACATTTACAACAGCCCTCTGTGTGAGGGGGGGATTTCTAAATAATAATATCTTTATGTTATTTCAATCATAACTAGATACATTATTATTGTTCGTAAGTGTTGAATAAATTGTTTAAAATATTTTTAAAATTTTTGTCCACACTTAGGCTTGGGATCCATTGGGGCTCAACGTTACTTTTCAGAAACTTGGGCTGTTCTGAAAAAATATTTTTTCAAAATATTTTGATTTCAATTATTTTTTCTATATTAATGGATCATATTATTATTATGTATTTTGATTGCCAGGGGTTAGTGCGAGTACCAGGACTTGTTTTCTTTTCACATTGAAAGGATATTGATCAATTGTTTTAAGAGGAAGTCTTCCTCTGACCTTATTATCATTCTTTATGTGGTCAGTGTACTCGCATTAACTCCGGTTCTGTATCGTATGATTTCGATGACAATATGGGAAGCGTATGTCACGGTATGTTGTTGGGGATTTGGACACTCCGGTCCTTTCCCCGCAGGGTCACTCTACTTTATCAATTTCTATTTCAGACGATCAAGATTAGGGTGATGTATCTGTGATGTCTTCCAACAGTGTGCCTCCGTCGTCACAATTAATGAAGGGCTAGCGGAAAAGTGCTCATGTAATACGCCAATTGCCTAAGAGGACCCTAGTAGGTTCGACGGCCTTTGACGTCCGCTAGCTCGCCCGGTGTAGCGTCCATTCACCGAATGGTTCGGCAGCCGGGTTCGTCCGTTGCGGTCTAGAAGGAATTTTGGGGTGATGCGAGCACTATAAAATTAACTTAATGCACACCCAGTGACGGCGGATCGGAGGGAGAACGGAGGAAGCCTTTTAGTCCGATTCATAGCTCGTTCCGGTCCATCCGGACGGCAAGCGAGAGAGGCCCCTCTCTCGTTCAACAACATCTGGCCCCAGATGTTGTGGTACAAATGTGTCGTTAGCGGAGCATACGTCCGTCGCTCGGGACGCTCCGTTGTATAGGCAGTCCGCTGAGACTGCTAAGGCTTCCTCTTCTCGTCAGCGCACACGACCGCACCTTGGCTGCGTGACCGCCGATATATTACCAGCTTCGCCGATCAAGGATTCTTCGGCGACCAGGTCACACCATCCGGCAGCCAGGGATTCGAGACCGATGGACTCCGGACGTTCGCATAGGAAAAGTATGCGGGAGCCATCTGATGCGGAGCTGCCCTCGGCGAAGCAGCGATAGACTGCGCCTCCGCAGGTCTCGACGCCGGACATTCTTGTGCACATAGCACAGCTTATCGCAGCATCCCAGCAGCCGACAGAAACGGTGTCGGATCGAGAATTATCCGACAGCGCTGGGTCGGTAGCCGGGGACTCGAGGCCTGCAGACTTCGGACGTTCGCATAGGAAGTATGCGGGAGTCAACGTACACGGAGCTTCCAGCGGCAATGCATCGTAAGTCCGCTACTGCACAGGCCTCGGGAACGGACGTGCTTTCCTTAATAGCACAGTTTATCGCAGCATCCCAGCATCAACTGAATCTGTCGCATATATTTTATCCGACGATGCTGGGTCGGGACGCTCCGCGGAAGCGGGTACGGACGTCCGAAAGTTTCATCCGGTCCGACGGGATACCGAAAGGGATTCGGTGGATTTCAAGCTTTCCCTTTCGGAACAACATATGCTGCGATGCCGGATAAGAAACTGATAGCGTCGGTGGACTTAGAAATTTTTGGTTCGGTTCAGGGACATCGTCCGTCAGTTCCGACATAGTCCAATAATGTCGCACAAACTTTCGAATTATTGAACGACGCTATATATATTATTATTTTATGCTTGCTATCCAAGCATTTCTGGTTTCTTGTTCGAAGAGTTATGGAGATGTCTTTCAAAAGTGTGCCTCTGTCGTCATAGTTAATGAAGAGTTAGCGGCAATAAGTGCTCATGGAATATGTCTATCGCTTACGGAGTGACATTCGCTAGCTCACCCGGTGTAGCGTACATTCATCGAATGGTTCGGCTGCCGGGTTCGTCCGTTGCGGTCTAGGAAGGAGATTTGGGTGATGCGAGCACTTTAATTACTTTAGTACTCACCCAGTGACGGCAGATTGAGGACAGATCGGAGGAAGCCAACAACATAGGGGACCGCATGTTGTGGTTCAGATATTTTACATTCGGAGCATATGTCCGTTGCTCGGGACGCTCCGTTATATTGACAGTCCGAGAGACTGTCTTTAATGCTTCCTCATCCTCACAGCAGGGCACACGACCGCACATTGGCTACGTGACCTCGAGTATCCGATCAGTTTCGGCATTCAGTGATTCCACAGCGAATAGGTCGCGCCATCCGGTAGCCAAGGGACACGAGGCCTATACACTCCGTTCGCTCGCATATTGGAAGTATGCACGGGGTAACGATCTCGGAGCTTCCTGCGGCAATGCATCGTAAGACCGCTGCTCCTCAGGCCTCAGTGACGGACGTGCTATCCGAGTTAGCACAGTTGTTTCGCAGCACCCAGCAATTGACGATTTCTCGGTCGAATCAGGAATTATCCGACGGCGCTGGGTCGGTGCGGTCCGCGGTTGCATCAAGCTACGGACGACCGAACGCTTTATAGGGTCCGACAGGATGGCGAAAGGGATTCGAAAGATTTCGAGTTTTCCCTTTAGTAGTATCGGAAGATGCCTTTCATATCTTCTGGCATTTCTTCCAGTGATTATTTTTCGGACTTCATTGCTGCGATCTTGGATAAGAGACTTATAGCGTCATTGGACTCGGATTTTTCGATCGGTACAGGGACTTTGTCCCTGACTTACCGACGCAGTCCAATATTGTCATTACAACATGTGTTTTATTTTTCGACGCTATATATTTATATATATACAAGACGGCTACTAAGCATGATAGTTTAGTTTCTTGTCCGCGTGGCTCATTTCTGCCATTTTATCTTTTTTTACATATAGTTTATTTTGGCAGAGCAGGGCATACCGAGAGTTCATATGCGTCTAGACGGTGTGATTAAAGACTGCATATATTCTTTTTCACCGTTTATGTCTTTTCCAATTTCAATGTTGGGAACGACATTATGTATATTAGACTTAACTTAGACGCTTTATTATACGTAATCCGCCTTACTGAGGCGTTATCATTACGTCTTCAAGAAAAGATTTACGGGATATTATTCTCAATGTAATTTCTTTTGAGGGCAGTAGTTTGTTCACGTATAACTCCGCCCTTCAGTGGCTGATTGGAGTTGGTTAGACGTGAGGCAGCCCTAGCTACATCCACGCGTGGATAGTAGGTTAAGAACTCTCTCAGAGTCGCTTCGTTCTCGGAGGAGCTTCTCTTCGACGGCAACTTTCCGGCAATCCATGAATTGCTTGATTTATACATTCTCTTGTCTATCTAGTGTTACAAGAGATTCAGACTGGGGCAAACATTCGGTGGTTGACTCAGAGAGTGCCGCCGCAGTTGCCGGACCCGAGTGTGGCTGTTATGACGGTTGCCAGTCAAACAGATTGGGATATATACTGATCCCTACGGATTCGAAGTGCCAGGGTCTTTGGGTTCCGCAGTCTTTTAGCTATCAGTTAACTTCCGCGGAATAATGTTTTTTTAGGCTTGCTTTATGTCATTGCATGAACATTATTCAGAAACGCATGCCCAAATTCCTGTCCTTTAATTCGACAGTAGTGGCGTATCTCCGGAACCAGGGAGGCACTCTTTCGTTTCCGTTATTCAATTTAATGGAAAGAATCCGTCTGTTGGTTATAGTACACCAAGTTCAGTTTTGGTCCGTCATATTCTGGGTCGTCTGATTGTTTTATCGCACTCCCGTTCTCTTACGGGTCGCTTGTTGCTGTCAGAATGGACTCTCAACAAACAAGTATTCAATCAGATTTGCTATCTATGGGAGCGCCCAATGATGTTTTATTTATGACACAGCTGGCTAATCAATTGCAGACGTATGTGTTGGCTTGTCCAGATCTCTGAGCTAATACTGTTAACGCTCTATTGATCTATAGGACAGAATGATAGGATACGCGTATCCTCCGGCGCTGTTGTTTTTAGCAGGTATTGCTAAGATAAACAACCACAATACATTTCTGTTGATAGCATCTCTATCTTCACAGAGATCATGAGTAATTTACTCTCTTGTCTACTGTGGATCTTAACGTGAAATCTTCCTCTATGTGAGGATCTTTTTTCACTGGGTAAATCGTGTCATCTTTATCACAACCAGCAAGGTCGCAACCTTCATGTATTCCGTTGTGTGGTCCGTATTGCATTGTAAGCACTGTACTGGACGAGCTTTGGACGCGATTTCTTACTATAGGAGATCCTCTTCTTCGCTATTCTATGCGACTAAAGTGGAGGCTCTTCCGTCGTGGTGTAGGGATCATTATGTTCATATGGTTGATCCCTCCATACTACTCATTGCTATTTTTTAGTATACTTGTTTCACAAGATCTACTGCAGCCTGTTGTTATTTAGGTTATAGGTTTATATTACCTCATACCTATGCACTCTACGATAGTTTACAATTGAGTCTTTTGTCTCTTTATCTAAGTCAGTTAGTAACTCTTTGATAAATAGACTTAGAATCTTTAGATTAAATTCCTATACGGATTTTAACTTCAGGTTCTTATTTAGCTAAGTAATCATTTGAGCCTCTGGAAACAGTAGTTTTCAAATTCTGACCTTTTAGACAGTAATTCTGTTGGTTTCTCTTTTACTGTAGAGTCAGTGAGTTTCATGCACTATCGATGGATGATTTTCACTTTCATAGTTTCGGAATCAATACTTCCGTTACTATTTAGGTTGGATTGTTGCATAAGAGTTAGGCTCCTATTATCCGGAACCTATTATTTTAAGGTCCTTCCGTCTTCGTATGGGCATAGGCCTTTACTCTTTCCGGGTACAGTTTATGTATTTATAAACAGATATCTGTTTATTACAAGGGCGTAAGCTTCTTCTGTCTTTGATGTCTAGTAGAAGGACGTTACGCTCCATTTTATTGTTAATGGATTCTATTAACTAGCGTACTGCTTATGGTATATCATTGGCTTAGCAGTTGTGCTTAAGATTTCGGCTCATGAAGTAAGAGTTCTTCTACTTCTTGGGCTTACATTAATAGTGTTCTATTATAGATTTTTGAAGGCTGCTCATTGCGCTCAGCCATCCATTCATGAATTTTATCTCAGAAATATCGAGTCCATTTCTGGAGGCCTCTATTGTTAGGTCTATTATCTACTGCTCAGAATGTCATTCACTTAACAGTTGCTACTATAGCTAGGTAGGCTGTTTGTTTCGGCAGTGTCTCCGTTCGGCTGCCCTCTTCGCTCTGGGCTATTTGACCCAGGGCAAGAAAAAGGGGGGGGGGGGGGGAGGGTGTTCCCTTGGGTCACCTGTTTTTACTATGAAAACAAGGGGATACCTCCTCCGGAGTTAGTAATTCTGAGCTGTTATTGGGATGGTTGTTTAGTGAGAAGTTTAAGTTTATAAAATTCATTCAAGTCTTAGTTTTTAAAGTATAGCTTTTGAATATTGCATATGTCAACAGACATGATTATGCAATTCTCACACACTTTTAGGAGTATAAGAGTCTCTATTCTCTAGACTTACTTTATTATTGGCTTACTTTAAAAATTATTAGTATAAGGATTATTGGATATTAATAGAGTACATGGATGTATGAAGCTCAATTTTTGGAAGGTGTTGTATCTTTCTAATTTATCATAAATAAGAAAGATACATGTAAGGCCTATTACTTCTTTTCCCTACAGGGGATGACTCTATTTTATTTTATTGAGCGTATTCCATTTTGCTCTATGTCCTTGGCCCTCCAGCCTTTTTACTATTCAGCTATGTCTGGGTCATTGGTACAGTATAAAAATGTTAAAAAATTTATAGTAATTTATATATTTTTTATACTTACCAATGACCCAGACGGGGATGGCCCTCCCAGGAGTTGGGAACTCTTGCCTCCCCGCTGAGTACATAGCGCTTACCAGGCACTGGTTATTAGAATGATAAATGGCGCCAATTTCGGAACGTCCTTGACACTGCGCATGCGCAGTAGGGGCGAAGTGTGGAGGGCCTCTCAGGACATGTTTTCTTTAGTTTTAGATGCAAATTTTGGGGATTGGGGGGCAAAATTTGTGTTTGGCCCTATATTTTAAGAGTTAGCACCAGCTATGTCTGGGTCATTGGTAAGTATAAAAAATATATAAATTACTATAAATTTTTTAACTTTTCGTTACAGAGTTATGGGCCTTCATCCATTTTTATGAATTTTGAGCTTATTAGCGCAATAATTTGAACAAACATTCTCCGATTTGACCAATATTTGCTATACAGGTCTTGTGAAATAATATCTCAAGCGAGTTCGAAAACTGGCCTGGTCAGATTCTTCGTTACAGAATTATGGGCCTTAATTAGTCAATTTTTATGAATTTTTAGCTCACTAGTGCTATAACTTGAACAAATTTTCTCTAGTTTGACTAATTTTTGACATACAAGTTCTTTGTACAAATATCTCCGGCGAGTTCGAAAACTGGCCCGTCCGCTTTCTCATTGCAGAGTTATGGCCTTAATTAGTCCATTTTTACGAATTTTGAGCTTGTCAATTTTTACGAGTTTTGAGCTGAACAAGAGAGAGCGCACTAAGAAAGTAGCCACACCTCGACGCCTGCATCTCTGATGCGCACCTCTTGTTCTCCATCAGATCACGATTTTGTGCTTGCAAACTTCAGTTTGATTTGAAATCATCCCAATGATTGGATTTGAGTCATGCTTTTTCCAGAATTTTCAAGTCGTTGAGATGTTCTCAAATGCCTACCAATTGTCACCACTTGAAGTATTTTGTCATAAGGTTTCCTGTAAAGAAGACCTGATGATAGAAGAATGATAGAAGAAGAGTTCAACGAGGTTCTGCTAACGTAATTACTTTGATTCTGTTCTGGAGTATTCCTCTTTTTTGATTGACTTGCACAAACATACAAGCTGCCATTGAATAAATCCTTGAGTGGAGATTGACAGTATTTATGGTTGTAACAAGATACAATATTTACAATTTAAAGAGTGGTGAGATTCGATGAAAGATTCTTCTTGAAATGCTCTGCTTGAATTAATTTGGGATTTTGATTCTACCTGAATTTGATATTCACAGGGTCAACCCACTTCCATTTAAAAGATTGGTACGTCCGTCACATTCGACATGAATAACGATAACTCTAAACCTGCTGAGCATTTACAAAATATTTTTAATCAAATCTAGTCATGGCTGCTTCACAGCAGCCATGACTAGATTTGATAAAACAAATTCTTCTAAATTACTCAAGAAATTATTGGTAAAAAAAACATGCCATTAACAGAGGGAAAATTTGATCACATGTGCCAAAATTATACTTATATCAGTGGCAAGAGAAATACTGACCTGGACAGGAACATCTGCCAGGTGCATGCAATGAGTTAATATGTTCGGAGTACCCGCCGCTTTCATGATAGAAAATAACGTCCATGTAACTGCTTGCTCTTTCTGTCCTTCGCAGATCTATGAGAACTTTCTGTCGCCAAAAGCAACAGATTGCACTGTAATTTCACCATTTTGACATTTTTCACAGTTTTCACCATGATTCCAACAGTTTTGGGCTTGTCTAATTTATACCACCATGTGTATGCTGGAGTATGCCTTCCTATCATAGTATCATTCTACTGGCTGACTGGTATCTGGATTCAAGATCCGATTCGATTCAAAACCTTAGCAGAGATTTGATTTGAGCCAAAATCGGAGTTTCACGGGTCCCTAGTCCTGTGTACATTATCTCTTGCAATACACTCATACAGCAGTGGGTTGAGATTTCATAATGAAATATTTCAAAATTAAGACTGAATCACAAAATATAAACAAACTTGTCCCCATATCCCGATAAATTCCACCTCTTGATTGGTCAGAATGCCTTGTACAAATAGCCATGGCAAAGGGTGCACCCAATATCCAAGGTATATGAGGACATGCAACATCCAGGGTATAAGCGCACATGAAACATTGGGGGTATATGGTTTAAATGAAAGCTTTCCACTTTTGCTCACTTCAATATAAAAATCGAACCAAAAAACATGAAAATAGTCACAAATGTCATCAGATTTCCAACAGTTCCATCATATTTAGCTCAACTTTGGCGAAGCCAAATTTGAGCTTATGCCATGGCCAGTCGTCAGTCGTCCGTCAGGCCGTCTGTCCGTCAGCAATTCAATACGGCTCGGGCTAGAGGCCGTATTTATGAACCGATCTTTACGAAACTTCTTGGGTACCTTTGTTATGACTGTGGGACGAGAACGAGTGTTTTGGGGTCCGATCCGAAATTCAAGTTGGCAGCTGGCAGCCATTTTGTACAAAATTAGGTGCAATCAGATTTTTGCGCAGAACTTCCATATGAAAGAGCTGATTTGAATAATTTTGTGTATGAATGTTTAGTACCATGGGATACATCACATATAATACGGGTTTTTTTCTCGTGCAGAAATTATGCAAATTAGATGAACTTTTTTTCAGTGCTACTTACACACAGTAAGTACACACGTCAATACGGCTCGGGCTAGAGTCTGTATTTATGAACTGATCTTCACAAAACGTCTTGGGTACCTTTGTTATCACCTTGGGTCGAGAACGAGTGTTTCTGGGTGCGGTCCAAAATTCAAGATGGCTGCCAGTGGCCATTTTGTACCGAAATTAGGTCCAATCAGTTTTTTGTCACAACTTCTATACAGCTCGTATTTATGAACTGATCTTCACAAAACTTCTTGGGTACCTTTGTTTCCACCTTGGGACAGGAACTAGTGTGTTTTGGGGTGCCTTTGTTATCACTGTGCTATGAGAACAAATATATTTTGGGTTTCAGTCAGACCCACTCTGGGACTCAAAGATTTCTTTTCTATTTAGCATCTGACTGTCACCCACCTTTACAATACTTCCCCTATACATTCATTACAGGCTATGGTCAGTATTTAAGTACAGACCGTTACAATACTTTATATGTACCTTTGTTATCAGGTCATTACCTAGATGTTTGTCATTGCTGTGTCACATACTATACATGTACATGTCTTAACAAGTTGAACTACAGTGTCATTGACACTTTCATTTGCTGTTATAAATTAAATAGACCAATAATTAAATGAAACAACTTGAGAAAAATAAAATAAGAACAAATATCGTCCCCCCAGTGGGCACATAGAACACATTGGAACTCTAGGGAACCAAAATACTGTTTACTCATTTCCTTAAGGACCGAAGGGATGTAACTATCTGTTGTCTTCTGCGTTTGTAAAAACAAAACAGTTATTCACAAATTTGGTCAAACTTTTTAAGGAGCTTGAGAAACGCATCCACAAATTTTTCTCCACCATGTTTCTATTG
This sequence comes from Pictodentalium vernedei, assembly GCA_031216915.1. NCBI lineage: Eukaryota > Metazoa > Mollusca > Scaphopoda > Dentaliida > Dentaliidae > Pictodentalium > Pictodentalium vernedei. The sequence continues at coordinate 267,768,763 of CM062297.1, forward strand.
TGTTTCAAAAGGGACAAAAACGTTATCTCCATCAACATGTATGGTATATGGAGATTTAGTACCAGGATGTCTCATTTAAACACCTCATCTGCGCCTCGGTGTTTAAATATCGACATCCGTGTATTAAATCTCCATATATGTTGGCAGAGATGACTTATAATAGCCTCTCTGATTCAGTGTTTATGCATTTCTTTTCTGGCAGATGAGATTTACAGTGCTGTGGGCAAAGGGAAGATAATTCCAACCACATCCAACCCAGTCATTGCCTGATCAAAATTCTCTATCCATTTTTGTGGTCACAGTACTGTATTGTACCAGACAGATGCCTTTATTGTGAATAAAAAATACTATTCATGTCATCTTTTGTCCATCATACATCCAGAACATAACATATTAAAAATATATAGCGACTTTGTTTTAAATGGAAACCCTGGTAAGTAGAGCAATAAAAGACCCATTGTAATTAATCATATGATTGGATGCACTACCTAATACCTGTAGTACAGTATAGCCTCTGTGGACTGGTCACTTTCCACTGGTGGGCAATATTTCTATGTATGCAATAATAATAGATGCCAAACACTAATTATAGGAATAATCATCATTTTGCTTCATTAAAAAAAATTTTGCTGCTTACGATTTTTATTACCTGGTAAACGCATGTGTCGACATCACTGCCCATGTGTGGATTATGTCCAGTCCATGACAACTGTACTCTATGAGACCTCTCAAGAGGCCAACATAATTATAAACGAATGGCTGAACTTATCTTTATGTCTGTGTTGTGTTCATTATATGGCCATAGATGCTGAAAGTGGCAATATACCCCAATAAACGAACAGGCTGATTCCTAGAGAATAATGGGGTAAAAAAAATTATCTGCACTAAACAACTATTGGGTGCAGATGTTCATATTCTTAAAATAAAAGTCACAAAATCCTTGAAGTTCTCCCCCAAAAGGTTCTTGTAGGTCCTTGAATTTAGTTGACTGTACCCTGTTATTGACGGCAAGTTCAAGGAAATGTTTTCTGTGTCATGTGAATTTTTTTTCATTCTTTAGTACAGTACAAGCAGAAATAAGTTGCAGAAAGATTTTGAATTCTCAACAGAAGAAAAGTAGTATCAATTTTATTTTTTTTCTTAAAACTTATTTCTGCTACAGTGGAGCCCACTTAATTGGATATCTCTGAATAATCCTGTTAATTGAATATAATTTACCAACACAAAACCATTTGCCATACCTCCAGTACAAATTTGACCTGTTAATTGAATATACAATGTAGAGTAAACTGTTAATTGAATAAAAAATCTTGTAACCTGTCGAGAAATTACTGACTTTTCCCCAGTTTTCCTTTGTTTATAGCCTTATTTGGCCTCAGGACATCCAATACAGACATTTAATCTATTAAATCTTGTTTGACAGAGCTTGTGGAGCTCTGTCAAACAAGATATTATAGAATAAATGCTAAGTTTATTTCTAGAATACAGGAAAGTGGCACAATCCCTGTTAGTTGCATACTCCTGTTAATTGAATAATTTTCATTGGCAAAGTGGCTATTCAATTCGATACCCAATCTGGATGACCCGCATTGTGTCTTTGGGCAAAGCACTTTATCTCGGGTTGCCGACATGAGGCACAATGATGCTGTGCACTAAGACATACCGCATGTCGATGGTGCACAAAGTTAGAAAGTTGAGGAGCTGACAGTTGCTTGTCGATGCTCAGTGGTTCTCTCCAGGTACTCTGGCTTCCTCCAATGATTAGCCATTGTGCATAAGTATGTAGCCTTAAACACCAATAAATAAATAAATATCGGGTCCCTAACTGGTACCCCTTCATCGCTAAGTGGGGCCTTAACTACGTTGCGGATTATGGATCTTTCCAATATAGCTCGACCTAAGTACAGTGACCCTATGCTTTCACCAAAGCTATTGCACTTTCACAACAGTTTCTTTCCATAGCCTGTTTTACCTTATATAACACTGTACCCCCCCCCCCCCCCAACCCCCCCCCCCCCACCACCACCACACACACACACACACACATGCACGCACGCACACACCTCCGTTGTCACAATGATTGTAACATTCTCGGTGAACAGCCGTCCTCTCGTCCGTCCCGATGACTCGTGCACATGGCTCTTTTGCAACGTCACTCTGAGTTTAATGCCTCTTTGACTCAACTGCGCCTATAGAAGGGCCTTATCATTTTTTAGGCCATGTGACACTGTACTGCTACTGCCCATTTGATTCAATATTTTCATCCAGTAGGTGATTAAATTATGCACCTTGCCATTTTGCCCGCAACTCCCCCACCCCTCTTGCCTCCGAATGCATACAGCACCACTGACATTTTTAGCTCACCTGGCCTAAAAGGCCATGTGAGCTTTTCTCATCACTTGGCACCCGTCGTCGCCTGGCGTCCATAAACTTTTCACATTTTCATCTTCTCTGTAACCACTGAGCCGATGTGAACCAAACTTGGCAGGAATGGGAGGTCCTCTACAAATGATCCTCATTTTGTTTCCGTCGGATGAAAAACATGGCTTCCCGAGGCATTCTTTGATTCTGGTTGGTGGATTTTCAAAAATCTTCTCCTCTGAAACTGCCAGGCCAAATGTTTTGATACTTCACATAAATGATGACTGGGACCCCCTAAAAGATGACTGGGACCCCCTCTACCAAAATCCTCATTTAATGTTGATCGGTTTGTAAACATGGCCACAATTGCAGCTTATAGTTACTATAGAAACCCTATGGGAAATCACATTTTCATCTTCTTCTCAGGAAGTACTTAGCCGACTGGAAAACAAACCTGGCAGGGATAGTCTATGGAAGGTCCTCTACAAACAATCCTCATTTTGTTCCCATGGGTTTGAAAACATGGCTGCCAGAGGCATTCTTTGATTCTGATTGGAGCATTTTGAAAAATCTTCTCCTCTGAAACCACAGGGCCTAATGTTTTGAAACTTTGCATGGTTGATGACTGGGACCCCCTCTACCAATGATCCTTATTTAATGTTGATTGGGTTGTAAACATGGCCACAATTGCAGCTTATAATTACTATAGAAACCCTATGGGAAATCACATTTTCATTTTCTTCTCTGGAACTTCTGAGCCGACATGAACCAAAGCTGGTAGGGATAGTCTATGGGAGGTCTTCTACAAATGCTCCTCATTTTTGTTACCGTGCATTGAAAAACATGGCTGCCAGAAGCATTTTTTTATTCCGATTGGTGGATTTTGAAAAATCTTCTCTGAAACCACAGGGCCAAATGTTTTGAAGCTTTGCATGGTTGATGACTGGGACACCCTCTACTAATGATCCTCATTTAATGTTGATCGTGTTGCAACCATGGCCATAATTGCGGATTACAGTTACTATAGAAACTCTATGGGAAATCACATTTTCATCTTCTTCTCTGGAACAACTGAGCCGACGTGAACCTAACTTTGCAGGAATGGTCTATAGGAGGCCCTCTACAAACAATCCTCTTTTTGTTCCCATTGGGTGGAAAATATGGCCACCAGAGACATTCTCTGATTCTGACTGATGGATTTTGCAAAAATCTTCCCTTCTGAAACTACAAAGTCAAATGTTTTGAAACCTCACATGATTGAGGACTGGGACACCTTCTACCAATAATCCTCATGTAATGTTGATGTAAAGTTGCAAACATGGCCACAATTGCAGCTCATAGTTACCATGGAAAGCCTATGGGAAATCACATTTTTATATGTAGTTCCAGGTGAGCAATTACAGGCTCTTTAGAGCCTCTGGTTAGAAGTAAACCGTGACTCCTGTTGGCTCCACATATATACACGGTCCAAGGTTTTGTGAGGTGAGGCCTTATATCCTGGTACCTAGGCCTATACTTTGGTTCTCTAATTTCTTAGAAAATAAATTGAGACTATCTTTATAATTCCATGTTGGTGTTGAGTCCAATTTGTATCAGCCACGTCTCACTCTACCATAAAATATAACATTGTTGAAGGTGATTGCAAGGTTCAAAGCTTCCAAACGTAACATAAAGTGTCAAATCTACTTTCATTCACAGGCATTCGATGTATTATCAGATGTTATCAATTTTTATAAAATGTATATTATATTATCAATACTCCGTTTGTTTAGTATTGATAACGTAATATATATTTCATTAAAAATGATGAAATCTGATAATTCGTCGAGAGCCTGTGCACAGAATAATTCATGTTAGCTGCCGATAACACAACCAACTTTTTCTGTGTCGTAGTTTAATTCTTCAACTAGAAGCACAAACAGTGATTATTCTAAATAACCTGTAATGTCAAATGAACGTTTTCTTGAGAATAAAATTCTGTAATTGAACTGCGCACGACACGCCAGTCTGGTGAATTCTGAATATATCCGGAATGGCCCATAGAAACATACCCCATAACAAAAGGTCTTGTCATGATCTTAACCCAAGGTCATATTCTCATGGTCAAGGTCACATTCAAGAAAACATCAATATTTTACCATTTTGTTTGTCCAGGCCATAATTTCTTAACCACTGAATATTTTTTAACAAAACTCTGTAACCATATGTATTATCACTCTACAAGAAAGCTTCAGTATTTTACTATCATTTTTGTCCAGTCCATATAATTTGATCTAATTGGCAGATCTTGTTCATACTTGGTACAATTATTGCTCATGACTCAAAGGTGTGTCATGACTTTGATTCAAGGTGATATCATCAAGGTCAAGGTAACAGACAGCAAAACTTTGATATTGTTATACTGTAACAGCCCTTGTTTGGTCCATATAGCTTGGTATGATTGACAGATCTTACCTAAACTTTTTAAAATTACTGCTTATGACTCAAAGATGTGTTGTGACCTTGATTAAAGGTCATTTCATCAAGGTCACATGCAGCAAACTTAAGGTCACAAGCAGTAACACTTGGGTTCTTGTCATGTATTTAGCTTCCCGTAAAAGCAGTGACCCTGGGCAGAGCTGTCTAGGTTGAGAGGCCTCTTGTTGTTTTTTTTAATGCCCCAATAGTGGCTTCCAGCACTCAATCAGTTAAACCATTATTAATACAGTTGGTAATTTTTACATTTTTTTTTTTTAACCATATACTCTTTTCAACTACCAGATATTTATAAATGGGTAGGGGTTTAGGATAAACAACAAAAATGTTAACTTTCTACCAAAAAAGTTGGAAGTAGTTTGTAAAATTCTCTATGGTTTGAGATTGTCAAAAAACCCATGTTCGTATTTGTGAAGGACTGAATAATGAATTATTTTTGCAAGGAACAAGACTGATTGCTGTACAACCATTTCACAAAAATATTTAAATGACATGCACATGACAAAACTTTTTTTTAAACTTTCTAAAGTCTCAACTATGTATTATATTATAATTTAATTAATTTTGTTAATTAATTGTTTGTGTGCCAAGATTGATCCAACCATCCCAGAAATCTTAGTTCATTATTGGAGCTTTATGTTAATTTTCTGAATAATTTGCAGAATTTTTCCAGTTCTTTACACAAACTAAATTGTTTTTCAAATGCCACTTTACTCACATGTAACTATCAAAGGGGACTCCACTTTGTTGTCTCCTTGACCTGAGTGCAAAAACCCTGCTTCACTAGTGTATCTATTCTTAGGGTCTCCTGTTTGTTGGTTCATTGACCTTGCTAGACACCCCACGAGTTCTTCTCTTTTTCCCCATTCACATTAAAAGCAGTGGATAGAACAAAAAAAGTTGAAATAATGAGTTATTTAGAGTTATTATACCCCCCCCCCCCCCCCCCAACTACTCTTGAAGAGAAGGGGGGGGATATTGGATTACATGCATCCATCTGTACATCCATCTGTATATCTCAGCAGTGAGTCGATAGATTTCAGTGAAATTGGATATGAGGGTTGAGTTCAGTATTACAGTGGGAGTATAGTTGCCTTCAGCAATAGCTCATGTTTATTTTGTTTTCATCCTCAACTTCTGTAAGATACACTGATGAATTATCCATGTTTGAGGTGTTACACACTGTTATTCCCAATTGGAACTCTGAGGAAGTGGTGTAGTACTTAATTACTGTGGCAGACAAGTTCTGCTTTGCAAGTATAATGGGACCAGTTGATGAATGCCGGGTATGGAAGTCCTTTAAAGTGGGGCAACCTGATTATAAACAATTGGCCAAACTGGAGTTTATCAGGGTTGAGACATTTCATTGAATTCCTGCCGAAAAATGCTGAAATTTTATTTCTATAAAATTTCATGAAAATGGTCTTAAAAGACCATTTTCATGTAACTTTATAGAAATAAAATATCTGTCAACCAAAGTCTTCATTCTCCCCGTGGGAACCCCGGGAAGTAAGCAGCACTTGTTTACTGTGGTAAACCAGTTCCGCTTTGCTAGTAAAATAGGACCCAGTCACCAATGCTTGGGGTGAAAGTCCTCTAAAATGGGCAACATGTAGATCAACGATTGACTAAACTTGACTTCATCTCCATGTTGTGTCACGATTAGCCATGGTGCATAAATATGTGACGTTAACCACCAACAAACAAACAAACAAGTCTTCATTCTGTGTTCATTTTTAAAGAAACATAAATTTTACAAAATTCTTCCCAAAAATGTGAGAATTTTAGCTGATTTCAGCAAATTTAATTGCCTGGCATTCTTATTGTTTATTGTTGAGTTGCGGTCATGATACAGCCTTAGAAACTGAAAGCGACTAAACTCAAATAACACTATTAGAAAGCTTTCACAGGGTGTTTTCCTCCTGCAGCATGTTACAAAAGTGGATGTAATATAAAGAAAAGAAAATATAGTGCAACCCTGTTAATTGAATAGCCACTTTGCCAATGAAAATTATTCAATTAACAGGAGTATTCACTTAACAGGGATTGTGTCACTTTCCTGTATTCTAGAGATAAACTTAGCATTTATTCTCTTTTATCAGGTTTGACAGAGCTCCATGAGTTCTGTCAAACAAGATATAATAGATTAAATATCTGTATTGGATGTACTGAGGCCAAATAGGTTGATAAATAAAGGAAAACTGGGGAGAGTCAGGGTAATTTCTCGATGGGTTGCAAGATTTTTTATTCAATTAACAGGAGTATACTCTATAACTTATATTCAATTAACAGGTCTAATATGTACTGGAGGTATGGTAAATGGTTTTGTGTTGGGAAATTATATTCAATTAACAGGGTTATTCATTTAAGAGATATCCAATTAAGTGGTCTCCACTGTACATTAAGTCTCCACCATCATTGTGTGATACATCTTGGCATCAAAACAATTAAAGTCCTTGCTTGTCTTGTCATTATTACTGTGATATTTCATATTTAATAAGCATCAGTTTTTCTTCAAGAGATAGTAATTACTAGCTCAAGACATTCTTGAAATACTCCAATAAGTTTATTAATTTTTAATTTTTTCATAATTCTCACTTTTCATCGATTATTTTTTTAGATATTTTTTTTCTCCATTATCTTCATGTGAGATGCAGTACTATGATGACAAAAATGGCCTTTTTCTAGATCAAATCATGATCGGATCATGACATTCATGTACATCAGTGGGTTGAGATTTCATGAAAAAAATTATTACAAAAGAAGACTCAGTCAAGGAAAATTAATGGAAAACTCAAACGAGTCCACTCAGAATTTTCTGTCCACTTTTGTGATCATATTACTATATCAAGTTCTCAAGCTGCAGTGCAGCTCCTGAAACATTCTGAGATTGCAAATAGTTTCTGATCTGTTTTTAGATACACATTTTTCTGTTAAATAAAATCTCAAACAGTTTCAGCTATTCATATTTTGCATGATTTTGTGATTCTTGCCATCATTTTGGTTTAATCCTTTACCTAACAAACCAGCCATATTCAACTGTATAATGTACCATTTAAGCAGCTGAAATAAAAAATTTCAGCAAAACCGTATCACGTGACCCCTCATTGGAAAGAGCTCATCAAGGTCATTCCAACAAAAGGTCACATGATAATGTTTTGTTGAAATTTTTTTTTTAATTTGAAAAAACAATAATTAAAATAATTAATTTTGATATCCTGTGCATTGGGTAAAGGGTTATTTCTACCACATAAACATTATATAAGCCTGGTCAGTTTGTTCTAATTGGAGATTATAAGCTATATTTAAAAACAAAAAATAAGTTAAATTTTGGTGGTAGCTTTATTCAATTATTTGGTGGGAGCATGAAGGAATATGTTTTTCTAACATCAGAAAATGTATTTTTATTGTTACCTTTTTTTCACTTAAAATGGATTTTTTTTTTTTTTTCATTTTGTTCATATTATATATTTTTCATTCATTCTAGTCATGGCTAGCAGCCTTGACTAGATGTGATGCAAAATTCATCTAAATTTAACTTGACAAACCATTTGAGCTTACAACTTACAGGGGAAAAATTTGATTAACCGTTTACCTAACATGAAAAGCAGACGACGCTTGCAAAAAAAATTCTTGAATAACTAAATTTTTTGTCTCAAAAACATAGGTTATGACCCCTCGTTGGAACGAGCTCGACGAGCTCGTTCCAACGAGGGGTCATAACCTATGTTTTTGAGACAAAAAATGAAAATATTTTGAAAATTAATTGGCGATTTTTGAGAATAGCGCTGGCCGGTTTTGGCCGTTACGTTGGGTAAAGGGTTAAATGCACCCAAATTATACTCATTTCAGTGGCAAAAGAAATCCTGTCCTGGCAGAAATCAGTGTTTCCGCTAGGGGAAAGTGAATGAGGCTGTATCATGGGTCAACCAAGAGTCGTCACTACCATGGACCGACCATGGTTTGGCCTGTGGTAGGAAAATGTTTAATTCAGGGGTCCCAAAACCCCCATTTCATTGCATCTGGGGGATGTTTTGAGGTTTTTCACAGTGATATTTGTGTAGGTTCTCACATTTTGAGAGCCTGGTAATTGCGTAAGAATAAGGACTAATAAGGAGAAATTCAGGTGAAAAATCATTCATTTACATAATAAATTTCAGTGCTGTCAATTTGAGGAGGAGAGCTATCCCACTCATGCTTTTTTTTGCGCTTCTGAATAGGAAACAAAAAGCTCTCTTTTTCGCGCTTCTGTAGTTTTCAAGAAAATAGATTCGAGATTCTATTACACTAATTAAAACACACAAATGAGGTGTGAACAGTATACCTGCAAACTGTTGTGTCACTAATTAACGCAGACAGCGGAAGTACATCTACAGAAGTTCATGCTTTTTCAACACGTTCTTGTTTTGGGTAAATGTTGGAGTAATAAGATTGGTCAGAAAACAAAACGTCACATAATGATATTTATTACTGAATGATGTTTTACAACTCGCATTACAGAGTGCACATACTGACCAAACAAATTGCACCGTTTTGTGATGTGACACATTTAACATTCAATGAGGTTATTGTTTACAGATTGTGTAGCTTTTCATTGGGAGTTGATTAAGTTATACAGGACTCATGGAACAATCATGTCATCAGAGTTCACTTCAGTCATTTTTCTATGACATTCGTGTACGGAAATCTTCAAAAGAAGTCTAGAAATAATACTTCAACAATCTGTGAATCATTTCTCAGGGATCGGTCAGGTCAGGGTGAATTTTAACATCTTGATTAATGTTTGGAAGGTTCTCTGATTGAGGAATGCAGCCGGTTGACAGCTGCTGTGCCTGGATTGCGGAAACCCTGGGAATATCAGCCAGAAGCATGCTTGGCCAGGACAGTTTTTCAGAATGTCCACATCAAAGCAGGTAACTCTAGTTGTGGAGCAGTGATTTCTTGTCTAGTTTTCGATGCAATACAGGCAGCCAAGATTTTACTAGAAAGCACTGCTAATGTAAGGCTATCCTGATGTGGAACATTTCGTCATGAATGCATGCCTGGGCACTTGTTCCAAGGCCAAGAAATTTGTAAATGTTGGGCCCTTTAGGATTAACAGAAGTTTAACCCTTTGAACACTGGCGGCCATTTTTCCTTCCAGGAACATGATACGTCATAACGTCATTAAATAGAATGGCTGCTCAGTAAATGTGTGGGGTAGACCAATCAATATTTTCATCGTGCAGCTCCGAGGCTGCACGTTGAAAATATTGATTGGTCTACCCCAAATAATGAATATGGACTCTTCCAAGTGCTTCCATTGAACTGGCAGGAAGATACCACTAGAGTTCAAAGGGTTAACCTGGGAATTGTTGAAACAGTAAGACTTGACATAAAATACGAGAAGCAATAAACCTTCCCACATCGATAAAAATTGTCTGTTTTGGAATTAATATTTTTTGTACATATTTGTTATTGTGTGACTGGTTTGCATGAGATAGAATAATTAGATATTGTGCCAAATGTATTTGTGTGTGTGACTCCTTCTCACAATAATGACTTTCTTCTTTTTGGGCCTCATCAATGGATTTGGGTGGGCAATGGGGGTTATTATAATTGTGATCTCAAGTAATTTCCAAGCATTATTAACAACTGTAGGAATGTTATTGCTGTGTATATGTGAACTAAACTGTTACATTGAAGAAGAAATGAAAAATTAAAGTTTGCCTTTCTCCCCATGGGAGCCACAGGAAGTGGAGCAGTGCTTGTTTACCATGGTAAACACATTCCATTTTCTGGTAAAAAATGTTCCTGGTAACAATGCTTGGTTTGTATGAGTAGGGAAAACAAGTTTCGTTCACCAGGGCAGTCAATTCTTTTCATTCATCTACATTATTATGCCTCAGACAAATTGCATGAATGTTTACTGTTAATGTACTTGGATAACTATTTTTATAACCATGATGCATTTTATTATAATTACAAAACTTCTAAGTTTTTTTTTCACTTATCAGTTTCCACTTTGAGCCCTTTCCAGAAGTGTATTCATTTGATCAGCTCAATGAAAGGAAATAAAGAAATAAACCACAATATTCTTGGTTTCTCAACTCAGAATTTAAACCAACACAATTAACCTTCTGCACACTTGACATAAAAATATTGAACATTTAAGTAGCAATCTTTTCCCATGATACAACTAGGAATTTTCCAATTCAAGCTTGTTTTGACAGAGCTCAGTCAAAAACGATTGAATTAGTTAAATTCCTTGTTGCTTTGTAGAAGAGGTTTCCATTTAATTTTTTTTTTTTTTTTGATATAGGTGTTCAATCAGTTATGTAGTGCTTTGCTTTTTCTCTTGCTAAAAATGAGAAACTAACATAACCTTTTCACTGGTCGCCTTGAATTCTGATGTGTACAGGATGTATAGTATAGATGTTTATAAGTAGAGATGAAACAAGAGAATAATTTTATGACACCTCATCACATAATCAGACCCCTTTTCTGTAAAACTCATACTTTGAAAACAGTAAAGCATGCTCAACCAGTAACATTGCAGAAGTAGCCACAGGCAAGCCTGAAAATAAGCAGACTGTCATCTGCAGGTCCCCCCTCCTTTTTTTATGTAAAACTCATACTTTGAAAACAGTAAAGCATGCTCAACCAGTAACTTTGCAGAAGTAGCCACAGCAGGGTAGCATCACCAAATTTACCCTCTGCAAACCTCGAATCTGAATCCAGGTCTCAAGCCTAAATAGAAAGGGGTACCCACAAGATAAATTGGCCCACTGTATGGGATAGCATCAGCTAATTCACCCTGTGGGGACCTCATTCTGCAAATGACAGTTTGCTTATTTTCAAGCTTGGCCACAGATGTACACTTTTGTCTAATAGTGAGGGGATTCAATTGCATTCTTAACTTTGGAGATTGGGAATGAAATAAAAACACTTCCATTGACATCATTTAAGGAGTTTTTGAATAATTATTTCAATAAAATTCAATTGCTGAATACTTCAGAATATTTAAGTCTTTTGGGACCATTTTTGGAGCAGATGCACTGCTAAATAAGGCATTATTCTTAACCCTTTACCTAAGGAATTGGCCACGACCACACGTAATTGGGCAGCTTAAAATATTTTGGGTTTTTTTTAATTCCAACAAAGCCATATCATTTGATCCCTTTAAAGTTCTTTACACCAGTGGTTGCGTCTGATTCATTACGTAAAGGGTCAAACACAAATAAGTAAATTTAGAAACCCTTTGTCAAGGATCTGAAAAGCCCTCCGAGTGTTAAAACCTTTCTTGAAAAAACTTGAAAAGGGAGATATCAGGTGGGATTACTTTTATCAATATTTAGTTGAATATTACGGGAATGTATCGATTTTCCCTGCCAAATAGAATGGCTGCCTAATAGAATGAGATCGAATCATTAGATTGCAGATACGGTTGTGACATGACATTGAAACAGTATATCTTGAATACAGATTCCCAAAGCTAAGATTTTCATGTGACTGTGTGATGCAGTTGGAGGAAAGCTCAAAAAAGCTTTGAACATCCTTCAATTTTCTCATCTGTTGTTAATTTCTCCTTGGGAATCTCCCAAAATTAGAGCAATGCCTGTTTACTGTGTTAAACAAGTTCTGTTCTACGTGAAACCAATGCCTAGGCTCTCTAAAGTGGGTAACATAAACAGATTGGAACAACTTGACTAAATAGTTGTGTTGATATAGAAAACAGATGCTGAAAGTGGCCTAAACACCGATAAATAATTATAATCTCTGGCTACTTGAAAACATTTGAAAATATACCAGGATGGTACTGGTAGCTCCTTGAGTTGACTATTTATTCAAGTGCAGGAAACCTTCTCATTGTGTTCATCCTCAGAGGGTTTTTTTTTATAGATTTTTTCTACACTTTGCCAGTCAACTTCCTGTGGTTTTACAGTTGTCACTAGGCAAGTCACGACTTGCCTACAAACAACATTGCAAGTTTACCTAGACATGACATGTTGGTGTACCTGTTCTGTTACAGTAAAAAGGGATCCAAGTCAGAACTAGACCCTTAACTGGTTGGAGGCTAGATTATTTTTGGTGGTCTGAATTTGTTATTCAAAATTTGTTTTATTAAAAATTATTGGAGAGTGCCTGTGGGCACTCTTCAATAATTTGTAATAGAACAAATTTATATAAACAAAATATTATTTTCGTTTGACTGAATATGAAACATGAGCAAGGAAACCATTTACTTTTGCTTTAGTACCCTCATTTTTTAGCTCAGCTGACTGAAAGTCAGGGTGAGCTATTCTGATCGCTTTTTGTCTGTCGTCCGTCGTGAAGGTGGTGTTTGGGTCTTTTTCTCCCAAACCACTGGCCACATTTTAATGAAGTTTCACATGAGTAGTGGTTATATAGGGGCATTTGGGTTTTTCTTCAAATTGGGCTTCTGCTCATATTGAGGAGGTTGTGGGGCAAAAATGCCTCGATTTTTCAAAAAAAAATCTTCTTCTCATGAACCAGCTGTAGCAGAGACTTGATATTTGGTATACAGCTTCCTTTTGAGGTGTAGACTCAAGTTTGTTCAATTGAAGTTCGAGGGGCAATATTTGTCATCATTACGGGAGGGACAAGAACTTTTGCCCCGCCCAGAATTTATATTTTCCAAACCAGGAGGCCGATTTGAACCAAATTTGATATGAAGTATTAATGGGTCATAATTAGTACTTGATTTATGCCCAAAAAAAATTTCCAAAATGCTCTGCAGGAACCACAGGAGCTAAAAATAGAAAAAATTTCAAACGCCTGTATCTCCAAAACTACACAGCTCTGAGAATTCTTATTTGGTGTGAAGCTTCCTTGGGACCAACAGAATGGAATGGTCCCAAACAATTGCTATCGGTTTTATCATAGGGTACTTTTTCCGGATTTTGAAAAAGTGCTGAGTCAACATTTTTTAACACGGTGGGTAATGGGAAAAACATTTAAGACTCTCCTCCCAAACCACTGCTCCAAAAGTTTTCAAATTTCACATATAACATCTTTGGAAGATTGTTTTACATGTTTATTGCAATCAATTCCCTAGATCCATATTTGGGCTCTCTTATGGGCGCCCAAATGTTTAAATTAGTATGAAGAGTATGAGAGTGGTGGCCGAGTGGATAAGTGCGCTGGTCTCTCATGCCAGAGGTCCTGGGATCGATCCCCGGTCGGGGAAAGTTCTCGAGGTGTCCGAACACTCTCTGTCAGCATCAATTGTGGGGTTGATGCTGTCACAGCGTACCGTCCTATCGGGTGGGGACGTAAAATGGCTGTCCTCTGTGCGGAGAGAGACACACTCCGTGCAGGCTAAAGATCCCTTCGTAGTGTTCGAGAAGAGCTAGGCCACGAAGTTGCCGCTATGAAGGTCATCCCACACACCTACGCCATTAGGCCAAGGAGAGGCATTAATATAAGTTGCATAACTTGTTCGCCAATCCTTGTAAAACAAATAAGATTAAATTAAAATAAGAATCTTCTTTAAAAATCTTCTTCAGATCCACCTATCAGAATCTTTTGATATTTGGTATGCAGCATCCTTAGGGGAGTGAGATTCACGTTTGTTCAAGCCATGTCATTCAAGGGTTCATATTTGGGAGCCCAAATTATAACTTAGTTCAATATGAGGAATTTTCTTTAAAAATCTTCTTGTTCAGATCCAGCAGTTGGAATGTTTTGATATTTGATATACAGCATCCTTAGGGAGGTGTGATTCAAGTTTGTTCAATCCAGGTCTTTGAGTCCATATTTGGGCTTCCGGTGGGAGACCGAATTGTGACTTAGTTCAATATGAGGAACAGTCTTTAAAAGTTTTCATCTTCACATCCACCAGTAAGAATCTTTTGATATTTGGTATGCAGCATCCTTGGGGGGGGGGGGGGAGATTCACGTTTGTTCAAGCCAAGTCTCACGGTTCATATTTGGGCTCTCTGTGGGAGCCTGCATTATAAGTTAGTTCAATATGAGGAATTTTCTTTAAAAATCTTCTTCTTCAGATCCAGCAGTCGGAATGTTTTGTTATTTGGTATACAGCATCCTTATGGAGGTATGATTCAAGTTTGTTCAAGCGAAGTCTCTGAGTCCATGTTTGGGCTCCCTGTGAGAGACTGAATTGTAACTTTGTTCAATATGAGGAACATTCTTTAAAAATCTTCTACACATTCACCTGTAAGAATTTTTATGATATTTGGTATGCTGTATCGTTAGGGAGGTGAGATTCAAATTTGTTAAAGCCAAGTCCCTGGGCTCATATTTGAGCCCAAATTATAATTTAGTTCAGTATGAGGAATATTTTTATAAAAATGTTTTTTCAGATCCACCAGCCAGAATGTTTTGTTACTTGGTGTATGGTTTTCTTAATGGGGCAGATGCAAGTTTGTTCAAATCAGGACCCTTGGTTGATAGTTGTCAGTGTCAGGTGAGCGCTCTCAGGCCCCTAGGGGCCTCTTGTTTTAAAGCCTTGATAGTAGCTTCTAACATTCGACCAGTTAAAGGCCTATTTCTGACTTTTACGACCTCTGAATAGGTGCCCTAACTTGCCATTATGAGGAGGTCCTGTTAACAGGCAAGACTTGACTACAAATCACTGCTAAGCCACTGGATGTATAGAGGCTGTAGGCTGGTGGGAATTCAGGACACTTATCCAGGCCCTAAGGATTAAGTAAAGATATTTTATCTGGTAGAACTACTAACAACCACTGTAGTCATGTGGAATAATGGAACATACAGCAAAATCAGTAGAATGGAGTTTCCACCAAGACTCTTAACACAAGTCCAATGAAAAAGCCAAAGAACCTCAGGTGCAGAATTTCAACAAGTGGACTTACACATTGAACCCGAAAGTGCAATGGCTGAAGTTTTTGTGTTTCATGAATCTTGACACTGAATATGAATTCTGACCTATTACCTAACACAAAAAGACAACATTTGCACAAACAAGTAAATATTTTTATTTTTTGTCTCAAAATTATAGCGTATGACCTTTCATTGGAACAAGCTCAACAAGCCTCTTCCAAAGAGTGGTCATGAGCTGTTTTAAATACAAAAACTAAAGTACATTATAAAATGAATGACCATATTTAGCTGCAGTAAGCAGCTCTATTATGTGGCAATGTCGGTCAGTCAGTGTGTCGGTTGGTTTGTCTCCGTGACCAACCAGTTTTAATTCCACAACTTATAAAATACTTAGTGGAAAGACATCACATTTGGTTTGCAAGTATATCTCATTTATGTCTAGACCCATGTTCAAAGCAGGTGTTATTTGGAATATTTTTGTCAGAAACTTTGCTCTTTGAAGACTACCATCCATCGCAGCTTAGGTGCAACCTTGCAGTTTGGGTGAATAGTTCTGTCTGGATATTGCTTTTACATAAGATGAAAGGTTGTGCTTGAAACTGCTTTCTCTGGCTGTTTTAGCAGTAATCCAGGCTGCCTGTTGTTCTAAATAGTCATTGCAATATCTTTGTTCCTCGTGTCCAGAAAAGAGTGTAAAATGTATTGAAATTTGCATGGATTAGCTTAAAACTTTTTTCAGCAAGGTCTGTAGACTTTTCAAAGACAGAAGCAATTCTTTAACCCTTTACCCAATGTAACGACCAAAACCGGCAGGCGCTATTCTAAAAAATCGCCAATTAATTTTCATTATTTTTTTCATTTTTTGTCTCCAAAACAGAGGTCATGACCCCCTCATTGGAACAAGCTTGTTCTCGTTCCAATGAGGGGTCATAACCTATGTTTTGGAGACAAAAAATGAAGAAAAAAATTAGTTATTCAAGATTTTTTTGGGAAGTGTCGTCTGCTTTTCATGTTAGGTAAAGGGTTAACAAGAACTTTGAATCAGCTTAAAAATTTGTTTTGGTATTATTTCTTATAAAATAAACTATTTACATTACAGTTTGTAATATAATGTACAGTGTATGTATGAAACATATTTAATTCTATGTAATTACAGCTAATTGTAAATATCCTATCAACAATAAAGTTTTGTTGAAATCAGTTAAGTGTTATACATGTGATCAAAACCACATTTTTGTGGAAATCCTTTGGCAAACTGACAGCCCCTTTTCTTGTAGCTGTTTCTGTAGACTAGAGCTGAACGTTTGGCTCATTTTCACAACTGACTAACCGAGAGCTACCACCGGACGGTAGGTCTATTTGCAGTAAGTTCCTGAATTGCAGTAACTTTGCGGAAGTTCCTCGGTGCGCCCGAAGGTGTTATTAATCCTTTGTCTTGTTGGTACTTAATTGGATTACAGTCTTGTCACCTACATTAGTTTATTGTTAATAGCTGATTTTTAGCTCAACTTGACAAAGTCAAGATAAGCTATTGCCATCACGCATGCAGAAGTCTGTTAGCATGTGAGTCTGTTCACATTTTCCTTTAGCACGGGCTACACCCCGCAGTTCTTGTCTGATCGTCACGAAATTTCATATGCAGGTTTGGGGTCATGTCTAGATGGGAACGTCCCCTTTTGGTCGCGATCGATCAACCGGTATGGCTGCCCGAGCCCAAAATCCGAAAACATTTGCACAGTCTACAGGTCGTATATATGAAGGTATTTCATTGTAACTTGGTAGGATGCCTCGGTATAATGCCTAGATGAGAACGTCCCCTTTTGGGCATGATCTGTCAACCGTGATGGCTGCCCAAGCCCGAAACCCAAAAACTTTTAGCACAGTCTGCAGGTCATGTTTAATATGGAGGGATTTCATTGTAACTTGGTAGGATGACTCCTTATGATGTCTAGACGAGAATTTCCATATTTGGGCGTGATCTGCCAACCGTGACGACTGCCCGAGCCCGAAAACCTTTAGCACAGTCTACAGGTCATATTTATTGAGGAATTTCATTGTAATTTCGTGGGTTGACTTCATATAATGTCTAGATGAGAAAGTCCCCTTTCGGATGTGATTGGGCAACTATGACGGCTACAGGGGCCCGAAGCCCGAAAACCTTTAGCACAGTCTACAGGTCATATTTATGAAGGGATTTCATTGTAACTTCGTAGGATCATTCCAGATGAGAATGTCCCCTTTTGGTTGCGATCATTCAACCATGATGGCTGCCCGAGCCCAAAGCCCCAAAACCTTTAGGACAGTCTACAGGTCATATTTATGAAGGGATTTCATTGTAACTTGGCAGGTTGACTTCATATATTGTCCAGATGAGAACGTCCCCTTTGGACACAACTGGGAAACTGACGGCTACAGGGTCCCGAAGCCCGGAAACCTTTAGCACAGTCTACAGGCCGTATTTATGAAGGGATTTCAATGTAACTTGATAGGATGACTCGTTTTGGAACAATTTCACTGTAACTCGGTAACTTTCGTTGATATACGTTAACTGTGAGGGCCACATACATTAACTGTGAGGTCATATTAACCCACCCCTCAGCTCTTTAGTACAGTATACACCTCATATTATTTTTATCAAAAACATAGCATACAGGGAACAGAAATGAACAAATTCCCTATTATCACAATTCTTGTCTTATTTCATAATCCTTTCATAAACACTGAACATTATCCTTTTCATCAAACACAACACACAAGTTAAGCTGCAGTGTCATTGACACTTTCATTATTGACTGCATCCATTAATTTTGTGTGAGATTTTCCTCAGTAACTGCTCGATAGCTTATAAGGGGAATTTGGGATAGGTATTTCTTGGGGTGGCCTAGAAGGCTGGGCCAAATAGACAATAGTATCCTTAGATAAGTATCTTATAAAAAGTATTCTCGAAAGGTATCCTCAAATAATACAATACCAGGCCATAGGTATCCTCAAATACTAAAATGAGTCGAAGAGCAGTATGTGCGAGTCACTCGAACGAGCAATTACTCTGTTGCTCATTTAGGGATAGGGATTGCTTGGGGTGGCCTAGAAGACTGGGTCAAATAGGCAACAGTATCCTTAGATAAGTATCTTATAAAAAGTATTCTCGAAAGGTATCCTCAAATAATACAATAGCAGGTCACAGGTATCCTCAAATACCAAAATGAGTCGAAGAGCAGTATGTGCGAGTCACTCGAACGAGCAATTACTCTATTGCTCATTTACTCGAAGGGATTCGAGTCGCGCAATGACTTACCAGTAACTACTCGATAGATTCTTGGCTTCAGGAATGATATAGGCCTTTGTTGTACACAAGGGAAGTAACTCTGCATACAGGTTACGAAAAATGAAGCACTGGTGCTTATAAGACTTTGACGAGATAACCAGATATAGTTTGGACTGGATAGATTCTTAGTGTTGGAGTAGCATCTGCAAAAGGCATAAAAAGTGGGATTCTGGGAAAATCAGGTCCAGTACCCATATTAAATAGAACATACCCCAGGAGATATCTCGGTCCTATAGCATTACGTGTTATTTTTATATACCCAAAATGGGGCTTCGCCAGTCCGTTTTGGTGGTTTGGGGTAGATTTTGGTGGTTTGTAGTTGGTTGTCATGTCTATTTGGGCTCTCGGTACTACGTGCTACTATTATATGCCCAATCTAGGGTTTCATATCAAATAAAAGTGGATTTTGGTGATTTTGGAGGGATTGTCGGCTTATTTTAGGTAATTCTACGAATCGGGAAATTACTCTTGTACAAAGGAACATACCCTCCTAGCATACCCCCGTCGGGCCCGTCTTGTAAGCCTTTGGATAACATAGCAACCACGTGCTACCATAGAAACCAAGATGGCAGCCCACAGTATACAAAATCACCGACGGAAACCCGTATCACCCTAACACGTTCTGCGTATCACTATGGGGATGTCGTTACCAGATGGCCGCTCACGCAGGTTACCATTACAACACAACATGGCGCCACTGTGTCACGTGATCTCCACATCTACTACTACTTGAGAGAGTCGGAAGCTAGGGCCAGTAATCTTATCTGGTTTGAGAGGGCGCACTGGCAGTAGGGTAGTGTGTTCAGATCCCCGAAAACCTCGAACTGGAAGATGACTAACAGTTGTGCATAACTATAAGAATTTTGCTCTGTGTTTGCCTGGGAACATATTTATGGTTATACTGAAACCGCAGTTTGATGGTTGGTTTAGGAAAAAAAGAACCCTAAACAGTCGCTGGTTTGGGAGCAGCCCCAGCATATTACCCATAACGGTTACGGTTACAAAAAGGAAAACAAATCCACCAATATGTGTTTTTAAAAGCTGGGAGTCATCCATCAGCCTTTAAGGAAGAGTGGTTGCTGAGCCTTGGCCAGCTGGTCTGCCTTCGGGGAGGGGGGGGGGGGGGGGCAGATGACGAGAGGGAACAAAACCAAAACTCGCACACACCCAAAAGCCCCTAAAAGGGCTGTTATATCTTTATTCATATGTTTATTTATTTAAAATGTACATATATAGTCCCAGCCAGGTAAGCTTTTCTAAATCCTTGGTGGTTGGTGGTGAACGCATTTCATAAGTTCCACTATAAACTGGGAACGATTTTCGTTACTGCTGTAAATATTACCTGGTAAATGCATGCATGGGAATTTACTCTATAGGATTTTTTTCCTATAGTAAATTCCCATAGGGTGCCCCACCTAATAGATATTGGGAAATTAACGTAGGATTGTTTCTATAGGGAGTAGGGACCCAATCCGCCCTATACTACTAATGTTTGTATCAGCCACCCCTCCCCCACCCCCACCCATTCCGATTTCAATCCAACGGGCTTATGCAATGGGCAGTATTGGGTAAATCGACGCACCTTTGAATGACCACCTCACCAAGCAAAAAGGGTGAATACAGGAAATGAAGATATTTCACCAAAAACTAAAATACTGCGCAAGTGTATTTTAGAGGAGGAAGGGGGGTTATGGGGTGCTCTGGTATTTTGGAGAACCTCCCTTTGGATTCATAAGCAAATAAAGTTAATCGGGTCGCAACACAGTCATTCGGCACAAGCTAAGAAATCGAGAAAAAAAATTGTATCCGATAGCCTAGCATTTTTGGATCGATGCTGTCGTGCCCCCATAATGCAATATAGATATTAAAGTTAATATTTATATTCCAATTTTATAGATCCAAAAATGCTATCAGATATAATTATATTTCGCTTTCCTAGCTTGTGTGGAGTATCTGTGGGTGGCAAGGGAATTCCCACATCGTCCCTGTGCGCATTCGGTGCGCTGAAACTTTTCATTCAAAAAATTAATGGATGTAATCAATAAAAAATCAATTATTAACAATATACTAATGTAGGTGACAACACAAAAAAGAAATTACCGAGGCAATAAAGCAGCAGCCAAACCCCTTAAAAAGGAAGATGGCTCCTTCGCGCATTCCGAAAAAGACAAGGCTGACACTTTTGTCAACCTCCTCGGGAAAACTCACCGCCCATATCAAGGTCCTGACAACGATAACGTCATCATAAACGCGACTGACGACTTCGTCAATGAACACCCACATATCTACCGTGACCCTAACGTTGACACCGACCCAGAAGTAGGGGACAACGATGACCTCGTCATTCCCATCAACAATGAGGAAATATCATAAAAAAGGGCAAAAATTCTTCCTCGCCCAGCGAGGATGGGGTTAGCTACAAAATTCTGAAACAAAGCCCAAACTCCCTCATTAATAGACTCCAGAGCCTATCCAATGCATGTCTCACCCATGGCTACTTTCCAAAGTGTTGGAAATCAGCCATTGGGGGTCATGATACCCAAACTAGACAAAGACCTCTCCAAAGTCTCCTCAGTTGCATTGGCAAGGTATTCGAAAGAATCCTTATCAATCGATTGAGGGGGCACCTTGAAGAAACTGACTTTTTTCAATAGATGGTAAAGAGCATATAGGAACCGCAAAGACGGTATTGAGCATGTCTACAGCCTCGTCGAACAAATGAAAACCTCGATCAATAACCAGGAAATAGGCTCGTCAATCTTAATAGACGTGGAAAAAGCGTTCGATTCCGTTTTTCACAACGGAATGCGCCTAAAATTATCAAGAATGAATCTCCCTATGAAACTGCTTGGATTACTCTCCTCCTTCTTAACGATCGCGATAAAAATCAGAGTAAACAACGAAATGTCCGATAGTGTCCCCCTCGAGGCAGGCACACCTAAGGATCCGCCCTCAGCCCCCTCCTGTACATTATCTACGTCAATGATCCCAAACTCTCCGATAATCGCGTTCAAATCTCACAATTTGCGGACGATAAGGGTCTCTGGGACTCTAATAACACCGCCAATCTAGTTCAAAAACCTCTTCAACGCGCTCTCGATGACCTGGAGCAATCGTGTGGCAAATGGAGAATCAAGCTGAACGCTAACAAAATCCAAAGAACACGTTCAACCGAAAGTAAAACAATCGGGACTTTGACCGAAAATTACTGGACAAAGTCCCCCCTGAATGCACAGAGGCGAAATTCTTTGGCATAACCACTGACCAAAACCTATACCTCAACAAACACACCAACGATATTGCCAGCAAAGCGACAAGTCGTATTAACTTGCTAAAAATGCTACGAGGCACATCATGTGGAGCCAACCAGACAATTCTACTTAAACTATACAAAGCTTTCGTGCGTCCAGTACTCGAGTACGGGGCACTAATCCTAACTGACTTAAATCAAACCAATATGGGGACACTCTAAAAGGTCCAAAACCACGCGCTCAGGGTCGTCCTCCGTGCTTCCAGGGATACACCTATCAAAATACTCCACGACAGAGCCGAAATTTCAACCATAAAGGACAGCCACGGCTCCCTAGCCGCGAAAAATCGCGACCTGCTCGCCGGCAGCCATCTAATATCCGAACTCCAGGACATTTGCGCCAGCCGACAAAAACCTAAAAACGCCACAATTTAATCTAACCACCCTGTAAGACCGCGGAGGAATGAGCAGGAAAGAACACCCTCGGATGTGGCATTTGATTGTGAAAGCCTGCTCTCCTCCCTTGGACCCATATCGACTATAATAAGCACCATTAATAACAGGTAACTAGGAACTTAGGGAAGGTGAATTAACAGGCAGTAAAATCAGCTCAGCTGAGACCATTTACCAGATAGTCTGCCTTCACCTATTTAGCTATCGTAATCACTTAACTATTAATGGCAAGTATCTACGAACATAAAAAAGATGCCATAGAAACATTATGGGCTGCTCCCAGGGATCGATTAACTGCAAAGATGTTATTGCATATTTTTGTTAATTTTAAAACCCACTAATTCTGCCTCTTCTTTATTAGCAGGTACACACAGATGCTTTCTTTTTTCATCTCCAGTTCCCGAATAACCACTATGGAAAAACTCTAACCGATATGGAATACTGTAACCGCTATGGACGCTAAAGATCCTTCGCTGCATTTTAGAAGTGGTCATCTATCTTCTGGGAGGCGAGCGTTGGTCCTGTGTCCCTTTTTTACCCCTTTTTGTAAGCGCCGGTAGCGCGCATTCTGCCCCGACCAAATGAGTTACAAAGCATGCCTGCCCCCGAACAACCAGGGAAGTTTGGGTCTTTCTTTAGGTGGTCCCCGAAAGGGCCCGTTGTTGTTTTTCACCACGATGCGACGAAATGCTCAACAGAATCCTCTAAAATGAACCAACTCCGCTTACCATCAATCGCCTGAGGCAGACTATACTTGCCAATGATGGCCCACCACCACAACATGACTACCATATAAGTGGCAGACTTTACTTGCCTGAAAATACTATCACAGCACCCTCGGGGAGAGGTGGCACCTTTGCTGAGAGGACCCTCTCTCGCTCTGGTCCTCACCCGAGGGTTCAGAACAACGACCATCAAAGACGAGCCACAACGCCCAAGATCACCTAATCCTGGACATCTGCCGAGTACCCGACCCTTTTCTTCCTTCAATGCGCCTGGACATGTCGCTATAAAAGATCTTCTACAGTTAAAGAGAATCGTAAGGGGCTTGCTCCTACAGCGTCCTTGCGCGCTTTTGGCGCGCGAAACCTTTTCATTTTCTTACCGTCCTTTTTATCGGATACCGTCCTTTTTACCGGCAAAAAGTATGTCCCCCGCAAAGTTACTTACTGCAATTCAGGAACTTACTGCAAATAAACCGACCCCAACCGGATATTATACGGTTAACTGTGACCATTATTACACTGAATATGGGATCAAAACTATAGGAATTGGAAAGCAGTATTCGCAGAAACTTTCCGTAGTGTGTATACAAACGAACGTTGCCAAGAACTCGTCATATTAACAAAGTCTAAAATGCCAAAGTCGATTGTTACTCAATATATACAACATGGCTTCGAGGTGTAATCTCTCCCAAAAGAGAAGCGCCAGATTTACTACGTTTTAACCATGGAATGACGATCACGATTGATATTTCAGATAAAACCAGTTGATGTTTTTTTCTAATCGGTTAGATAGGTAACTGGTTTGAAACCGGTTATCTGGTTAATCATTTCAATACTACTGAAGACAGTTTGAATTGAGGAGGTTTGTGGGCAGTCGTAGTATTAAACAATACAGTTAGTCACACAGATACTCGACACAGGAAATCGAAACAATTTATATCTGATAGCATTTTTGGATCGATGCTGACGGGCTCCGATAATGGTATATAAATATTTAATCCACAGCTATACCTAATATTTCTTTTGTTCTCTGTCATGAAAACAAGCCCTATAAAATCACACCAAGTACGGTTTTGATGAGAACAGCTCAGTAAAACAGTACCAATATCTGGATATTGGGACGGTTTTGAAACAGTCCCAATAACTAGATATTTGTACGATTGTCACGGTACTGTAATCATAATCATTCAAAAGTAAAGATGCTGTAAAGGAGGTGTGAAAAACTTTCTAACACATGAATTATCGACAAGCTTTTCTCGACAGAGCTACTGAATTGAGTGTGCATCAAAGGGGCTTGCTCCTACAGCGTCCTTGCGCGCTTTTGTCGCGCGAAACCTTTTCATTTTCTTACCGTCCTTTTTATCGGATACCGTCCTTTTTACCGGCAAAAAGTATGTCCCCGCAAAGTTACTTACTGCAATTCAGGAACTTACTGCAAATAAACCGACCCCAACCAGATATTATACGGTTATCTATGACCATTATAACACTGAATATGGGATCAAAACTACAGGAATTGGAAAGCAGTATTCGCAGAAACTATCCGTAGTGTGTATACAAACGAACGTTGCCAAGAACTCGACAACGTATACATACTACAGAATAGTTTCTCCGATTACTCAGTACTCGCAGAAATCGCCAATCATATTAACAAAGTCTAAAATGCCAAAGTCGATTGTTACTCAATATATACAACATGGCTTCGAGGTGTAATCTCTCCCAAAAGAGAAGCGCCATATTTACTACGTTTTATTCATGGAATGATGATCACGATTGATATTTCAGATATAACCAGCTGATGTTTTTTTCTAATCGGTTAGGTAGGTAACTGGTTTCAAACTGGTTACCCATTTCAATACTACTGAAGACAGTTTGAATTGAGGAGGTTTGTGGGCAGTCATAGTATTAAACAATACATTTAGTCACACAGGTACTTGACACAGGAAATCGAAACAATTTATATCTGATAGCATTTTTGGATCGATGCTGACGTGCTCCGAGAATGGTATATAAATATTAACAAGGTAACATTCATTTCCATTACACCCCTCTAAAATTTGATTCACTCAATGTATCCAGCAGTACACGGTGTCAATGGAAAGGGAAAAGAATAGGCTTTACAATGGTGTATTATATGACCGTTGGGTGTTCTTAGGTTATTCATAATAAATGGGAAAAGTCACAGAAAAGGCCGAAAAACACTTTGTCGGACAACTTGCTGTTCAGTGGAAAGTGGGTTACGAGCTGTAATTCTCTGATTTATTATAAACATTCGAGGTCCCATTGTCTTTGGAGGGCAGATTCGAATATTAACCGTATACCGTTGTCAATTTTTAATCTTGGATCCACATTTATTCTTTTCAGGTGTTCACAGTTACCGTTTATACATTTTTAGCTCAACTTTGACGTAGTCAAATTTGAGGTTATGTCATGGCCTGTCGTCCGTCTGGACGTCTGTCCGTCCGTCAACAATTCAATACGGCTCGGGCTAGAATCCGTATTTATGAAGCGATCTTCATGAAACTTCTGGGGTACCTTTGTTATCACCGTGGGACGAGAACGAGTGTTTTTGGAGGCGGTCCAAAATTCAAAATGGCCGCCAGCAGTCATTTTGTACCGAAATTAGTGCAATCAGTTTTTTGTACAGAAATTCTGTATGAAAATTCTGATTTGATTAAATTTTTGTTTCAATGTTTAGTAACATGGAATACATCACATATAATACGGGTCTTTTTCTCATGCACAAATTATGCAAATTAGATAAACTTTGATTTATTCAGTGCTACTTATACACAGTAAGTGCACATGTCAATACGGCTCGGGCTAGGGGCTGTATTTATGAACCGTTCTTCAAGAAATTTCTTGGACGGTACCCTTGTTATCACCTTGAGACGAGAACGAGTGTTTTGGGGTGTGGCCCGAAATTCAAGATGGCTGCCGGTGGACATTTTGTACCGAAATTAGGTACAATCAGTTTTTTGTACAGAACTTCTGTATGTAGGTTCTGATTTGATTAAATTTTTGAATGAATGTTTAGTAACATAGAATACATCACATATAATACGGGTTTTTTTCTCGTGCAGAAATTATGCAAATTAGATGAACTTCGGTTTATTCAGTGCTACTTATACACAGTAAGTGCAAATGTCAGTACGGCTCGGGCTAGGGGCTGTGTTTATGAACCGATCTTCACGAAACTTCTTGGGTACCTTTGTTATCATCTTGGGACGAGAACGGGTGTTTTGGGGTGCGATCCGAAATTCAAGATGGCTGCCGGTGACCATTTTATACCGAAATTAGGTGCAATCAGTCTTTTGTACAGAACTTCTAGGACTACGTTTGTTATCACCATGGGATGGTAACGAGTGCTTTTGGGCTCGGCCCAAAGTTCAAAATGCCTGTCGGCAGTCATATTAATCATGTATTACATTTTTGTACAGAACCTGTGAAGACGATTTTTTATGTCAGTAATGTTTGCTATAAATTTATTGGGTGCCTTTGTTATCATTGTGGTATGAGAACAAATATTTTGGGGTTCAGTCAGACCCACTCGGGGACTCAAAAGGGAGATAATTAAAAATCTTTTCCAAAAACACCAGACAAAATAATGTTTCTTGAATTAAGCATCCCTAGGATGTGTATATTCAAATGTGTTGAAGCCAAGTTCCTGTGTTAATATTTGGTGTTGTTTGGGGAGGCTAAACATTATTAACACAACCCGATTTGCTATTTCCAATGAGAAGAATAAAACCTCCTCACCCGTGGGAACGCTATGAGCTAAAGGTAAAAAAAAATTCAAATACCTCTATTTTAAGAAGGACTGGACAAATATTTATTAATTAGTATAAATCAACCTTAGAAGGGTTTGAATCAAGCAGGCCAAAACAATTGCTAACATTTGGCTTATGGTGCTCCATACAACGATCCCCATTGTAACATTAACCCCATGGAGATTTCTTTTCTAGTTTAGCATCTAACTGTTACCCACCGTTACAATACTTTACCTGAACATTTGTTACAGGCTACGGTCAGTATTTGTGTACAGACCTTTACAATACTTTACATGTACTTTTGTTATCAGGTCATTACCTGGATGTGTGTCATTGCCGTGTAACATACTATACATATACATGTCTTACACAAGCTGAGCTACAGTGTCATTGACACATTCATTTACCTTTCAATTGAAAACTCATCAAGCTGTCGGCGTCCATCGAAATGACAAGATTCGCACAAAAACATCTCCATTCTCCTATTGGCTTCTTTTCGTGTATGATTTTCTCGGCATAAGTAGATAAGTGAATAAGGCTAAAAAAAATACAATTGATTCTCAGGCCTCACCGCATTGAAAAAAATGACCCGCGTTCGATGTTTTTATTGACAATTTGAAGTTGGTAACTGTAGGCATTTAGTAGCTGATGGACGTCTCACACGTTTCTCATCACACGAAATTAGAGGCAACCAAAAAACGGTCGATTCGAAACTGAAAAATCATTCCACTGGTTTCAGGGGAACTCGTCTGTTTTATTGTATGGTTTCTTGGCTACGCTCCTGCATCTGTTTAACAGTTATATTCTGCCTCTCCCGAACCCTGAAGCACGAGCTCAAATCGGGTGGGGGAGGCAATAGATAGCCATATTATAGAGTAGTATTTAGCCCCATCCCCCATATCAACCAATTTAGGAAACTTTTTTATTGTTAGGTTTCTAAGGCACAGCATAGCATCTAAGATGGCGATGAACTGTCCCTCTCCCACCCTGGGCTTCAACTCTGGGTTGTTGGAGGGGCGTATGTAGACAAAAGACATTTAAGATGTTTTCCATGCGTTCCCAATACTCGCATGTATTAAATCTTCATAGGAAGCAGTGTGTGACAATTGAATAATAAAAAATAAAAATAAAATCCGCCCTCCCTCATTTGTTTGAAAAAGAAAATGCCTGAGAATCAATTAATTTTTTTGTATGGCCAAAGAAGAAGATTTTAGATTTTTGAATAAGATTTCTCCTGTTGCACAAAGTTAAAGTTTGGACTCCACATGGATCTCAAATATAAACCCAGGATCTTGATTTGAACAAAGTTGAATCTTACCCTCGTAGGGTACTGTATACCACATATCAAAAGATTCTGACCAGTGTTTCTGGCGAATAATAGTTTTAAAGATTATTCATCGTATTGGACTTAGTTAAAATCTGAGAAAGAAGATGTTTAAACAAAATTCCCCATAAGGCACTAAACTGAAATTAGGGTTTCCAAAGGGAACCAGAATATAAACCCAGGATTTTAATTTGAACAAACTTGAATCTGCCTTTCCCTTCGAAGGATATTATATTACAAATATCAAAAGATTCTGACTGGTGGATCTGAAGAAGTTTTTGTAAAGAATGTTAGATTTCAAGCTACCATATGGACCCCAAATATAAAAGCAGGGTATTGAATAGAACAAATAAGAATCCTACCCTCATAATGCTGCTGTTTAACAAAGGGTACCTCTAGATTTTTAAATAATATTCCTAATATTGCTCTAAGATAAAATCCAGGCTCACATAAGAAGCCCAGATTTTTATCCTATTGAGGTATAACAACACTTTCGGTATCCAAAGACACCTCGTGTGGGACAGTTTTATGGGTGGAGGAAGCTGGAGAACCCAGAGACACCCACGGAGCAGCAGCAAGCATCTGTATTGACTCTGCACAAGCATTGATTGAAGACAAGTGCACCATCGACGCGCAGTACACCTCAGAACACAGCGCCACTGTGCCTCCATGTGAGGGATCGGGATTAAAGCTTTGCCCAAAGGCACAATACAGTTTCTTCTGGCAGGGATCAAACCATGGACTTTCCGTTTGAAGTGCAGTGCTGTAACCACTGAGCCACTGCACTTCCAGGAAACCCAGATATGGACCCATGGATTTGATTTCAACAAATTTGTACTTGTCTCTGAAGTTAGAATTTGGGCTCACATAAGAAGCCCAAATATGGCCTCAGGGATTTGATTTCAACACATTTGAATCTGGCCTCCATATACCAAAATATCAGAAGATTCTGATTGGTGGATCTGAAAAAGATTTTTAGCTAAACTTTACAAAGTCAAGCTGAGCTGTTATGGCATGCGCCGATGTTCGTGAGTCTGTATATCAGTCTCCACAATTTGTTCAGCACAGGCTATGGCCCGCAGATCTTTTCCGACCATCACCAAACTTCATTTTTATGTTCAGGTTCAGGCCTAGGTGAGAACATTATGGTCACGGTTGGCTGCCCACAATCGTTGTGTGCCCCCCCCCCCCCCTCCCCAATGGCCACCACAGTCGCCATATAGGATTTCTTCAAAACAGGCTACAGGTTGCATTCATGCTTCAATTGTCTTGAAACTAAGCAAGATAATTTAGCATGATGAGTAGATGAGAATGTTCTATTTTGGTCATGGTCGGCTACCCATAATGGCAGCCAGGGTGGCTATCTTGAATATCTCTCGAACAGCCTGCATCCACCTTTGGACTTGTTTCATAAATATGTGACCTTAAACACCAATAAATTAATAAGATGAGAACGTCCCAGTATAGTCACAATCAGCCACCCACAATGGCTGCCACAGCAGCCATCTTGAATTTATTTAGAACAGGCCACACATTGAATTTTGGCATCAATTATCTTTTTAAACTTGGCGAGATTACTCAGTATGTTGTGTAGATGACGTATTTTGGTCACGGTTGGCTGTCCACAATGATTGCCACAGCAGCCATCTTGGATTTCTTTACGAGGCTGCATGTCACATTTAATATTTTTTATGCATCAATTTTCTTGAAACTTGGCTGGGTGACTTAGTATGAGTAGATGAGAACAACCTGGCTGTCTTTGGTTTCTTCAGAACACCCTGCAAGTAGCATTTATGCAGCAATTTTTTTTCAATTTGACAAAATGACTTAGATTGATGAGAAGATGAGCATGTCATGTGTTGGTCATGGTCAACCACGCACAATGGCTACCACCTGAAATGGACACCACAGCAGCTATCTTGTTTTACTTCATCACGGCCTACAGGTTGCATTTATCCTATTCTGTCTTCTCCCGACTTCCTTTTGCACATGATAACTCGAATAAAAATCTTGCTATTACTCTGCTTTTTGGTATTCTGAAGACAGCCACCAGTACTAGGCCATTTATATTTTTCAAGTTCCTTGGACATTGGGTGTGACCCTATGGGGGTGGGGGGGGGGTTAAAGTGGGTCACACTCATATCTCAAGCATGATATGACCTATGTACCAATACCAAATTAGTCAAAACTCAGTGGAGGTGCAAAATATAGGTCAAGGTCACTGAGGTCATCCAGGGGTCATTGTTTGCATTTTTTAGAATTGCTGGACCTCTGACAGCACTCCGAAGGTTCATACATATATTTTTACACTCAAACGGGCAGGTTGGCCAAAGATTTTGAAAGTGGGTCATGCTCATATCTCAAGCACAGTATGACCTGTGGACCTGGGACCAACATCAAATGTTTTGAAATTTGATGGAGGTTCAAAATATGAGTACTGTCGAATCCCATCCCTATCAAAATTTCGCTATACGACATACTATATGTTATTGACATTTACTTTATTTTATGCCTGTATTTTGTTGTATATTATGACGTATGTATGTATGTATGTATGTATGTATGTATGTATGTTAAAGTTATTTTCTAATAAATATTGTTTAAACTTCACCAGTACCAGTATTGGCAGCCAACAATAATGTAAAAACACTGTCAAGATAAATGCATCCTACCAGTTGAGTTCTCAAGGAAGAATACACTTGGGGCAACTTTTTCAGAGCAATATAAAAGGGGCTGTTTGTGGGTGTATGTGGACTTACGAGTTAAAACACAATGTATAGTGATGGAAATAACTTGTATGGTAACGGCAGGAAGAAAGCAAAGAAGCATATGCCAGGAGATTACAAAAGCCCACGCCTGTAATCAGAGAAGTGGATCAAAATGTTTAGGAAAAAAAACAAGATCATCTGATAGTGCATGCCTACAGCAAGTTTCATGAAAATCTGATTACATTTTTTAGGTCAACATGTTCATAAAGTCATTATCAGAAAACTGCCATGTTTTCAGCAAAAAGGGCCATAACTCCTAAGCAAGTCGAATTAAGCGACTTACTGACTACAGGCAATTAGTTACAGTTCCAGATTTCACCTCTTCTTATAATTTGACTCTGTTGGGGGTAATTGGGGCTTCCAACATCAACTGTCATGTTCACTGTCGGATTCTATGGTTTGCTTTTTGCACTTTCGACAACTATTCTACCTCACCGAGTCTTTATTGCGACGCAAAGCCAATCGGAGCCAAACACTGACTACTAAAAATGCAGATGTTCCAAGTGCTGCTCGAGATGGGGCGCTACACTGGATGGAGGGCCTGCACATGTTTGGCGAAAGTATGTTATACCAAACATATTCTTGCCAGGTATGTATGGGTTCTTCGTCTTGGGTGGTGCTTTGTCTCGAGTAGTACTGTGGTGCTCATAGTACTATAGCATTCAGGATACGTTATTGCGCATTCCATAAATCACCTGCCATATGGGATCTTACTGAGATACTCACAAAGTTATAAGAGTTTGAATAGTCGGTTTTAATCTAATCCTCCTATCCCTTGCTGCAGAAGCCTATGCTATTATTACTTACTAATAATGGCACACATAGTGTTCCTTATTTCTGTATATATGTTTTATTATGTTCTTCTATTCATGTTGTTTCATTATATGTCTTTACAGAAGCTCAGACCATCCTCAACTCCAATTATAATTACATCTCATCATTTCTCTGCCAAGTATGTTTGTATTAAAATACCTCCAGGAACTGAAATCGGCTGCTCACAACTGGTGCACACTGGCCCCGTCTACATCCAAGAGTCCCCCCCCCCCCCCCCCCCCCCCCCCCACTCCAACTAAAATCCGAAATGGTAAAACTAATAAATGATTGATATACAGAATACGGGTGGGACTCTTTCACCCCAGGGCTTGCAGGCGTGTACCCGCGTATATACGACTTGATCTCAAGTGTTTTCTGATGGTGAATTTATTATTGAAATTTGGAACGGCAGGTGTTACTATCATGTTACTATTACATCATGTAGTACTTGTGTACCCAGAAGACCAATACAGTTTCTATATGTTTAGGTTTTTTTTATCCCATCTTTAAGATCAACAAATTCCAAGTGGAACATCTGGTTATCGAGTGTCTGGTCTCCATTTTAGTGCCTTGGATTCCTTTCCGTCTTTGCATTGTGTGGCGATATTGAATTAAACCCCGGCCCATCCCCTCACTCCCCTTTGGATGCCATTCATTCTAATAATGCTAACTTTACGAGCCAAAGTATCTGCCACGAACATACAAAGTCTTAAACCTAAAATCGATATCCTTCAATGTGAAATATCTGACAATGTTGTATGTGCGTTCACTGAAACATGGCTAACCTCCTTGGACAATAGCATTGAAATCCACCTAAGTTAATATCAGGAACCAATTAGAAAAGACCGCTCCACTAGAGGTGGAGGGGTGGCAGTTTTTATTAAATCAGATTTAATGGTCAAACACAGGAATGACCTGGACACCCCACTACTAGACTGTCTGTGGCTTGAAATAGAAACACTTGGCGGTCCAATTCTCTTAGGTGTCTTCTATCGACCACCAGGTGCCCACGCTGCTATATGGGAGTGGATATATGATTCAATTGACAAGGCTAAAGACACAGACATTCCTAATATAGTTGTAACTGGGATTTTAATGACAACCAGAATATTAACTCCAATAAATTCAATGATTTAATTCAGGCTTTCAATTTGAGATTATTTATTACAGAGCCAACGTTTTTTACTGAACATGGTTCTACCATTTTGGACTTAATTGCGGCAACAGACTTCCTCCAGGTCATATCCAGTGGTGTCTTTGATCCCTTTATTCCTGATCTGACCCGATATCATTGCCCAGTGTATACTAAATTAAACTTTAAGAAACATGTTCGTAAACATACGAAGCGACTTATCTGGTTGTATAATGAGGGGAACTATGCCAACCTAAATAATGCTGTACGAGAATAATCCCAGAAACTCCTAACGACTGTATCGACGCTGTTATTGAAACTTTTACATCCAAATTGCTTGGTTTAGCGAGAAACCATATTTCCAACAAAACTATTACTGTGAGAAAAGACGAACCCAAATGGACGCATAACAAAATAAGACTACTAATTAGGCAACTCAAAAGGCTATATCACTCTGCAAAGCGCTCAGACCATCCCAACCCATGGGCAAAATACCACACTAAACGCAACGAAGTCGTGACTAATATCAGAAAGTCTAAAATGGATTATTTTTCGAGAATTCAGAATATTCTAGATAATCCAAAGACCCAGTCATCTGAATGGTGGAAGACATTAAAAACGTTTATGAGTGATAAGCCGCCTGAAATTGCAAGCTTATTGTACAATGACACCCAACTCTTACTCGACCCAGACAAGGCTGAGGAATTTAATGACTAATTCAGTGCTATATCAACTATTGATGACTCCCATGCT